>OX439483.1:380097458-380470655 GCA_949320155.1 Melangyna quadrimaculata
TCTTATTTTTTTTTTGTTTGTAAGAAGAAGAAAAAAATGAATTTTATAAATTGAATACAAGCTGAGGAGAAGAAAGCAACATGGAAGCCTCGCTCTCTGCCCGCACGTTTAACTTTTTTATTCCATTAAAAAAGTTCTCCAATTTCCGAATGAAGAGTAAAACTTCCTTATTGTGTAAACAATTTTTCGTTTTCATTCTTCCCTTTTTCACTTACAGCTTACCATTGGATGGATAATAAGATTTTCATGTTGAGATTCAAAAACAGACAAGCCAACCGAAAAACGAATGAGCTCTCTTCGCTCCGAGTCGAGTCCTCCAGGCCGAGATAAACTTCACAAAGAAAATTGAAAACAAATTTCTAAATAAAAGATAATTTGTTAAGTTTTTTTTTTATTATTATTTTTTGTTGTTGTTTTGCCTATTTACAAAAAAGAGCAAGGACAATAAAATGGACATCTGATGGAAACGACAAAACAAAACAAACACACAAAAAAAGTTAATTTGCTTGAACAAAAAGGTTCACAATCAAAACATTCTTAGAGGAAATTTTTAAGGAGAAAATATGTTTCAGTAAAAAGTGTGGTTTCTAGAACTTTAAACGGTCTGTGCAGTAATAAAAACGAATCAGGGAAGAATCTTTTGAAAGAATCTGTAGGAATAACAAGAAAGGTAGACAGTAAACCAGTAAACACATCAGGTTTATTAAAAAGTAATAAAATAGTTAAACAGTGGGCATTGGGCGTACGTTGAAACGAATCTTTGAGTTTCGATAAGGACAAACGTTATTTAAAAAAAAATTAACGAAGCAGTTAAAGATAGTAAGGTCAAACGGAAGGGAATTTACTGTTGACTTGATGGAAAGTACGAGAAGGTATTAGGTATTTACTATAAAATTGATTTTTTGTTTTTGTTAAACAAAGGCAAATATTCAATATTCAAAATAAAAAAGGTGGTTCTGTTGTTGCTTTGTTCGTAAATTTCATATCCAAATATTCACTTTTTTTTCTTGTAAACTGATAAAAGCAATCCAAACAAATTGAAGTGAAATGATTAGGATAGGGTGGGGCTAGTTGGCCCATGGGGCAAGTTGGACCATGCGAATTACTCGAAAAATAAAAATCCTACAGGAACATAATTAATCACGAATGAAGCGTCCTCATAAATAAGCACGTGCAAAAATGGTTTCAGTTGCATTTTGTGAGTCGAACGGTAGCCACACATCGATATGTGTTTTTTGTAGTGCCAAAGTAAAAAAAACACGTTAGTTTCTTTCTGTGTTATTTAATAGAAAACGTATTTTCTTGAGGCCTGTTATTATATTTTAATATTCTGTGATTAAAATTTGAATATTTTCAGTGGTTTTTATTAAGTGACGCAATATGTGCAGCAAACTAGGTGTGGGGTAAGTTGGACCGGTGTTGGTCATATTTATGTGCATTAATTGCAAAAGCGATTACGATACGTAGTTCTACTTTAATGTTTTACGTTTTAACTATTTTTATATCCTATTTTATCCAAGAAGAGGATTTTGTTTTAATTCGTCAATTTTTTTTTTTTTTTTAAGTATTTATTTTGTCTACTAAAAAATAATTATTACTTTTCAAGTAAGGTTTATTTAAAATAAAATCCAGTTTCTTATAAATGATGGCTTTGTTGTTATTTTTAGATATCATTGTTCAACTTTTTAGAGCATGGTCCAACTAAACGCTCCTACTGGTCCAACTTACCCCGCTAGTGGGGCAATTTGGACCACTTGGACTTAGCGCTCTTGAGGCTATATATAATTCTTCTGCTGTTACACATTTTCAATTTTTTTAAATTGAATTTAGAAGCCAAAAGTCTATTCTTTAAATTGATCCCTGTTTCATAGTTGAATTATGAGCGGTTTGGTTATTATAACACTTCCGGAAAAAAGTGGTTCAACTATATCCCCGCCCTACCCTACTAGCAAAGCAAAAAATAAAATGCACGATTGAATCGCACTTACTTTCTCTTGTAGATTACAACTAGAACTAAGCTAGGCATAAGATATACATATACTTAGTAATGGTTCGATAACCTAGGTCTCAGTCTCGACTTTTTGGGAGAAAATGTAAATTTGCATACTTGTCCCGGTCTAGTCTCGGTCTCACCTCCGTCTCGTCTCGTCTCAGTCTCGTCTCGGTCTCCACTTGGATGCTTAAAAGGCAGTCTCGTCTCGTCTTGTCTCGTCATGCGAGACAGATAAATTTCTCGTGACAAAATCAACCAGCCCAATGACGAGATATTCGAAAATATGCCAAGGCAATTTGCCCAAAAAAAAAAGACTCAAAACATTATTTCAGTTATTCCGATCTTTTAGCAAAAACCTGGAACACACAACCTCATGTGAGTGCAAAAGTGGCGTAATCAAAAAAATTCAATTTTGAGCTAAAAAAGATTTTAGAAAATGGGTTTCTTTAATAATTTTTCGTTTTTTCTTTTAACTTAATTATTTATCTACATACTACATGTATCTTTAAATGGGGAAGTGTCATCAAAATGATATATTTGACGAAGCAAGCTGTTTTTAAATTCAGTTTCAATTTGGAAAAAAGTGGGTTACTTTACTTTTGCATTTGTGATGGTTTTCTTTAAAGTAAAAAATTAAAGGTACGCAAAATATTTTTAGTTTTTTTTTTTTTAACATTACATAGTGGTTACAAGAAGGATTTTCTCTTTTTGACTTTTTAAATCGAAAATCAAATTCGACCAAACACTTACCTATACAGGGTGATTGGTATAAGGTGCACCAAAAAGCTTTAACGAGTAGGTTTGGTTAAGACAAGAAAAAAATCGTATAGGAGGGGGGCGGTCTATTTCCCTCCGTATAGGCGGAAGGGGCAATTTTTTAAAAAGTAGACTTAAAACAGAAAAAAAAATTATTTAAAAACAACGGTAAAACTTGAAATGCCCTACCATACCTATTTGGAAAGCCAGAAATCTCTTCTTTTATTTTCATTTTAAATTAAGTTGCGTTTGTGAATAGTTTTAAGAAAAATTTATTTTCAAACTCGAAATTTAAAAAAACAAAAATTTAAAACTAATTTTTTTCGAATTTTCATGTGATTAAGTACTATTTTTGTTGTCAAAATTCAATGCTCTTATCAATTTTTAGTCAAACACTAAAAACCGGATTCATCTACGACTTTAACTTTTCAAGATATTAAAAAATAAAGAAACCATAAACTAAGTCAAAACAAGAAAAAACGAGGTTGATAATAATCAAATGGTTGCTGAAATGATTATTTAGCCGGATTCTTCTTAGTTTTATGAGAAAATTGATGAATTAATTTTGTAATATTGAACAGTAAAAGTTCTAGATCTATCTGGTTTTTAGTGTTTAACTAAAAATTGATAAGAGCATTGAATTTTGATAACAAAAATAGTACTTAACAAACGCAACTTAATTTAAAATGAAAATAAAAGAAGACATTTCTGGCTCTCCAAAAAGGTATGGTAGGGCATTGCAAGTCTTACCGTTATTTTTAAATAATTTTTTTCTCTGTTTTAAGTCTACTTTTAAGAAAATTGCCCCTCCCGCCTAAACGGAGGGAAAAAGACCACCCCTCCCATTCGATTTTTTTCTTATCTTAACCCAACCTACTCGTTACAGCTTTTTGGTGCACCTTATACCAGTCACCCTGTATAGATTCGGAAATGGTTTCCTTTTTTTTAATGAAGCGACTGAGTTTTTAGCCATTAAATCTTGAAATTTCAATGAAAAATTATTCAGTTGGAGATACTTTATTTGAGAGATTTTCTTAAGTTAACCCCAGCTGACGATAGCTCAATCTTCTTGGTGGAATCTCCTAAGATTATTCTTTTTTTATTTTCTACGAAACAAAATCTTGGTCCGATGGCAAAGAGGAATCTTCAACCATAACATCTGTATACGATACCGAAAACAAACAAACAATGATCAACACTGGTCAGGTCACTCCACTTTTGCGCTCAAATATTAGCTCAAGTTATAAAATGAAACGAGACTCTGCGAGACTTTTGTAAGTCTCGCCTCGTCTCGTTTAAATCGAAAATTTTCAGTCTCGTCTCGGTCTCGTGCCGGTCTCGTATATAATTAAGTCTCGTCTCGGTGTCGTCTCCGAAAAATACGATTTCCGGACAACCTGTTGTTTTCTGGAACGAAATATTTTCGATTACAGTTTGAATATGTGCAGAAGAAAATAAATATTGACTTGAATTGGATTTTTTAATTTATTAGACTTTCTGTAAATTTCGGTCCAAATATACAGTCTCGTTTCGGTCTTGTCTCGATTGCTTAAGAGGCAGTCTCGTCTCGTCTCGGTTTCGTCATGCGAGACCGAGATCAAGACCAACACTTTTCTCGTCTCGTGGCCAGTTTTTGTTTTTAGCTTGTCTAGTACGCGTATAGCTACCATGCATACGCGTACTAGACAAGCTAAAAACAAAAACATACATTTCTGCTATATAAAATCATACAAATACTTCAAAATAAATTTAAAGAAAATTCATCGATTCGTTCTATGGGTCACTCAACTGTTATAAAATAATACCCCATCAGCCAGACATCTTCAAAGGCTCGCTGGAGTGACACGTCCGGCCATTAACTGGATTATTCCCTTGAGTGATCATACCGTTGGCGTCTCTGGGCCAGTAAACAAAAAAGCTTACACATAAATGTAGCCTCGAAGATCGGAATATTAAAAACAAAGTTGCATTTTTTGTATATTTTTCGCGATTATTCTAAAACTACGATTGTGCTACTTGGGTCTAGCTCAGAACGTAGAAAAACAAATTTTCAACATAATTGTTGTTTTAGGTATTGACACACTAATCGATGAATGAACTAAGACCTAAGAGTTGAGTTGACAACTGAAAGCAACGACACCGACACACTGACTCTTAATCCTTATAAAATTTCTGTGTGATAGCAATTCACCCTAACTTGAACTTGACCTCTAAAATTTTAAAAATGGCAAACAAATACATATATAAATATATATATATATATATATACATATATATATATATATATATATATATATTCTTGAAAGCGAAAAAATTCCAATTTGTGATTAATCGTTTTTTTTCTTGCTTGTTATTCGTATACAATCACAAAAACGCGAAACGCGAAAAAAAATCTCTTTGGAAAAGTTCAAACAAAACAAAAATCCATTTCTCAAAGTCTAATGAAGGGGAATAATTAATAATTTTCAAATAATTACAGACCAACAAAACCAGCTCATCCATTCCGAGAAACCGCCAATGCCAAAACCACCCACTCGGTGGGGCGCAGCGCTGCCACTGCCATTTGTATAATGCCGATGCCGCGCCACTATACCATCATTATGGACTCATTTCAGGAAACTCGATTCGAAAATGTTCCAATTTAATTCTGCGCCAGTGCCATTCGATTGAATATCACCATCTCATCTCGCATCGTCAACCATCCCGGTAAGCTAAATATTTCACACAACGCCCAATCCACTTCGACTTGTGAATTTAAAGCAGCATCAGCAGGAGCACAACCATCAGGAGTAAGATGATAATGATTATGGAAGTAAAAGAGGCTATAAATAAGATACCACCGAGCACCGACCGGAGCGCTGGCGCTGCTGTGTTGGGAGAAAATAGAATTAAAAAAAAAAAAATTGAAAATCCAGGACATATTCTCATTCCTTGGCATATTTAAACTCTAACCCCCGGCCATCACCAAATTCGTCAGGAAAACAACATAAAATTGTTGAGTACCCATATAGTCGTAGGAGTTTATTTCAACAAGGGGATGTCGTCTGAGATACACTCCCGAACACTCAGGACCGCACCACCCACCCATGGTGATGATAATCGTAATGAGGTGGCTTGATTTAATTTTCTTTCAACGTCAATCTGCTGGTCTGGTGTTACCGACAGATGGTTTTATATTATTTTTCATCTCCTTCTCATTTGGCATTTCCTCAATATAATTCCGCTTGTCTTATGTTCTCGATGCCGTAGCCGTATGTAGAGAAGAGATACAATACAAGTAGGTAGTAGAGAAATGCTTTTAAGCATAAAAAGTGTCAAATTACGGAATGCGTTGTTGAAATTAAATTTTGTGTTAATTGATTCGATGATGATAAGTGTGTTGTACAACTTGGTAAAGATGAAATAATTGATGCTGTTTCGCTATAAATTTATTAAGTAGGTACTTCTATTGTGTATCAAAATCGTCTTTAAAGTAATAGCTCTTAAGATGCTTGTGTTAATTTATCTCGTTTACGGATATATTTAAATTTTTTTTTAATTAAAATTGGTATCGGTGTAGATTTCAAACATTTATTTAATTGCGTTAAAGGAATTTGTTTCGTATAGCTCCTTTGCTCATTTTATTGATTCACACTTGGTGCTCTGTTTGGCTGTGGGGTTCGTTTCATTAAGTCCAAATAATTTGGAAAGAACTCTGATAGCGAATTATATTTTTCGATCAATTTTTTTGTTTTTAAATGCATGCTTATCATGCATTTAAAAACAAAAAAATTGATCGAAACATATAATTAGGTCTGGCCACGAGACTTGACACGCCCTTCCATTTCGATATTCAAAGGTTCAAAACCAATTTGCATTGGTATCTCCTCTTAAATCCTTCCCTGTTTTCCTAACGCCCGCACTGTGTTAATTATAACATTTTAAGGGTATTAAAAACCCCTTAAGTGCGCGTACGGTATAAAAAAAATCTCATTATAACTTAAGAACCATATTGAAAGTGGGATAGCCACGGATGCAGCATTATATCCTGTCCACAACATTTTGTTTACCGAACATTTTTGACTCATGCAAGCCATAGGTTCATGCACTGAAAAGAGTAAATTAAGTTAATTGGTACAGGTCGGTAATGTGGTATAGGCAGTTTAGACTCATGGAAGCATTGTATATAAATATCTATAGTACTATCAAAAAACTGCACGGAGACGGACGATGCGGTGGCTATGACGCACAGTGGTCCGTTTGTTGAATTCTGTAGACAAAAATCTTATCCCACGCCATTTCTTGACGAAATTTGGTACATTTGGACGCAAAATTCAGTGGTACTGCCTATATTTTGGTACTCGAAATGGAGGCTTCACAATTTAAGCCAGAACATGGTTCGAAATATAAAAGTTCCAAAGAAAGCCTTTTCAAAGCTAGGAATGTTATGAAATTTATGTTTGAAATGTCTTAAGATATGTGCCCAAATGTGTACTAAAATATAAAAATGGTTAAATTCACAAAATTTAATCCGAAATGGTCCGCCAATTGCATTAGGGATGAGAATTGTTTCGTATTAAAGTCCTTTAATTTATTTTGATGGAAATTTTTTTTTTGACCAAGTCTGATCGAAACTCATACAAATTTGACAATTCTCTTGATTGAAAGTTGGTAAACAAAATTTTCGGTCAATTCCTCCTTCTTCTGAAAAGTTCGAAATAGTGTAAAATAAAATCTGTACAAAAATTGTTGTTTTTTTTTTATTACAACTTTTGAAACTGATATCAAACTTAGAATTTTAATAGTTTACAATTGTACAATAACCTTTAAATAGCCGTTATGTATACTTATTAAACTTTCAACTATTTTATAAATAACGCTTATTTGACGATTATTTTACAACTGGGATCTATCAGGATTCTTAGTTCTACATCAGGTTCAAATAATGCAATAAAAAAAACTAACATTTTTTGTACAGGTATTATTTTACATTTTTTTTTTAAATAAACAAAATTAAAGCAATATCAAACAGATCAATTCTAATAAATTTTAATTCTAAAAATTTGATACATATCTGTGTTGGAACCATTTTTATATTTTAGTACACATTGCGGCACATATCCTGGGAGACTTTTAACATAAATTTCATAAGATTCCTGTGTTTAAAAAGGCTTTCTTTGGAAATTTTACATTTCGAACCATGAACCATTCGAGTACAAAAATATAGACAGTACCACTGAATTCTGCGTCCCCAAATCATTAAGTGTACCAAATTTCATTAATTTCCGTCAGGAATTGGCGTGGGAAAAGATTTTTGTCCACAGAATTCCATTTTCCACAAACGGACCACTGTGTGGCGGTGCCACTCGCCTGAGAGGGAATTTGCTCTGTAGATAATGTAGAGCCTACATTACTTCCCAAACTGCTCCCCAAATATTATGAAAAGTGCTACTCTAGGAATTTGTGAAACGACAGCACTGATACGGTTCTGCTTCTTGTTGCTTTTTGATAACATTCTCTTCAGCTTCCTGGAACTCCTCACACAGCGCTCTTAACTTGATTAGACGTACTCATTTTCTTGTTACATAAATTTCATATTTTTTCAAGTGTGTGTAACAATTATTGAACAATTGCATTTATTAGAAAGGTAATTAATATCTCAACAAAAAACATAAACAAATGGCAGGTGAGTGGAGGTTGGTGGGTATTTTGTCTCTTTCTTGTCTATGCTGTAAGAAAAAGTGATGTTTGTTTTTTGTTCACATGATTAGACGCACACGTTAAATTTTTGAGTTGGTCGCCATCTGTAACGTAGATTTGAGTTAGTTAAAATTTGTTTGTATTTGTTATTGATTTCAATCCAAAATGGGAAAAGAAAAAGTTTTAACCGCAGTAGAATAAGGAAAAATTGACGCGTTGCATTCCGAAAGGTTTTCCGTTTAGAAGTATTGCCAAAAAATTGGCCGAAGGACCATGTCGTCAGAAATTATATGAAAAATAATAATAATAATTAAAATAATAATATAAAATTTATAAAAATAAAGCAAAATCATTTATTTTGCTTTATCTTCAAAATGGTGTCTCATAATCATCGTGTTGTTGAATCCTTTAAGGTTAACCCTCGTTGCAAACACTTTTTCTATCCACACACATCTTTCGCCCAGGGAGAATGTTGAACAATGTTTGTTTGCTGAATTATAAGATTTTCGAAAGAAAATAAAACAAAATTAATAGAAAACACATCACATTTTTAGTTAAAAAAAAAAAAGAAGAGATTTTTATTTACGGCCGACGCACGATGATCATAATTTGGCATTTTGCTATTGACATTTCGATTTGATAGTTGATAAGTTGTGGATAAGTTAGTTGATATTTGTTTCGTGTTAAATGTAGGATCTAGATGGGCCATTTCTTTCACCGATTAAAATGTGGTCGCGTTCAACAAAAAATTATATTTCTCCTTTTTAGTTTAACACAATGCCATGTTCCCTTCCTTTATTTTTATGTTAATTTTAATTTATTTTATTTTATTTTACTTTATTTTATTTTTAAATAAAGTTGTTTTAGTGAATATTTTTTCAAAAATTAATTTTTAAATTCAAATTTTTAGTTTGTATGTGAGAAGGGCGTAAGGGGAAGGTAAAAAAAGTCCATAGGCGCCTGCAGGGGGCTGATCTCTCATACCGAAATAATTTGTATTGGGTACTAGAAAATTTTCACAAATACGACTTTTTTAATTATTATTATTTAAATATTATATTTTTTTTGTCAGAGTCCATGGTTTGCCCTCCCTGGCTCTGAGCCAGGTCGTTTGTATAGGCAATTTCATTTTATTCTTTGTTTTGTGTGAAAATGCTTTTATTTTCTTGGTAGATTTCTTTCCATTTGCAATTTAAAGAGAGAAAGTTATTGAAGAAGCCAACAAACCCCAACTTTGTTTGGGTAATGCGGATGAATCTAGAGTGACATATCTGGCACATAGAATAACAGGTAAATTCCACGTGCGATAAGAAGATAAGAAGACTGCAATGTAAATATTATCGTCGATATTATCCCATTTCCGATTAAATTTATCAAAAATGGTTGATGACGCTTATGGGTGCTCAACCATGGCCAGGAAATTGAGTGGGGTGAAAAAACGCAATACACTTACAAAAAAATTAAATCTAGTCATCAACGACCGACGTAAATGAAGTTTCTGAAATCAGAAACGCTGTCAAGATCAGGACGATTAAGGAAGTTAGATATAATTATTTTTTCGAGAGAGTCCCATGCCACAGTACACATATCTTAGGTATTATCAGGCGCAGCTTTCCAAATTTCGAGATGGCTGCCCTTTGTGTAATTACACAGTAAACAAAAACAAATTTTTTGTGATTGTTTGAAATTAATTTTTTTTACTGTTTATTTTGACAACATGCGCAGAACTGAACAAAAATGAACATGCTAATGATATTACCTGTAATATATGTATCTTGGTCCCATGCGACGAAAATACAGACCCAATTGTCCTTTGTTTTGTGAAGCAAGTTGGACGGATAATTATTATAAAAGCATTTGAGTTGTGAGAGAAAATATCGTTGTTGTAATTGAGTCACCGGAAAAGCTATTGGAAGAGGGAAATACATTGACAAAGAAACGTGCCCTCCAAGCTCAAATTTCACTATTGGTTTGTTATGTCCCATTACTTCTCGATGCTCGAACTTGTTGTCAATATCTTACAGGACGTTGACCAAAATCTGTCAACAGTGAAAGATCAGGATGGTGAATTGCTGGCAAACTCTTTAGTGCTCTATGTGGAACAATGGTAAAATCCTTGAGTGAATCAAGCAAAGCTTAAAGCTATCCATAAATCAAGCAAAAACGAATTCATTCTGACAACCACTTTACATCGAGCTAGAGCGAGGCCGTAGCCAGGTGGGATTAAATTTAAATTTCTTTGCTTTCAGTTTTAATGGCCAAATTTTGCCTCAAATGCTGGAAGTAACTAACATGTTTTCAAGTACCTACGTTGTGTTCTTTGCCTGATTTTACGGTGCTTTATTTCGTGGTTTTCGAGACATCGACAAAAAAAATGGGAAAATCTTTTCTTTTCGAGAAAAAATTAGTTTTGTTAATTGTTTTAGCTTGATAGCCCTTCTCAATTTCCGTTGTATTCATTATTCTGTTTTGGAACAAACATAATAACCCAAGATCCAGCAATCAAAAACAGTTTATATAATAAAAAACGAATATTTTCATGTTAAGACTGGAATATCTGAAATCAGTGCATCAAAAGCTTTCGGAAAAATAAACATTAGTAACAAATTTTGATTTTGTCAGCATGTGTAATTAATGAGTCATTAATCTTGCTTAAAAACAATGGCGCGAAATTTAAACAGCCTATTATTACTACTTAACATTTTTCTGATTCTTTAACAGTTTACTAAAATGTTCTAAATTTCAAAGAAGTACCTATCATACTAAAAGTGGCGGTTCCTGTAAAAAAATCACAAACATCCCTGATTTTGACATAAATAAACGTCACAGTGTCATGGATGGTCATGGTAGGATACTAAAAAGATTAAATATAGCTTTTCGATGATTTTAACTTTAGTAAAATATTAGGAGATAGTATGATAGTTTGAAATTAGCAAAATACAATTTTTAACCTTGTAAGTATCCAGGGACTGTTTTAATAAAAAATCAGAACTACCAGCAAATCACTATTGAACTTGAAATTTTTTATCGGCTTATGGGTTGGATCGACACTTTCTTAATTATGTTGTTCTTACCGAAGATAACTTTACCGCTCTAGCTAAAATACTTTTCAAAGAAATGCGCGACAAATATGAATTGTAATTTTTTTGAATTTTTGGAAAAGCGATTCAATATGAGTTTGTTCTCTCAGAAATCATAATATTGGAGTTTAAGGTGATGCAAAATCCATATTTTTTGCAATTATCATTTGATATTTTTCTTTAATGCTGTTGATGAAATTTGATTGATTTTCTTGCTTATTTATTTTTTGTCGCAGTTGATTAATTAAAAAAAAAAAAGGTGGTAAATTATAATAACATCGCTCAAAATGTATGTTTCTGTTTGACTTTCAATTGAAATTGCATGTGAAGTCGTTGAGGCAACAAAAGCAAGTGCGAAAATTATATGCGGGTAATAGGTAAGGTACATACACATGTATGTATGTATTTACATCCGTTTGAAATCCTCAGATCAGATAAAAGTTGAACATCTTTTCTGTATTTACGTAATCGTAACAAATATGAATAGTAATAGATCATTCAAAATTAAAATAGGCAGCAAATATTTGAGCCTGCATGGTGATTGAAAATTGACAATCGTAGAAGTACTTTGTATTCAACTGATCCAAGAAAGGGCAAGGTGTTAAATAACAACTACCAGAATCGTGATTTAGAGCTACCAATTTCAAATATCAACTACCAGAAAACATAACAACTACCACTTAAAACAGTCCCTGCTAGTATCATACTAAAAATGATTTAACATCGTACTAAATCGACTAAAATTTTGCGCCAGTGTTTTAAAGAATCATAACTTCCTGATAGCTAGTTAGGTTTAAGTATCAAGATTCAAATTATGTTAAATAATAAATTTTTTTTGAAAATCATATCCCCCCACGCCCCACCCCGGAATATTTGAGTCTGCCTACGACTTTGATGCCACAGACATGTAATAGTCAAATAGCCCCTTGAAAATGTAGGAAAACAAACAACCAAACGTAGAGTTATTTATTAAAAGAACTTTCAAATGTAAGCAGTACCGTGGCATATAGACGGCGAAAATAATTTGTTTTATTAAAAAGATCATAGACTTTTTCCCATACGATTTGTTTCTTGTCTGAAACCAACATTTACACGTTCTTTGACGTATATTACGTGAAGCCCTGGGGCCGAATAACGTCTTCACTGAACGAGTGAGGAACTTTTACACGTTATCGAACCATCGAGTTATCACATTGGTATAATGTTATACGAAGTATCACGTATCGAATTGAGTTCGTATTGTACTAGGATAATTCTAGTACATTTTCATAAACGTCAATATTCCTAACTTTTCATTGGTCGATTGCCACAGCAGCTTGTGTGGGCTTATGTTTTGTTTACATTTGTCTTAGGAATTTAATTCGCCCAAAAATATTTTTTGGCTAAATCGAATTATTGTGCCTAACAATCAAGCAAGAATAATTTTCTGGGTGATATTTAACTCATTTTAATTCACCCTGAAACACCATTAATTGATATTGTGTAGGAATGTTTGCAGAGAAGAGAATAATTTTATTTTTCTGCCATTTTACTGCTCACTCGTCTACCTAGCATCTATCGTATGAAAAACACTCGTTCACTGACGAGAAAATGCCAAAAATCGAATTCGATACTCGATACTTTACTCGATGTCTTAGGAAGGAATCCCAAATGCAGATAATTCAGTAACGTATTGCTCACTCACTAATGCGGTAATTCGGCCCCTGTATAGGAGCCAAATACTCGATAAAAACAACAAAAAACTGAGCTGATGATAAAATCCAACGATGCTAGCGAAAACTAATTCAAAAGCTATTCACTAATACAATTTGATTTAAATGTTGGTACCTGTCTGGCTTTATAAAAATAAACAGCTTGGTTCCACATACAAGTGAAATTGAATCGAAATCGAAACTAAATTAGAATTTGTATGTAATTCAATTTAATTTCGAGTGCAAATGAAATGTGGAACCATGTTGAAAGTGTTTCCGTTTTTAGTTTTTTAATTTGTTTCCTATTTTAATTAATTTTTTTAAGAAAACTGGCCGCTACCCCATTTAATAACTCCACCTCCAAAACTGTACAAATATTAAAAAGTTTATAATTCCGTTAACTTTAACCCAACACTAAAAAGCTGACCTTAAGTTTTTTTTTTTAAAGTTTCCTTACTTAATTTCTATTTTAAATAATAATATTAAAATCATAAATTTTCAACCGAAATGAATCCGTTTTTCCAAATAGGTAGCTACAGAAATTGAGGATTATAGTCTATGCTCTACACTTTCTATGGTAATCCTGGCATAATGTATTCTGTCTTTCTTTAAAAAAAACCATTCAAATCCTTTGAAACCTGCTAATGAGAGATGCAATATTTTCCTTTGAAACGATAGCAACTTTATGACGTTATTTTGAAGAAAAAAAAGGACTCTATGTCACTAAGGATTTCTTAAACAGGTTTTTCTTCGCACAAAATAGCTTTTTTCCTGTTCCTTTATATCCTTCCTCTTTTGCGCATTTTGTTAAAAGAGTAAAAATTGTGCTTGCAGTTCCTTTGATGCCGGTGTCCTTTTCAGTATTTTTTTTTTTTTTTAAGAAAAACTTAAATAAAATGTTCAATGTTCGGAAGCAAAGGCAGGTTACACGCCCGATCAGCAGATAAACATGCAAAAAAAAATCTATTGAACGTGGTACATTCAATTTAATGGGATTTCCGGAAGATACTTTTACGTGTTCATAAAGCCGATAGGTACGTTTATATACATCAGTCAGTTAGTGGAAAAAAGGAACATCAAACAGGCAACCGACTGTGGCGTAGTGCAGGTTGTCGAGAAAACAGAACAAACGACGGACGGGGAAGAGTGCTAGCAGCAGCCTTTATCCGGTAACTCGTGGGCATGGGCATACCAAACCGGGACTTGTGCGGAAAATTATGTTGTCATCGGCGACATCGGGATAGTAAATAAATCGATAATGCATTTCCGTAAATTTCGAGCACCTGACAAAATCGCTTTCATTATCTGCACCGATACCACCAACAAGCGATTATTAAGTTAGGTATGTTTAACCGAGTGATATACAACATTGGTTCATCGGTTTCGTTTATTCGTGATTTTAAGTTTTTGGAAAATGGTTGACCCGCTTGTGAAAGCCGATTATTTAGATATCATTTCGTTTACATTGATTTTAAATAAAGCGACTTATATTAGTAATTGTCAAAGATAAACCGTGATAGGTGTATAAAATTAATTAAATAGGTATTCTTTGGCAATAATTTGAATAGTCCTGATGCCTGATGTATATGTGGCTACGACATTCCTTCAACTGAAACGGCAAGCACAAAGCCAAGCCAGTGCGGTGGTTCGACAGCGGGAGGGGATGTGGGGCTAAACACCCCTCTTCTTTTCAACCAATCTAAATGGTTTGGACCGAACCGTTTTGACAATCAGTCTGTAGGAAAAATGCCATTTAGCTTACTCGTGTATCTCCACACATAAGGCCTGGATTTTGCTATATGAACGCACTTCCGATTTCGGTCACTTAATAAATAACAATTGTTATATAGCTTCAAATAAAGTGCATGACTGGATCTCATGAACTTGATCTCGTAGGAAACAACTCTTACGAAGCTAGAAATTGACAATGTATGTTATTGGTTCAATAATATTATGATGTCATACAAAATAAAGTATTAGTATATTATCGGCTCTAGTCTCATCAGAGATTGCTAGGTCCTTCGCTGACCGAGTCTCGAATAACCTCTTGAGAGGTCCTATGCCGCCAGCAACAAGTGTTGAAAACCAGTGGCAACATTGTCAGGACGCCTTCAGAGATGCCGCATCTGACGTGCTAGATTTTACTCGACCACCACAAAGAAACCCATGGTTTGTGCTGGCAACCACATGCAGTGAAGCAGCAGGCATACAAGGCATCGCTGCACAGAAGGAGCAGAGCTGCTCGCTATCTCTACGAGCAAAAAAGGGAAAAGCACCGGCTTTTCAGAAAGAAAAAGGGGGAGCTTGAGAAGCGCGCGATCGAGGAGATTAAGGGATGTCATATCATAAGAGGAATGAGGTTTGGAAGTTTTACTAGAAGGTAAAAAGAAGTTTCAGGGCTACAGAGCCCGAACCGAAGCCTGCAAGGACGAGCAATGGAACATCGTAGTGGATTCGCAGTCGATGCTGAGACTGTATAACGGCTAATTCCGCTATCAGGCAGATTACACCATTCAACCTAGACGATAAAGGTCAACAATTCCGTCAACCCGACCTCGACAAAGTGAAGATAGTAATATCTAAGCTTAAGTCCAACAGAGCTGCTGGAGCCGACGAGCTCACTACCGAGCTATTCAAAGCAGCAGGAGATGACTTGCTTAGAAGTGTGCACCAGCTCATCTGTAAAATATGGTCGGAGGAAAGCATGCCCGATGAATGGAATCTCAGCATTGTTTGCCCGATCCACAAGAAAGGAGACCCTTTAAACTGCGCCAACTGCAGAGGATTTAGTCTCCCTCACATCGCCTACAAGATCTTCTCTGCCGTGTTATGTGAACTCCTGAAGCCGTTCGTCAATAACCTGATGGGTCCATATCAGTGTGGCTTCAGGCCAACAGGAAAGTCCACCATCGACCAAATATTCACACTACGGCAGATCTTGGAAAAAAACCCAGGAACTTCAAATCGACACTCACCAGCTTTTTATCGATATTAAGGCCGCGTATGACAGCGTTTATAGAGACGAGCTGTATAGAGCAATGTCTATTTTGGCATGCCTGGTAAACTCGTCCGTTTGTGCAGGATGACGATGGAGAACGCACGCTGCTCCATCAAGTTCGGCAAAGACCTCATCGATACCTTTGATGTCAAAAAAGGATTCAGACAAGGCGACATGCTGTCATGCGAATTCTTCAACATCATACTTGAAGGTATAGTGCAAAACCTCATGTCAACACTACATGCACAATCTTTCAAAAGTCCATCCAGTTACTTGCATACGCCGACGATATTAACATAATTGGAAGAACAAAGCGTGATGTCACTGGAGCTTTTGCAAGCATTCAGAAGGAAGCGGCAAATATGGGTTTAGTGTTGAATGAGGACAAAACAAAGTATATGCTGTCATATAGAAAGGATACTCTCAACACTGACGTCTTGGACAGAACGTCACCATAGAGAGATATAACATTGCGGTAGTTAAGGACTCTGTCTACCTGTGCTCCGCTATCTATTCAGGCAAAGATACCAGCGCTGAGATCAAACGTAGGATAACTCTTGCCAATCGCTATTTCTTTGGGCTAAGAAGACATGTGAGAAGTAAAGCCCTCTCTCGAATGACTAAAATGTCCCTCCACAAAACACTCATCATACCGGTCCGGTCCTGCTGTATGGTGCTGGTGCAGAAGCAGAAGTGGCGGATAAGTACGTTTTGGAAATATTCGAGAGAAAAATTCTTCGGGTGATCTTCGGTCTCGTATGCATAAATGGGGAATGGAGGAGAAGATACAACAACGAACTGTACGTGATGTACATGTACAGCGATATCGATCTAGTCACAAAAGTGAAAAGGCAACACCTTAGGTGGATGCGTCATGTAGAGCGGATGGACACCAATGTTCAGGCCCGAAAAGTTTTTTAATTCATCTGCAAGGGACAGCGGCGCAGTAAAGGAAGACCGCGAAACCGGTGGCGCAGGCAAGTAAAACAGGACCTCGCCCAACTTGGTGTGAGAAACTGGAATTAGCTAGCTAGGGACAGAGCTGGCTGGAGAAGGCTCGTTGGTTGAGGCCCTGGTCCACATAGGACTGTAGCGCCACCATAGGTAAGTAAGTAGGCTCATCAGACCATTATGTTATTTCTGCAAATTTCTCATGCCAAAAAGATCCATTTAGAGAAGAAACACCCAAGAGAACCGCTTGGAAATATGAGAAAGCCAACTTTAACTGTCTCAGCGAGCTTTCTATGGTCACTATAATGCTTCCTCGATAGTGACATAGAGTAGACATTATTGCAGATATGATCAACAATTACATTCTTTGTGGAATAAGAAATTTTATCCCGAATATGGTAAAATTTATCAAGCCTAGAGAAAACTCATGGTTTGATTCAAGCTGTAAAGAGGTTATCATGGTCACAGAAGTAAGTGTCCGTAGTTACAAAGCCAACCCTACTGAGGAAAACCGGAAGAAGTTTCAACAAGCCAGGAAAACCTGTAAATGCCATACTCGAAGAACCAAATTTTTGCATGACAAAAAATACTGTAGTCATTTGCAAAAAACATTCGAAACACTACTTAGTCAGCGGTTCTAACGCTCGACACACCTGCTGTCGGCTAGCAAGATGAAGACAATTTGCTTGCAGCACAGTTCGCTGTTAATTCGACGCTGCCGGCGAGTGTTGGGACTCCGCCTGTACTTGAAAGTGTAAACGATTTTAGAGGACAAACCTTCTTTCGCATAGGGCAGGCCACGAGACGAGAAGTCTCGGTCTCGCATGAAAACCGAAACGAGATGAGACTGCCTTTTAAGCATCCGAGACGAGACCGAGACGAGACTGTATATTTGCACCGAAATTTACAGAGAGTCGTATAAATTGAAAAATCTTATTTCAGTTAAATATTTATTTTCTTCTGCACATATTCAAACTATATGGGGGAATTATATTTTTGACGTATCGAAAATATTTCGTTCCTTTAATCAAATGGTTGTCCGGAAATCGTAGTTTTCGGACAAAAATTTTCTAACGAAAAAGGCGACACTGAGACCGATGCGAGATTCAATTATACGAGACCGACACGAGAACGAAACGGGAGTGAAAATTTTCGATTTTAACGAAACCGAGACAAGACTTACAAAAGTCTCGCCGAGTCTCGTCTCGTCAATTAAAAAAAAAAAACGATTCAAATAACGGAACTTGGGATTTGACGTTTTTTGTGAGTAATTTGTCCCATATGTTTTTGGTTATTCATTCGGAGCTACAATGTGCTCGTTTATAAGTCTTTGACCATATGTGTAGTTTCATTGGGTATAGGTGCCTTTTTAATCTATTTTGAACTTGTTTTATAGAATAATTAAAGGTCTTATTTCCCTAACTGACCTTATTTTGTATAGATCTTAAAAATGTGTGTTTTATATTTTTTTGGAAGAATTGAAGTTGAAGAATTATGGGTTATGGAATTATGTATATTCTATGTGCATATTGTTCATTTTCAAGTGCACATTTAAAGCGAACGTTTTGAGTTTTTAGTGCATATATAATTTCAAACCCTATTATAGTACCTAATAATCACATCACACTTGAAACTTGAAAAACGAAGAATCTTCCCTTTTGTGTATAAGAGAAAAAGAGGTGAATTCATTCAACTTAAAAATGAATAATGAATCCAAGAAATAAAAAAATATATCTTGCTTTGTTTTTTAGCAATCAATTAAGTTAAAAAATATACATATTTACCTATTAAATATTGCATAATACCATTTTAGAAAGAAAAAAAAGATTACGCTCTCCATTACATCCAAATACAGAATATACAAACACATACAACAAAAAAAAAAAAAACAACAAATACCTTCATAAAGTTAAATGTAAATTGAATATTCGAATACAATAATCATCTCTGTGCACCCTTTTCATCATTGAAATACGAATAAAATGATTTTAAATTGAAAAGTCATCGAACAACTATACAGACACCTACCACATATCTTTATCTACCATTACCTACCTAACCTATACTCACCTTCCATCACCAGATGTACATTCACAAGATTCAAATTCAAACATCAGAATTGAACATTGAACATAAAACCATTGTTCAACTGCTGGACACTCGAAAGGATTTTCAATTCAAATTTCAATTATCAATTTCACAATGGGGATCTTGGCATATACATACATTCATAAAAATACTATACTATACTTGTATATGTGTGACGTTGTATTGTATGCAATATGGTGCTATGTGCCAGGTAAGGATCTGGTTAACACTTGAAATGACATAATATTTGCATCTATTGATGGTGCATATTTTACATGTTCCGTTCATATGTGTACATTATGTACGTACATACACGGAGGGATGGGGGAGGGCCATTGAATTGATATTGGTTTTATATAGATATAGGCATAGGTACAACTTATGTTTTTTTTAATCCATGCACTATTGTCATTTCGAGATGTCGATAAGCAGCGCACGTGTAAATACTTTTGATGGAAGCTCTTATAGGAATAGATCTGGTTGATTTATTATTTATAACAGCAGCAGCGAGTTACTCACCTAAAGGACGCTTTTTTAAAAAAAGGAAAACAATTCATCGAGTTAAGAGCATTTTATTCCTGTAGGACGTGTGTCAAGTAAGCATTACATTTGTGGAAATTCAAAGAACTAAATATGCACTTATGAAGGTTTTTAGTCGTGAAGAGACAGTTTTGTTATATTCACACTGGGCATTAAAAATGGAAATTTAAAAATGTAAACATACTTACTTGTTTTTTTTACTTACTTTAGATGGCGCTCACAGTCCAGGGTGGACTGCGGTCTCAACCAACAAGCACCTCCAGCCAGCTCGGTATCTAGCTAGCTGCCTCCAGTTACGAACGTCCAAGTTGGTTGAGGTCGTTCTCAACTTGTGTACGCCACCTAAAGTAGGGTCTTCCTCTGCTGCGCAGACCATCAGGGGTGGATTCGAAGACTCGTAGGTCTGGTGCGTCGGTGTCCATACGCTCTGTGTGTCCCAGGTCCCAGCCATCTTAGCCCCTGTATTTTCAGCTTTTTGACCAGGTCAACGTCGCTGTAAGGCCCATGAAGCTCGTTGTTAAATCTTCTCCTCCATACTCCATGGACACAGAGTGGAACGAAAATCACCCGAAGAATTTTCCTTTCAAAGCATCCAAGCAGAATCTCAGGGTCCATGCTTCTGCCCCATACAGCAGGACCGGGATGATTAGGGTCTTATATAAGGTCTCCTTGGTTCTCTGAGACAGGGCATTTCTACTCAAATGCCTTCTTAGCCCGAAGAAACAGCGGTTGGCAACAGTAATCCTTCGTTTAATCTCTGCACTGCACTGATGTCATTTTACGATGTAAAAGTGGTAGACAAAGTCCTTGACGACTTCGAAGTTGTACCTATCCATCGTGACGTCTTGTCCTCATTAACAGCCAAACCCATTTTAGCCGCCTCCGATTCAATACTTGCAAACGCGCCAATGATGACAATATCATCTTCATAAGCAAGTAGTTGAACAGACTTTTGAAAAATTGTACCTCTACTGTTGACTTCCGAGTTGCGTACAATTGCTTCAAGAACGTCGTTAAACAGATTGCATGATAACGTGTCTCCTTGCCTCAAACTTTACTCGACATCAAAGGGTTAGGTGGTGTTCTTACCAACTTTGACGGAGCAGCGAGATTTCTCCATTGTCATCCTGCACAGGCAGACGAGCTTGGCAGGGATGCCGAGATGCGACGTTGCTCTGTACATATAGTTCTTCTCTGTCAACGCTATCATATGCGACTTTGAAATCGATAAAGAGGTGGTATGTATCGATTTGAAACTCATGGGATTTTCCGAAAATCTGTCGGAGTGTGAACATTTGATCGATGTCGACAGCTGATCTGCCGGGCCTAAAACCAGACTGATAGGGGTCGATCAGATCGTTGATAAAAGGTTTTAAATGATCACACAGTATGGATGACAAGATTTTGTACGCGACGTTGAGGAGACTTATACCTCTGTAGTTGGCACTGGTCAGAGCATCTCCTTTCTTGTAGAAGGGGCACACTATACCAAGGTTCCATTCATCGGGCATACGCTTTAAGCTTGGCAATCGCTAATCGCACTTCATTTAGGTCAGGTGGACGGAAATGCTGGCCATCTGCATCCAGGTTGAATGGAGTGTTCTGTCCAGTGTAAACATGGCAATATAAATTAACGTAGGTTAAAGATTGTGGCAACAAAAATATCTTGCCAAATTCTTCCTTTGGGCAATTCCCCTTGGCGAATTTGTCTTGTTAGACTACATTTTCTTAAACTAAACTTTTTTTCGAAATTTCAAACCGCGTCGTCAAACAAAATAAAATGCTGATAATTTTATTAAGATAATTAATAATTAAAAAATTTTAACTAAAATATCTCTTTCGTTTTATTTTATTAAAAAAAAAGTAATATAATTAATATTTTAATATCAACACTTTAATAAAATATTGTTTTGTTCTTTATTTATTTTCAGCTAAGCGAAGACATTGGTTACGTTTTATATTCAGCATTAGGTTCATTCTACATTCCTAGTTGTATAATGGTATTTGTATATATTCGAATTTATTTTGCTGCAAAAGCTCGAGCGAGACGAGGTATAAAAAAACAACCAAGGAAACCACCCAACGAGCAGGTAAAATATCAGGCATGTAACGAAATCATTTTTTTCTAAATTTAATATTATTAAAAAAAAATATTTAAAATTTTCCATTTTAATTTGTTTTTTAATAAAAGGTTACAAAAATATTATAGAAATTCGTAAAGAATAAGATGAGTAGGTACTTTCAGAAGTTGTTGCAAAATATTTTAAAAGAAATTTACTCCTCATTGTTACACAGTCTCAAAAACTCGACGAGATTTAGTAATTTGAAATAATCGGTTTTGAGTTGAGTAATAATTACCTTTATATGAAAACTAGTTGGTTTTTGTTAAAAACCCATTGTTGCCTAGAGTAAGTTTTTATTTTATTTTTTAAAACTTTTCATTGGAATACAATGATTTAAGAATAAAAAATAATTATTAAGAAATAACGGCACCTAATATTTTTATTTATTTAATAAACAATGAACCTGTAACTTAAACGAAGGTAAACATTTAAAAAAAGGGGTAGTAATAAAAGAAAAAAAAATTATTTTTTGTTTATAAGGAAGTCTTCATCATATTTACATTTTGAAAGCGATGTAAACAATACCGTTAATTAAAT
The DNA here is from genome assembly GCA_949320155.1 of Melangyna quadrimaculata. NCBI lineage: Eukaryota > Metazoa > Arthropoda > Insecta > Diptera > Syrphidae > Melangyna > Melangyna quadrimaculata. Next base: position 380,119,895 of record OX439483.1, read on the forward strand.
AAAATTAGTCAATCAGTTTGGGCTCAACAACTTTGGGCACAAATGGACGCTCACACAGACAGATTTCTGGGCGGTATATTTATATGCGTGAAGTTAGCCCCGCCATTCTGCTGTATTGTGCTCAACTTGTGCTGCTCTGTGCCATAAATATTAAAATAAAAATTCGCATTACCTTGCAAATTTTGCGATCAAGTTTTTTTGTGCGATTTTGCAAAAAATAAAGCGTCCCTGATTTTGGCGGACACTTTATGGCGGAATCGAAAAAAGTTGGTATCTGTTTTTGTATCTAACTAAATGCTAATTTGTTGCTCAATACAAAAATTTGTAGCACGCTTAGTTTTTACATTCCGCTAAAATAAGTCTGAAGTAAGGGGACGACATCTAAAATAATGGAAATTTTAAAGTAAATTTGGTACCCAAATTTGAAGCTTTTTAAAAGCTCTTCAGTTCTGAAAAAATAAATCCCCTTCTTATAACAGTTTTTTAAATATTCAAATTCCCGCTAAAATAAGTCTAAAGTTAGCGGACGAACATTCAAAAATAATAATTTTTTTATGTCCGAAATTGTAGCTTTTTAAATGCTAATTTGTTGCCCAAAAATTAATTTCTTATCTCTTAAGGGTAACTTTTTGTTTGAATTATAAGTCTAAAAAGCGCACTTCCGGTCTGCTGAAGCTGGAGGACAAAACCTAACTAAATGAGATTTTTATTTTTTTTTTATTTTGCCAGAAATTGTAGTAAAATCCTCTTATTCGGTAAATAAAAAGTCACTGTGACCTGTAAAATATGCAAAGCGAAAAATTATATTTTTCGGAATTCTCGTAAATATATTTGTTTAAATATATGCTTAATTATGAGTTCTGAATTATTCAAGCGCCTGGCTACAACACGATTAGGGTATATTTATGGGGTTGTATAGTTTCACTTAAAATATGATTCGAGTATGTGTGGGACATGTAACGCTTCGTTACAAAAACTTAACTATGAGTCGTTTCCAGATATTAGTTAAAACAATTTTTTTTAAATGGTGGCTGAAGCACAATACTTACAGCCGGGCCGATTTGTTTTTATACTCAGAGTCAGCCCATTAACGAATTACAATCATAAAACCTGCCGACTGCATGCATCCTTGCTCCTTAGAACAAATATACAGAAAGAGAAAACAATTTTGGCTGATAATAACATAGAAGTGTTTTTTTTTTGTAAGGCCGAAGGAATTGTACTATAAAACCTCATTGGATCTTATTAAGAAACTGCCCCTTAAATTAAGCCCCAACGAATTTCGGCGCTATATGCTTAGGCTTTAAGAGGCTTAGTTGTTGTTTAATTTAACATGTAAATTGCTTAGCCTTGAAAAAACGCGCCTAATATTGTTCCTAACTCATAAGACCACAGAAGTGTCGATTGACGACGACAACGGCACAACACAACGTGGCATTCATTTGATGAAAGGAGAATAAAGAAACGATTTGTTTCTATTGTCTACATAAGTTAGCATAAGACAAGTTCTAAATATCCTGGTATAAATAGCATCTCCAGGCATTTCCTTTTTAGCAGGCGTGAAATGGTTTTACCAATGAGTTGTCTTTCTTTTTATTAATTTTTTTGTTTTGTATACTTTCTGTCAAAAAATCATCCTCAAAAAGGAAAAAAAAACAGAGTAATATTTTTGCTTAACTTTATGGTCTATCTGTTACGTATCTATTGTGTTCATTCACTCAAACTATCAGATATTTTCTTCTTTGAAATTAATTAAATTCACTGACCATTTTTTTTTTTTCTAATAAATGTGTCATCTTGAGTCATAGAAAATTCATAGAAAATTATAACCTAATTGATGCTCAAAATATGTCAACGTTTTCGATAAACTTCCAATAAAATTCATTGCACTGGTAAATTACTTCAAACCAAAAGTTATGTTTATTAAAAGTAAAACCCCCTCCCACACACAACAAATGAATTACCGGTTTCGAAATTGGACAGCAAGTTCTTAAACGAATATAAATAAGCTCCCACAGAGTACGATACCATATTTTTATTTAATCAACAACCAATGTTGTGTCACCAAATTAAATCCAATTTGGAAATCAGTTTTAATTTCAACTTCGTTTCCACATCATCTACCTCTAGGATATCTAGATGCCTTCCTTCACCCACCCCATCATATCCTATACCATAAAATGAACCCACAGTTCCCGGGGGTAAAAATCGAAAACTATTTTCTCAAAGTCTCGGCTTTATATCAGAAAAGTAGAAAGTGCAGTAGAGAAGAGGTAGGTAGGTATGTCAGAGTAGGTTCATTGAGACTCGAGTATATTTTGCAATTTGCTTCAAATGCACACTGGTGCAATCTTCTGGAAATTGCGGAAATATTGAGAAACGACTCCGTCGAACATTTTCCAGATTGAATTTAGATTTTTATGATGCCGATGCCGTGGTTGTGATGGGTGGTGCTGGTGGGTGGAGGAGACGATAATGGTGATGACGGTGGGTGCGGTGATTGAGTTTCCTGGATTTTGTGTTCACTACACTAACTTGGCTTCTGCTTCAACTGTCTTTTTTGACTTCCCAGCCAAGCCAATAAAGTACGGATATTACTTAAGAGGTTGATACACATCAGGCACACCCATAGTAAGTTTGTAAGCTTTTGTTATCCTGGGAAGATTAAATGTTATTTAAAAAATTAGGGCTTTATTTAAGAAGGGTTTAGTTAAAATTGAAAGATTATATCTTTCTTTTTCAGTTATTATGTCCGTAAAATAATATCTACTATTTAGTTAAGGAAATATACAGAAATTGTTCCCAATAACAAAAGATACTCATAATAGGAAGTTCTTACAAGCAACGTGTATTCATTAATTGATTTATGTAATATTATTTACACATCAAAAGAATAAAGAAAGTTATCGGTACTTTTTTTTTATATTAAGCGCGCACTAAAGGGATTTTTATAACCCTTAAAATGTTTAAACACAGTGCGAGCGTTAGGAAAATAGGAAAGGACTTAAAAAGAGATACCGATGCACATTGGTTTTGAACCCCTGAATATCGAAATGGCTGCAGGAAAAAATAGTGCTGGGTAAAGCATTCCACATTCTTGTAGTGCGACTAAAGAAAGAATCTCTATACTTATACGGAGTTTGGCTCAAGGCTAAACTGATGGGCATTCCTAGAAGCATAAGTTGAATTGTTGCTTTTTGGCGAGGTCAAATATGTGCTCATTCCACAAAAGGTGGTCTGTGAGCTTTCAGTTCTCGGTATGTGAGTAACTGAAAGCTGTTCAGTTTCTTCGGTGCTTAAAAGCCGCTCCTGGATAGCTTTTGATTCCCCATTGGATAATGCTGATGTCGAGATCAGAATTTGATGAGCTTATCATACGCTGCCGTCCAAGTTCCACATCCGAAGGACATGGATGTGAACCTGAAAACGAATATGAGAAGCTGAGGGCACTGTCGTCAGCGTAACAGTTGAATGGATTAGAAGTTCATTTATGACAAAAGAACATTTATGAATATAAGGAAGAAAGACAGAGACAAAACAAAGCCCTCGGGCACACCAGCAATTGTTTTGTCAATTTCAGACTTGAAACCGTCCGATACAACTTGAGAGCTTGATGCCAAACTCTATCAAATGCCTTCGAAATATCAAGCGCAATAATTTTACTCTCTCCAAAACGATGTAAAGATTAGTGCCACTGTTCGGTGAGGTATACCATCAGATCACCAGTGGTAGTGGATCTATTGCTAAATAATCAGCGTTTCCATAACCTGGAAAGAAGAGACGTACCTAAGTACAATTGTTCGATAGTTTGAGAGTGAAGATGAAACGCTTTTTTAGGGACTGGCTGGACAATTGCTATTTTCCATCCACTTGGAAAGAGACCAGTAGAATAGGACAGATGGAAAAGCTAACGCAGTGGTTTTGCCAGCGTTTACGAACACCTCTTCAGAGCAATGTGAGGGATACTATCTGGATCAGCGGATTTGTGTATATCAAGATATTTTAGGACTCTGTCAACTGCACGAGTGCGAAAGAAGATTCGTCCCATAAAATCGTTTGCGCTCTCAAATACAGAAGGAGTCATAACTCTTTCTGGAAGCGTCGAATTAACAACAAACTGTGCTGCAAGCAAATTGGATTTCTACAACGAGCTGACAAAAAGAGTGTCATTGAAGACGAGCGTTGGAGATGAAGTAGCACATACGAAATGTTCTTTGCGAATGGCCAAACATTTTTACTACCTTTGGGACATTGTAGTATTTTTTGCCTTAATTGTTGGTCTTTTTTTTTTGGTTACAGGTCTTTATGGCTTGTTTGAACTTTATACGGTTTTCCTCAGTATAGTTGGCTTCGTCGGAAACTTACTTCTCTAGCCCTAATAACCTCTTTATTTATTGGGTTTGATAGATTTTACCCTATTCGGAATAAAATTTATCATTCCACAAAGAATCTGCATAGTGACCAGTTAAAGCTCCTTGGATATATCACACACACAGTTTAAATTTATGAACACCGCCGCAATGTTTCATGTCTTTCTTTATGTAGCCGACATAAAAACAGTGTTTTACGTCCATATTATTGACTTGTTTCAAAACAAGTTTTACGGAAAAACTAGTTCAATAGAAGTTTCAAGTCCCATGTTTTGAACAAACCCGTATTATTAACTAAAGTTTTGGTATTTCATACTCTAAATATTAAAACTGGGATATCAAAATGTTCATAAATAATACCAATATGTATAAAACGTGCAACTCTAAACTCTAAATATTAAAAATGGGATATCAATATGTTCATAAATAATACCATTATGTATAAAACGTGCAACTTGAAATCTCCATAGAACTAGTTTTGCTTTCAAACTAGTTTTGAAAAACTGAAAAATATGGCTGTTAGTAAAATAGCCTGCTGTACTCCTCGCGTGCATAAAATAAAAAAAAAATGTTACGCTTTGACATTTTTTCTAATAAAATAAATTTGTACACTTTCAGGACAAAAGGTAACCAGGTGCGTTATTATCAGGGAAAGGATTTTGTTGACATAAAAAAATCAAAAAAGGCAAACAAAATTTTTTAAAAAGGCAAACAAAATGCATAAGAATATAAACATAACTTAACGTCTAATTATAATAGCATTGAACTACCAACAGCTTTTTGAAGTTCTCAGGTAACAGCCTTCTACTATTGTTTCTATAAGAAGCGTCTTAAATGAGCTAAAGGATCTTTCTACTTGAGCAGAAAGATACGAGTGGAGCCCATTTTAGCTCTCTAGTCTCTTCATCATTCACTTCAACGTTTTCGGAAAGTGTGGAGTTCACGTCGCCACTTATTACAGCATTTGCTGAACAGTTTTAAGTCCACAATTTACATTAAAAACAGTAGTGAACTTTTTCAACACTTCATTTACAATAAATGGCCCTTTCGATTTTGCAAAATTTCCATTGATATTTGTAGTGCAAGGAAATGCACGATCAGTCATAGATAAATGCAAAGATCTAGTTTTTATGAGTAAAAAAACAAAAAAAAAATCTGGTGTCTACACTACCTGCTTTCTTTTTCTTGTATGTTGAAGGCAAGCAATTTTGTTATCTGTGCACTTTAGATTGTGTTAGGATCATGTTTTTAAGTGAAATAATCTCAACTGAAAATGGAAAAACTACATGCAGTTTGTATTTGTAGAATTTTTTTGAAGATTTTTTCGTTTAACTTTGATAAAAAAAGCAAGCAAGGCACATTTGACAAAAAAGACACTAACGGTTAAAGAAAGGCAAAAAAAGCACTAACGGGCAAAAAAAGGCAAAATAAAATACATATATTTTGAATCAGGAGGACATGAATCGTGTTTGTATAAAGTCGATTCTTTCTTGCGACCACGCAAAAAAAAAATATTGGCAAAGTTAGCAAAATCCTTTCCCTGCTTATAATGATAAAAAGTTAGGCTGAGAAAGAGATGACTCGGCTGTCAAATATGTAGTGAGTACAGGAAGTTGTCCTCATTACATTTTAACTTTGAACAGCTGCAGTCTTTGTACTCAATACTTGTTTATTTAATGAGTACATATTATTTATATAATGAGTGCATATTATTTAAGAATTATGACTACAGTTATTATTTGTGTAATAAATGCATACCTATTATTTATGCAATGAATACAATTAAATAGTGCTAAGTCTTCTTCTTGGCTGATTTATTTCAGTAGTATATAAAATTTGTATTATAAAAAAACACTCTTATGTAAACAATGCCAGGCCACGGGTTACAAAATTTCCAAAAATTCTTGATTAGAAATTCTAATTGGGTTGGATATAGTTCACAATTGGTTTTCGCTGTAAAATTGATGTAAGTTGGACTGAACTTAATAATAATTGTGTCTTGACAAGGCCCTCACTGTCAACTGAAGAGTCTAAGTGAGAACGCCGGGACGAAACGCCAATTTTTAAGGACTAGAGGCCGTTCAAATTTATTTTGCATCAATAATTCAACAAGTCCAATTAAATAGTCTTCTACTTGGATCATTTATTACAGAAGTATATAGAATTTGTATTATAAAAAAAACACTTATGTAAACTTTTTATGTAATGAGTACATTTACATGTAGTGTGTTCATAAAATACTTCTGAGTAACTGTACTCACTATACCTTAAATCTTTGAAATAAAATCAGCACAGACAACCAACAAAAACGTATGTGATTAATCCATAGTATATTTATATTTATGAAATGATTGCCGACAGTATACAAGGAAACTGTACTCAGTACATAATAATATGAACTTATCACCGAAATCTGACATACCTCTTTGCGATTGCTCCATGGGATTCGTTATTAAAAACATCATTCAAAAAAAAATGTGAATAAATTTCAAAAATAAATTAAATATCAGCCCTACCCTTCTATTTATTGAATTTGCGTTGCACAACTTTCGAAGTTGTTAGGTTTTGCATATTATGCTTCAATCTCCTCAATATAATTAGCTCACGAAACATTCATTATCTTAAGGTTACAGATTTTAAAAATTGTGATTTTAAATTTAAAATTAAATTAAACTGCTGTTGAATATGTTATAATAAAAGTTTAACCAGTCTTAATGCCTCACGGACAAATTTACAAGCGCCTATAGCTATACGAAAATATTCATGTTCTTCTTTTTCATTTTATAGCCCAGTCAAAATATACATTTCTCTGAACAAAATTCTGACTAAAGGTCCCGACGATCCGACAGGAGCATAATTTGTTAAGCATGATAAAGTGTCGAAAAAATCAGTTTTTAGGGAATACATTTTTAATGGCAAATGCTATCGAAAAGAAGTTTGAGTATGTACAGGTTGTAGATTATTAAATTCACTATAAAAAAAGTACCCTACGTTTTCCTACGACAGTAATTAAGAAGGTATAGCTATTTAAAAATAACATAAAATGACGAAAATATTGTTTTTTTTAAATATAACTATTAAACCGTTAATGCTTTTGAAAAAATGCAAAATGTTTTATAAAAAAGATTAACGCACTTTTTGGCATACGACCTAAAATGAAAATAACAACAAAATTACGAAAATATTGCTTTTTTGAGTATAACTGTTGAACCGTCAATGCTTTCGATACAAATTCAAGGAACACTCTGCAAAACGTTTTATAAAAAAGATTAACACACTTTTTTACCTACGACCTAAAAAACAATATTTTCGTCATTTTATGTTATTTTTAAACAGCTATACCTTCTTAATTATTGGTCGTAGGAAAAAAAAGTGGGCATTTTTTATAGGGAATTTAATGATCTTAACTGTACTCGAACTTCTTTTCGATAGCATTCGGCATTAAAAAGTAATTTCCTGGAGTTTTTGCGCCTGCCTTTCTTCTGCGATAGTCTATTGCCTTGTTCTATTGCCTTTTCAAATGAATTTTCACGGCATCTTTTGTGTGCATGACAGTACCAGCTAAGTTGGTCATGCTGTATTTTATCCAAGATGGTATTTTTGACATGTAGGCTGGCGCGGATTCTCTTGCTTCTTATTCGATCACGATTTTTCACTCCTGCTGTCATGCAAAGCATCTTCATTCCAGCTGCCGTCAATTTACTCTCATTCTTCTTGTACATTGTCCAACTCTGGTGAACCGTATGTAAGCTCTGGACGAACAACTGCAGTGTAAAGCATTCCTTTCAGCTTAGGGGGCATTTTTCGATCATAAGATGGCAGAGTATTCCCACCACTTGATCCACACTACGCTTACGCGATGTTTGAAGTCGTCATCACAAGATCCTATTGATTGATCACAGATCCAAGAAATTTTTGTTTAACTATTTGCACTTGAGAAGCACCATTCAAATAGATGTCCGGAATAGGCATGTGTGGATCAGAAAATGGACAACATAAGTATTCTGTCTTTTTCGATTTATGCGGTACCTATCCATTTCCCTCCAGAACATCCACCTATACATCAAGTGCCCGTTGCAAGGATACAGGATCTTCACTTATGATGGCTCCATCGTCAGCAAAGAATAACTGATACACTTTGGGGTCTGTCACCTTATGCTCAAGCTGAAAGTCAAGGACATTTATAAATAGCAAAGGACTCAATACGCTTCCCTGGTGCACACCTACTCTATTTTGTATTGTATTGTAATTGCACGTAGACTTGCGAAACTCCTCGTTGCCTAAGTGCAACCCATATCAGATCTCGTGGTTGTCTGTCGAATGCTTTTTCAAAATCAACCTATAAGAAAATACCTATTTCAATTGCCAAGGGTCACTTAGTACCAGTTATTTTTTTTTTTGTATTAACATTGGAATGCACTACACTTTCCCAATGGACAGATTTAGGAGAAAGTATGACCACACCATGCAAATAATGTTTTATTTGCCACATGCTACATTTCCAGATATACAGGTGTAAGCTTTTTGTGTTTTTGTATATTTTGTTTTGTTTTTGTTGGATACTCCCATTAATGTAATGTATTGTATAGTTATATTCGAGTATATAGCGATGAAATATTGCGTAGTAGATTTAAGGGAAATAAATAAATAATTGATTGTATTTTGTATTGTGTCATGTACGAGAGACAATGGTTACGATAAATTTACGTTCCAGTATTTGCAGAATGTGCTTGGTATTTATTTGAAGCTTGAAAATGTACCTACCTATGCTTACATACTTTTGTGTCCAGAATATGGGGGTGTCAGTTTCAGAAGAAAAATGAAGGTATTACTATGGGTAGCTGCGTCAGAATCGAAGAAATTGATTACAGATAAGATTTTGTTTGTAGGTTTGGGTGTCCTAGATTTGTAGACCAAAAACATCTATAATGTGTAGGTAGGTAGGTAGGTACCTACCTATATTTCTATAAAGAAATTATGTAACTTTTATAACATTTTATACTTTAGTATATATATATATCTTTTGCTGTCTTAAGTTATTTATAATTCATACCTAAAGTTCATAAAACAGTTAGGTTTTCGTTTCTATTAGTACGAAGTGCCTTTAAATCAAATTCTAGTGCTTAAACGTTTTCTGTCTGTTCCGCCCCATCTAGACGGAACACCAACCATCATACCATCTTATATACAATTTTGTTTTGTACAGTTTTTTAGTGAACAATTTTTGAAAAATGTATCTTCAAACTCAAAATAAAAAAAAAAATGAAGTATTTTTTTTTATTTATATTAATTAAGCACTATATTTGTTTTCAAAATTCAATGCTTTTATTAAATCTTACATTGAAAACAGGAAAGCATTGCAAACAGGATCCCGGATTAACTTTCCAAAAAATAAAATATAAGGAAGCCAAACCTAACACCTTAGTAAAATATAATCAACCGATTGCTAAAATGATAAATTTTAGCCAGTCCTCTTATTTTTCTGATAAAAGAGATGGCCCATTTTTCTATGGAGCCTGGGCCCAGTGCGTCTAATGAAATTGTTATCAAATGAAAGGTGTGGTTGAGCACGTTATGTGGGTCAAATATTTCCAAAATCGTAGGTGGGGTTTTCAAGATATTTGAGTTTGAAGTTGGTTACTTCAGAAGATGAATTTCACTTCTACTTTTGAAAAAAACTGTGTGATATTATATGGCACGCAGGGAAATGATTTTAGTATCAAATGAAAGGTATTTTCTTTACCTTTCAAATAAATTCCAAATAATTTTCCTACCAATAATATATTTTCAAATATTTAGTATTAAATTCTTGGCAAATAATTGTTTTTTTACTTATGTACCTTTTGAACACCGATATCTTAAAAAAATCAGCGATAACAGATATTTTTTTTTTTGCTTTATTTTAAAGATTAATTTCTCACCTTTCTCAAAGAAATACATACTTTTTAACAAACTTCATCTGAGAAGCACCTTAACATGCTACCGGTGCTATGAACTTTCTCATTTAGCGTTATTTTAATAATTCTTTTAGCCAAATATGCATTTTTTTACATAAATCAATAAGAAGGTGATTTTATTAAAAAAATATGCAGCTTGCTACTTCTATAAACAGTTCGTATACAAAACTTAAGATCCAGTGATAATGATCGTAGGCTTTTATCCCTTTTAAACGTATCTCGCGAAACACTTGGACGATACTTGTCTACAGCTAGAAGTAGTTTACTACATTTTTGTATGCCCTTTTACTTGGGTCTAGAACATTTATCTATACAACGTAGGAAGTCGAAATCAAATGATTCCAAATGGATTATTTGGCACCACACAGTTAAATGAAAACGAATATGTGACAGAACTTATGTTTACCTCTTAAAGTGTTCAAATTCTAATTCTCAAAAACAAACATACATAATAGTCTGCCAAGCTTTTAGCAAAATTGGACAATTTTTTAATTGTTTTTTGAGTGCTTCAAAATTGTTAAGATTTTCAGATTTTTTTTTTATTTATGGTTAGACAGCAACTCAAATATAACATACATGAATTTAAAACAAATGTGATCTTGTAGAAAATTTTATAATAAACAAATTTATAGCGGATTGCATATTTCTAAAGTTATAAAGGTAAATACCAGAAAAAATATGAAGCTGAAGATCGCTGCATCCGAGGTTTTTTTTCTTTTAAAGTAGCAGACCTCGAAAAGTATCAATGATATTGGAAAATTTCAAATACCAAAATGTTGTGCAAATAATTTCCCAGGGGCGGTGTCCGTTACTTTTTTCAAATTTGCATCCGTTATATTTTTTTTAAATTATTTTTTAACATTTTAAAATTTACTTTTTTTTTAAACGAGCAGATAGGCCAAACTAACGGTTAAAAAAAAAATTGCGCTGTGTAGAACAGACCTTTTTCTAGAAGCGATGTTCCTTAGTTTTTTTTTTTTATTATTATTAAGCGTTTTTAACAATGAAACATAAAAAAAGAACAACAGAACCTTAACCCCTAATAACTTCGGATCAACGAATGCTACGTAAAAAAAGTACACAGAAAAATTAAGTTTTCCAATCTCTAGAGGCGATGTTTTTTATTTTTTCGTGTTTTTAAGCCATTTATTTTTGCCTAGCATTTGGTATAACAAAACGAAAAATAACAAAAAGGCCAGTCGGCAGGTTTTTTAATTTGCAAAAAAATACCGCTCGAATTTTATGATTGAAATAGGTAAATGGGTTGTCTCTGAGTATAGAAAAAAATCGGCACGGCTTTAATTGTTGTGCGTCAACCGCAATTTTGAAAAACGCGATTTAGCTTATATCTCGAGAACGACTTATCGTACAATTTTTTTTTATATGCAGGATGTCCCGTAAAGGATGGTCAAAACTGAATATGGTGATAGGCCAGGTCATGACCTTTCAGAATTTGGTAACTTGTTCATACCGGAACTTAACGGTTTTCGAGTAACGGCTATTTTTCGAAATTTTAAAAAAACTTTACTTTGAACCAGTTTTTTGCTCACACTGTCCATAATTGACTTTTGTTTTTTACAATTTTTACACTAAAACTTTGACTCCGACAAAGCTGAATTTTGGTGGAGGGCTTCATTTTGACGTCTTAAGCATTTTTTAAATAAAAATCTTAAATTTGGGCAAGGACTTTCGATTTTGTAGGGTGAAAGGGGAAAAGTCCCGTATTTTTGAAAATTTCTCGAAAAGCATCAGGTTTTTTAAGAAATATCTTTGGAAAAACGTAAGCTATTAAAATGAAAAAAAAAAACTTTTTCGTTTTTAGGTGGACGAGGCTGGGAAGCGAACCCAGACCTCCAGCGTGACAGTCGAACGTACTAACCATTACGCTACAGGCTACTACGCAACTTGACACAAATAAAGTTAAATTGCATATGTAGGTATATTATTTTATTATTTTCGTTTATTAGTCCGGAGTTTCGGTTTTTTTCTTGTTTCCATGAATAACGTAGTAAAAATTATTATTTTGATTTCTGTTATCTGTCATTTTACTTTCGCAAGAGCGCTCGATGAGCGCTGTCGCTACCGATAGCGAAAGTTAACGAAAACTTGGGCGGATCATATCAATTCTTTGTATTCGATCAGTTTCGTACGACCGCGTAAGCTGACTTCTTTCTATTATAGTTATAACTTTAGACGTGAATTTCGCCGTCGCAAACAGTTATGCTAAAGAAGGCATTGAGTTTTGTGTTTTCCCTTGAAAAATTTTGTTTTTTTAAGAATATTTTATTTTTTTTTGTGAGTGAACAGAGAAAGTCATCAGTAAATACATTTTGATACATTGAAATCTGTTAATTATGGTAAGTCCTTGCTGATAACTTTAAGCAAAATATCCAAGTTTTTCATAAAAATGGAAAAAAATTAATAAAAATGACCGAATGGGAGATTTGATCCCAATAAAGTAAGGGAGACTTGATCCGGGATCAAAAAAATCCAAAGCAAAGCAATTAAGGCAAAAAGCAATATGAAAGCGTTTGTTTCATCATCATGAGAAAATGAAGACGAATTGCCACCATCCCCGAAATCAACGTTCGATGTTTCGTTTTATTCATCTAGCTGTGAGTCTGAAAACCAATATGAACCTACTTCTTCGTTATTTAATGTTAACGACAGTGTAGAAGTGTACATAATTTCTTTAAAAAAACATCGAACATCGTTGTATTGCACAGATATCATCTTTAAAAGAACATGGTTATTAGTAGTTCGTTTTGCAAAACTAAAATAAATAATAACACATTTAAGTGGCCAGTTCAAGATGACATTTGTTTTCGGACGGCATAAAATCATAAAGAATACTAATTCTAAAAAGCTCCAACTATCAAGTCCAACACTAAACGCATCTTTTAATTGCAATAATCAAGTCTACCCTATACACGGATTAAGTCTCCCTGAATAGGGGACACTTGGTTACTTTGAATTCTTTGAGAAAAACATACAAAAATGTATTTCATATTTATAACTTCTATGTGTAACTATACAATATGATAAACAATAAAACGATTTATATACCATAACATTTTGAAAGCAAAATATCTTTTATTATTCGAAATAATCAAACAACTAAAAAGTGGGGATCAAGTGTCCCCAGGTTCCTCTACTAGTTACTACCTATTCAATTTTTGATTTTAATAGTCAATGATCTTATTAATTTAGTCCATTGAAGGACTTTTACTTTCAAATTATTTAAAAATAAAGAAACTTATACTTAATTCCAGCAACTGGTGGATTAAAGTAATCTCAAATTTGTCTCGTTTTCAAGAGGAAGTTCATTTTTTAATAAGGTACTTACTTACTTACTTAGGTCCTCGGACCTATTACGTCCGTGATGTTTCCCTTACGGGACATAGGGCCACCACTACACCTACGCGCCATCGTGTACGATTTCTTGAAATATATTTCAGCTCTCTCCAACTTTTCCCCAGTCGTGCCGATTCCTGTTCGACCGTTCTTCGCCATGTAATTCTAGGCCGGCCCACTTGTCTTCCTTCCTGTGTGAGCGGGTTCCACTGCATTGCTTGAGATGCAATGCACCGATCGCCTTTTCGAAGCGTATGGCCAATCCACTGCCACTTTCTTCTTCGTATAATGGAGTCTATGGGCTCCTGACCCGTTCTCGCATGAAGTTCGGCATTGGAGATACGGTTGGGCCAGAAAATCCTCAAGATGTTTCGTAGACATCTATTAACGAAGGTCTGCAGCATTCTAGTGACAGTGTCAGTGACTTTCCTGCTGCAGCCGTAAAACAGAACGGATTCAACATTGGAGCGGAACAGTCGTAACTTGGTCTTTAAGCCAAAAGAGTTGTTTCTCCATATTTAGGACAGCATTCCGAACGCAGCCTTTGCTTTTCTGATTCGGCTGTTTGCGTCCAGTTTAGTTCCGCCACCCGTAGAGACAATACTCCCAAGATATTGGAAATCCTCTACCATCTCTACCGGTTGTCCAGAAATATTTACTTGGATTGATGAGGAAGTTCCAAGGCTGATCCTTTTAGTTTTTGCCGAGTTGATCTTAAGCCCTACGATTTCTGCTTCTCTCTCCACCCTTGTTGTCATTTGATGGAGATCCATGATCCTATGAGAGAGTAAGCATACGTCGTCCGCGTAGTCCAGATGTTTGAGGTGAGATTGCAGAGTCCACTGAATTCCTCCATTTCCATTTGACAAAGCTGCGTGCAGTACACGGTACGTCACTTATCACCAACAGGAACAGTATTGGTGACAGTATACAGCCTTGCCGAACTCCACTTTGGATTTCAAACTCCTCTGACAGCCTACCTTTGTGCAAAACGTGACACTTGGATCCATCATATGTAGCCTTGATAATAGCAATCAATTTATCTGGGATGCCCCTCCTGCGCAAAGCAAGCCAAATAAATTCTCTATTGACACTGTCGAACGCCTTTTCAAAATCGATGAACAGCAGGTGAAGTGGTGAATGATATTCAACGCACTGTTCGATGATAATCCGCAAGGTGTTGATGTGATCCACACAGGAAGATCCAGTGCGGAAACCTGCTTGTTCGGCGTCGAGTGTGTCTTCGAGGTGGTCTTTAATTCGGTCCAAAACTATGCTATTATCTTGGCTTCTGCAATCAGAACGCATATTCCTCTCCAGTTTTCGCACTGTGTGAGATCTCCTTTCTTTGTGAGCTTGACAATCATTCCTTTTTTCCACTATTCAGGAAAGCTCTCTGTTTCCCAAGCTCTCTTAATAAGTGGGTGCAGTAGCTCGCTCGATGTTTTTGGGGCTGCTCCTAAGAGCTCTGCAGGAATACCGTCAAGTCCAACCGCTTTGTTGTTCTTCAGTGCTTTGATGGCGGTGATAATTTCTTCTTTACTGGGGGGTACGGTGCGTATTCGGAAAATTGTTACTTCGGGTGCCTCAGTGGGAATAGGGTTCACTTCACTGGCGAAAACGCGGTTTAAAACCGCAGAAAAGTGTTCCCTCCACCTTATGAGCTGGTCCTCATCCGAAATTAGCAGGGATCCGTTTGTGTCTTTAACCAGGTGTTGTTTAGAGCTCTGGACACCAGTGAGCTCTTTGGTAATTCTGTAGACGGTCCTACTGTCACACCTACTAGCGGCTTCTTCTGCTTCTGTAGCCAATGCGTTGATGTAGTTACGCTTATCACGTCGCACACAACGGTGAACTTCCCTCATCTTCATGCGGTACGTAGACTCAAGCTCGTTTCTCCCTGCTGCTGGGGTAGCTGCGATGCGAGCTTTAAGGTGTTTCCTTTTTTCGATCCTTGCCCAAGTTTCGTCGGAAAGCCAAGCACTATTTCTCCCTTGCGCCCGGCCGACTATACTTTCAGCACCGGATATGAACACATTTTTCACAGCACACCAATGATTTTCGATGGATGTGGTTTCCGTGCTGCTGATTGCGTTCAATCCTTGTGAAAGGTGGTCCCCTAGTTGTTGGCGCACTGCGGGATCCTTTAATTTATAAGGTAGGTGCACCAAATAAGGCCCACCTAATTGTTTTTCCTAAATTACTTGCAAACCTTATTGAATATGTAGATGAACTAAATAAATTATAAACAGTACTTAAATTATGCGCAAGAAAGCAGACAATTAATTTTTAAAAATTGAAGTGAAAATATATTTTTGGAGAATTTTGAAAAACCTCATGTTCGGCCTTATTGGGAACACCTGTTCCTAATAAGGCCCATACATTTAACTTTGAAACTACTTAGGATTTCTTGCTGAAATAAAATTGTTTTTAAGTAAAAAACAAAGAAAAGGGCAAAATCTATAATTTGTTTAATTTTTTAATTTTGTTCAATTATTTATTTAGCATAAACAAAGAAACAAACTTCTTGACTCAAAACATCTTTAAACCAAACAAAATAAATAAATGCATTATTAAAATAAAATAAAATAAATAATTTCATTTAAAATGAAATAAAAAATAACATCCTTCTTGACTAGAAAAAACTTCTTGACTAAAAAATACTTAGAATGAAACAAAATAAAAACATAGGTATCTAAGATACATTTAAATATTATTTTAAATATTAGGAATTTTGAATTCAAAATCTTTAAATCTTAGCCTCATGCTGAGATAGTAAACCTTATTCAATGGCTTTCAATGCATTTTTCATATCTTCTGTCCAATTTGTCCTTTTTTTGTCATCAGATAACCTGTGTTTTGGCTTTTAGCATGACAAAAAATAAATGAAATTTAGCATGTACTTTATAAGGCCCGCTCAATTTTTGTATGGGCCTTATTAGAAACATGAAAGACTTATTTGTTTATAAATTTATACACAAAAATCCACCGATATATATAAATGAAACTTAGCAACAATTAATATATTTTTAATATAGTTTACCAAAGAAATACAAAATTTTAATTGACTAAATTTGCCGAAAAAGTAAAAACTTGTTGAGCCGTTTTTTATAAAATGCCACATGATCTCCACTTCACAAAGTCATTTCGGCTGCTAAATTCAACACGAATGAAGCAGGTGGCCTTTTTTTTTTGTTACGTTTTTGTTGGAATGCAACGGGTTTACCTATACATAAAACAAAAAGTCCCGTTATTTGTTAGTTATCAGTTTTTTTATGCACTGGGCCTTATAAGGGTCCGGGCCTTATTTGACGCACCTACCTTACATATTTTTTAATACCTAGGTATCTACCTACTTTGAAAACACAAAGCTCTAGCACCATCTGGATGTTTGTGTTTAGTTTAAAATTTATAATATAATATTTATTTATATTGAATATTTCAAACAAAAAATTTTCGAATTTTATAATTAGATTAATAATTTAAAAAAATCATTTTAAAAAAAAATATTTTTTTTTCTTTGTTTTAATATTTTTAAAAGTAACCGTCTAGTTTTCAGTGTTCTGCATTGAAAACAAATAATTTACTTAAAATTTTGGAAAAAGATCATTTTTTTAATTTCAATTTTCTTTTTAAATCTTAAGTTTGAAAATTAATATTCCAAAAACTGTAAGCTCAAACAACCTTGTCTATAAATTAAATAAAAGAAGAAAAGTTCCAGATTTTTCCTTAAAAATACACGCTTGACATATTTATTTTTTGAATGGTATAAATATATGCAAATAATTTTTTCTTCAATAATGTTGTTCAAATATTTTCCGAAGTTGAAATTTTTTTGAACCACGCTAGTTAAAAAAATATTTTTTTCTTCCATAAGTCTATGTCAGTCACATCATATTTCAATTTTATCAAAATCGGTCAAAGAATATCGAAGTTGAAATTTTGTTGAACCACCCTATTTCAAAAATATTTTTTCTTCAATAAGTCTGTGTCAGCTACAACATATTTCAATTTTATCGAAATCGGTCAAAGAATAATGAAGTTGAATGTTTTTCAACCACACTTATTAAAAAATATTTTTTTCTTCACTAAGTCTGTGTCAGAGCAACAACATATTTCAATTTTATCGAAATCGGTCAAAGAATAACGAAGTTGAAATTTTTTTGAACCACCCTAGTTAAAAAATATTTGTTTCTTCAATAAATCTATGTCAGCTACAACATATTTAAAATTCATCGAAATCGGTCAAAGATTAACGAGGTTGGACATTTATTGGAACCACCCACCCGCTTTCGACCCCGAAAAAAAACGAAGTGAAATTTTGGAAAAAAGTTTGCAGAGTTTTAAACTGCCTAAAGAGGAGCCTAAAGTTTATGCGCATGCTGAACCCTCTTACACATTAAATTGAAAATGTCTTGTCCTACCGCTACCCTCTATGTTATGTTATTGTTCGGCCAAATATATATATTCATAAACTTATGCAACCCTCAAATACACTTTATTCATTCATGTGTGTTAAAATATTGAACAACCTTTAAAAAAACATAAGGTCAAAACTCAAAAACACATTAAGCGCAACGAACGCATTTTACATTGAAAATGCGCTGAGATAAGGACCCAGTACCAGCAACAGCAAAGCGAATAGCGAAAGCAAACAGCACTTTTTCATAATAATATGTAATGCATATTATTATTAGCTTCAATGCTTTCTGTTTGCAGCGCGGTGCTGCGCCACAGACAAAAAAGTGATGAGAAATTGCGCTTTTGCGTTGCTGAGTTACAATACAAATGAATGTATCAGCGCACGTAACTCAGCTCCTGCTTCAACTCATTGCGCCAACGCAGCGCTGCGTTACACATGTCTATGTTCCATTCCTATTGAATATGGAAATTCTGGAGAAGAAGAAGTAATTAATTAAAAATAATTTTTCTGAGACAAACATTTCATATAAATTATTAATATTCCTAGCTACGCCCCTGTTTTGATTTTTTTTTTTCTAACCAAGTACTATTATTGTTGTTTCTCTTTCTCGTTGTAAAGGCAGTTTCTTAACAACTTTCACCTGCGAAGTAAGGCAAAAGGCATTTTATTTATAAGTTTCCATATATTTTACGCCTGATTTACAAACTCACATACCTACTTAATTATTCTATTGCAATTGTAATACGAATACCCGTTTATATAAAAGTAGGTATTTAGAAAAAGTAATGTTACTGAGGCCCTTTTTTCGATTTCTCTTATGGGAACAAATTTGGGGCGTAAACATAGTCCTTTTAGAGCTGTGTCTAAGTTAAACATAGGTTTAGTTGAATTTTCGGACGTTGATTCTGTTTTTTTTAAGTTTATTATTTCTATGCTATTTGTGTAATATACGAAGTTTATTATGATATAAGAATATAAATCTAACAATTTGTAATAAAAGTCGGTCTGTATTCATTGAGTCAAAATTGTCTTAAACTGTAGTTTAGTTAAACCTGGGTCTATCTGCGACTATGAATATGCCCCATTGAATGCAAAATCGAAACAAAATAACACATTACAGGGTTCACGCTTTGACTGCTAGGTGCCATGGTACCAAGTGTCAATAAAACAACAAAAATATTGAAGCCTATAAAATGAAAACATGCAGTAAATATTATCTGGTGGTATGTAGTATTTCATTTTACCCAAAACACGAGTTATCTCCATTCATTCTGAATTTAAAACAAAAGCCAAGAAAACTAGGACATTTAACAAAAAACTACTATAAAAATAGCAACAAAAACAAACAAAAATCAATAAAATGAAAATATTCAGACCATCTGCTTAACTATAAACTTACAGACACTCTGCGTCTCTGCGATATTCGACAGAGATATAAGGTTCCTTAAAAGTGAACCGCAAAACAAAAATACAAAAATGTACACAAAATTATCCATTTTCATCCACATCCTCTCGTGACCATGGCCGACATCCGATCCAACATCCGCCAGAGTTTTAGTATCGTTCGTTTCGTTAAGTTAATGAACTATAAATAGCACAATGTTTTAATTTTAATTTTATGTTTGCCTGAGATGGGCTCTCGCTCTAAAAGGGCCCACAGACAGTACACTTGTGTCTACACTGGACCCCGGTCCACCAAAACGTACACACTTTGGTTGTGCAAGTGATCTCAACAAGTAATGATCAAACCATGAGTGTGACAACTGACAACCATTACCATGTCACTTTAATACGAAAAACTGCGGATGCTCTTTGCTGAACAACGTTGCAGATGCAAATGAATAGTAAATGTGCGCGAGCATCCCAATGCTCATAAACATCACACCGATCGAGAAACCGCCACCAAAAATTAAAAACTTGATTTTACTCGCAGTGTCTGACACCGAAAATTGGTGTGGGCACGTGCACCAGACCAGCCCACACACAGCACACATTTCCGTCCACCGACAGTCCGACACCGGTGCAGACACAAGTGTACTATCTGTGGGCCCTTTAAGATTTTTTTTGTTGTTGTGTCCTCATCGAAGGACATAATTCACGAATGTTGCTTTGATTAAGGATTCATTTAAAATTATATTTCCTCGTTTCTTTTGTGAATGAGACTTAAATATTGTTGGTGGGCATATTTTAGCCTTTTATACAAATATTGCACAGCTGGCTTTTTTCTATAACAACCTACTCAAAGATTGTCACACAAAGATTCTAAATCATAAAACGCGAGAATAATGCCAGCAGTATTCGAAGGATGTTCGAATTGTGATGCTCAACACTCCTCTTTCTTCTTCCTTCAGCCAGTTATATTATGTAGCTTTAAGTTGCAAGGACGAAGAGCAAGAGGGTAAAGCGATGCTTTTGTTTGAGATTTGATATCCTTGGCAGAAAGTACAACCATAACCATTGAAAATGAAGAAGAGATTGTTGCAAACAAAAAAAAAACAGTCTATTGGTATTGGTGCTCTCAAGGTATATTTTATATTTTTTTGTTTATGTTTTTTGGGCAAATATAGTACCTATATGTATACGTACAGTAAATTTACTCTGATATAACTTTCAGGATTCTTTTGTGTTGCAGCTGTAGCTTTAAGTACATAACTTCTTGTGGGTTAATGGAAGTTGCTGTCAAGGATGTTATTGTTTATACCTATTTGTTCTTATTTGAACTTTTTTAAAGTTCGATGGGTTTTAGAAATGTGATGATGATTTATAAAAACAAAAATTGAGAATGTTCACATGGTGCTCCGAGGTTCTAAAGTCATTTCAAACTTTCATTGTTACTTATCAATGAAAAGGTCTATTGGCGCTGGGGGTTAAATAAGTTCAGTTCAGTATCTCGGAAATGGGTGGAAACAGTATGTACCTACCTACAGATAAAAGGGAGAACACGAAATATTTATATAAATATCGGAAGTAAAAAGTCAATGAAAAAAAGTCAATAAACTAGTCGAATCAATGAATACTACTTTTCATTATAGACTAAGAGCCCAGGGCCGCCAGACATACTTAGCCAGACATATGGTAGCTAAGAACAAATGGATACTAAGAATCTTCAATCCGGGTGCAATTAAGAGGATGCTAGTGTTAAAATTGTATACAAATGTTGCAACATTACGTTATTTTATCAAATTCGATTTTTTGATATGTACCTGTTCGCAGAAAAAATCTTAGCTTTGATAAAATAACGTATGTCTGGCGGCCCTGGGCTCTTACTCTATTAGAAAAAAGGTTTAACTTTCGTTCAATGTTTATTCGACGAAAATTTGTATTCGTTGAAATAATTGAATTCGCTACCTAGGTACATAATTTTGTATATTAATTAAAAATGATATGATGTGGACAAATTGATAAATAACGAAATTCAATCTGTTCGTCCTTCTTTTTGTCGATATAGTAGAACATTGCCCTTCAAACTTTGTATTAGTTGTAGAGGATGTGCTATAGATTCCTTATCATTACGTAGGTAGATATAGGATAGAATATATGTATTTAATACAGACGGACCCATATGTGCTACATTTTTTGTTTCCTTTACTTACTTCTACTTTACTTTAGATGGCGCTCACAGCGAGATGGTTGAGGTCGTTCTCCACTTGTGCGCGCCACCTGTTATGGGTTCTTCCGCTGCTGCATAGAGCATCGGGGTATGATTCAAAAACTCGTCGGGCAGGTGCGTTGCTATCCACACGCTCCACGTGCCCCAGCCATCTAAGCCGCTGTATTTTTAACTTTTTGACCAGGGGCCTATTTCAGCGCTACTACATCAAGTACAATGTAGCATTTTGACTGTTGTATTACATCAGTTTTGTTTCATAGGCACGTTCGATTTTCAGTTGTAGTACATCAGTGTAGATACGGAGAATCTACTGGAATTACTGGAAAAATGTATGATTCTGTCTCATAGCTTTTTGTGCTACATTGATGTAATACAAATAACTGTCAATTATTACTACATTCATACAATATAAATTTTTGATGTAGAAGCGCAAAACAAAACAGTTTTCAGTTTTATAAATATATATCTTTTAAGGATTAACAATGTTTGTATACAAAAGTAAGTAGTTTTAATAAAAACATAAGTTTTACATATTATATCGTTTATTTTTGTTTTCTCAATTTACATCGTACTATATTGGTTACATTCAATTCGATGCGCAAAAAAAGCACACAAGCATTGAACTAAATACTCCAAACAAACTCTTGGCATTCTGAAACGCTCCATAAAATATACATCTTAAAATTAACACGTTCTAAATATATATTTTGCCTTCTTTGAACTCTTAAGGCAAGACCGCACTCAACTTCAGCGGAACTACACTTCACGACGCGGCAAATTAATATTATTTGTATAAAATTGTATGAACTATTTTGCACTAAGCGGCAACTGAACTTCATACAATTTCATACAAATCCGTCTGAAGTGTAGTTCCGCTTCAGTGCAGTTCCGTCGAGTGTTGTCTAACCGTTATATTGAATTAGAAATCATCATCAAAAATATTAAAAATCTCTAAATCCATTATTTTGTATTATTATTTTTCTTTCATTATTTTGACGTTCATGGATTTTGGGGTTATTTTGTGATAAAAAAAAGTTTTTTAATCACTTCATTCTCAAATATACTCGTATATAAATTATACTCAATTACGAAAAACTCTTATGCAATTCAATCATTTTTATTCAAATCGTTTTTTGCTAACTTATGGTGGATTTACATGTATTTGCGTTGCATAATGCAGAAAAGTAGAGCAGGACAGATGCATACAAAAAATTCGAGCGACCGAAAGAGAACCATTAAGAAGATGAACATGTTCGTCTTCATTTCTGCATTATGGCACTTTCCTTTAATGCAGAAACGATGTTCTTCTGCATTTTGATCTTTTCTCTCTATCTGACAATTATATATTTTGTATTTGGCATCCCTTTTTTTTGCAGAAACCAAATGCAAATACATGTAAGTCCGCCATTAAAGACGAAAGACGAAACAACCGAAAAAACGAATGGTGTAATCGGGGTCTAGGTCTACATCATCCAGCTACATCATACAACTCTTCCAGTGGGATATGTGAAACAGAAAAATGTAGCTGGTGTAGTTGTAGAAAGTAGTTGTATGATGGAGTTAATGTAACTGATGTAGTAGCGCTGAAATAGGCCCCTGTCAACGTCGCTGTATAGCTCGTATAGCTCGTCATTGAATCTCTCCTCCACACTCCTTCTATACACACCGGACCGAAAATCACACTAGCTAGGTCCCTAGCAGATTTTCATCCGATTTTTTCAGTGGTCATGCTTCTGCCCCATAGAGCAGGACCGGGGGTTGCGTGATAACGCGTCGCCTTTCCTCAATCTTTTCTCAACATCAAAGGATTCTGCGGTGATCTTACCGATTTTGACGGAGCAGCTAGATTTCTCCATCGCCATCCTGCACAAGCGGACAAGTTATGCAGGAATGCCGAGATATGACTCTGTATAATTCGTCCCTTTTCACGCTATCGTACGCGACTACTCGTATAAAATCGATAAAGAGGTGGAGTGTATCGATTTGAAATTCCTATTTTTTTTTTCTAAAATCTGTCGGAGTGTGAAAATTTTATCAACCGACGTTTGACTTGCCTGGCCTAAAAACACACTGATACGGGCCGATTAGATCATTGACAAAAGGTTTTAAGCGATCACACAGGAAATCCGATACGATTTTATAAGCGACGACGGTTAGGAGACTTATTCCTCTGTTGTTGGTGCATTTCAGAGCATCTCCTTTCTTATGGATGGGGCACACTATCCATTATTCATCGGGCATACATTCCTTTCGACCAAATTTTGCAGATGAGTTGGTGTATGCTCCTAACCAATTCATCTCCTGCTGATGTGAACAGTTCGGCTGGTAGGCCAACCGTACCAGCAGCTTTGTACGACTTAAGTTTGGATATCGGCAGCCGTACTTCGGTTAAGTCGGGTAGAAGGAACTGTTAGCCATCAGCGTCCAAGTTGATTGGAGTGTCTAGAAAAGTGTTCTTTCCAGATTCACAGCACTGACTGTGTATCTACTACCATATTCCCACTCTTATCTCGGCTAGCTTTGTATCCCTGGATGGATCGTTTCACCCTTTGATAACATTTTCGAACATCGCCCCTGCCACTACAACCCTCAATAGACTCGACCTGTTCGTTGCTCCCGAGAAGTCGGCGTTCCTCTTTGCTTTTCAGCCCGTAGAGCTCTCGGGTCACTCTCTCACCACCTCTTGTTCGAGTCGCAGCATTGCCTGGTAGGCTTCGTCCTTAGCTACTTGCGGCAGCCGGCACTTTTAATCGAACCAGGGGATTCGTTGTGATCGTTTAGTGAAACCCAGCATATAAGAGGTGGCACTTCTGATGTTTGTTGACAGTGTTTCCACTGGTCCTCTGAACTTCATGCTGGTGGCGGACTTCCTGAGAGATTAAGAATTACGTGGTCCACTAAAGTTCTGGCGGTCTCTTGCGAATTAAGCTTCTCGACATCGTACCTTTTCACAGCATCTATTGTGGCATCATGGATATCCGCATACGTAGTCTAGCTACGACCAGGTAGTGATCCGAGTCAATGTTGTCCTTTCGGAACGTTCGGACATCCAAGATAATGGAAGCATGTCTCGCGTTTATTGCAACGGGGTGGATTTGGTTGACGGTTCGTTGATCACGCGACCGCCAGTCCCCTTGTGTATATTGAGGTGTGGAAAACAGGTGCTTGAGATGATGACATTTCGCGCCGCTGCAAAGTCTGCCAGCCTGTATCCGTTGCCAGAAGTCTCGTCGTGAAGACTGTGTCCTCCGATTATCGAACCAAAGATGCCCTCATTTCCGAATTTTTCCTTGAAGTCACCGAGAATGATCTTTACGTCGTACATATAACATATCATACGTTGTCTCCAGGAGATCGTAGAATGCTTCTATGGTTGAGTCATCTCTCCCTTCATGGGGGCGTGAACACAGATCAGCGTAATGTTCTTAAATTTGCCTTTGATGCGGGTTGTGACCAGGCGCTCGTCTATACAAAAAGCCAATGAGGGCATTTTGGGCCACTTTGGATAAGTTGTTCAGAATGAAATTCTGCTTCGATAGCAGCAATAAAATTTAATGAATTGATTTATTCCCGGTCAGATCCTATCTTTCTTAGGGCCAGTTTTTCAGTGCGGGGTTAAAGTTAAACCCGAGTCAACTTACCAAATTTGGTGAGATAACTTTGGATTAACTCAAAAAATGTTTATGATATTTTATCTTCGGTATTTTTTAAGGCATTCTGCATATTCATCATCAATTAAAAAATAGCTTCCTGACGTAACTGTGTACAGATCTATTTCCAGAATTAACTAACTCGGGCTTAACCCAACACTGAAAATCTGGGCCTATCTTTTTGGCATACAAAACTAAATAACTTATTATCAATTTAAAGACTTAAAGGTAAACTTTAAGTAATTGTTGAAGCGGCAGCTATTCCAGACATTAAAACAAGAATGAAATTTGATTATTATTTAAAAGGCATTTGGATTTTTCTTTTTTGCTTTCAGACAGTATTTTTGGTAAAATGTATTTTTCTTTAATTTTATTCTAGTATAAATTCTTAAGAATCGAATTCCTTATCTGACAACTGCAAGGATGCGCACAATATTCAGAATTTAGATTCTCCATAATTTTTATTATCTCCATAGAAATACCTACATAGCAGAGGAGCTTTGTTGGTATGCGTATATGTTCTCTCTTTCATTATTACATCGGTCTTCGTCGTCGATGTCGTTCTCGTCGTCGCCGTCGCGTCGGAGCCTGTTCGCCCTACGCAGGAACTCGTCTTGAGTAAAATATAGTGGATTATGTATTTTTGAAATTTATTCTGCTCTAAGCAAGGAATCTTTATTAAATCCATGAGATAACTCAGACTCAGACTATAGTTTGGAGATGAAATTTAATCGGCTTTCAAACACTTCATGGCCAAAATCCTATCTATATACATAAGAGGGGGTCGGTCGTAGAGGAGCAACAGTAAGAGCGTGAGTGAATAAGCTTTTCTGTTATTGACAGTTTGCAGCAACACTGATGGTGGCATCCAATATTATTGCCCCTGCTGCCGCTGCTACACCCCCATTTATGCACAGTGTTATACCATACCTTTTTACAAGATTCATATTGCCGAAGGGCACCCGTGAGGGAAAAAGGGGGTAGAAGGATAATAACGATGATGATGCTGCAAAAGCCTTGATTATAATTCACACAGCGATGACTATTGGGAAGATGATGATAATGTTGATGTGCGGAGAGTATAAGGATATTTTCATCATCATCATCATGGAGGGTGTTTTTGTTGCTGCTGATGACGCATTGACTGTCGCCGTAATTGATGCAAACAGTTTCGAGTTGTTGTCGTTTGTTTATGATGCTGTCTCTTTGAATTCAATGACAATGACGACGATGATGATGACGAATATACACCAGATACCCCTTTTTTGTGAATAAACTTTATTTTAATGTTCTTCGTTGAAAAGACTTTAAATAAGAGATATTAAGGTCATTTTCTACTCCATAACTCTGATTGAAAGTAGTTATAGTTAAAATACGTCATTAAATCATGATGTTCTTCTTTTTAAGGATGGAAGGTCAAACGAAGTGGTTTAGTCAGTAAGATATGACGGAATGTACTTGGGTTGCGAAGGTACTAGGACCAATTCTATCCAACAATCTTGGTTATTTCATTGTTACCTAACCCATTTCCAAGAGCTACCAGTTCCAGTTAAGTAAGAAACGTGACATTTCAGTTTCATTCCCTTTAGCGGGAATATTTTCATTTTTGTCCTGCTTTATGCTTTTTGGGGTTTTTAGTTAGAGGCTGAGGTTTGCAAACAAATTTCGTGACGTAATATTGAAAAAAAAATGCAAAAAATTCCAAGAAAAAAAGTTTTCCGCCGTTCTTTCCTTATACCTGGAAAGGAATCGACTTTTCGTAAATAACCATTACCCTATGTGCAATTGTAATTATGTACATATATATTATTACCTAAAAATTTCACTTTGATATTGTTTTTCTCCGAAATCAGATAATTTAGTTTCCCAGCGAAAAATTCACTTTGCGGTATAAAAATTCTGGAATTTATAAAATTTCGTTTAAATATTTTTATAAAATATTGGCAGACTCTATACCAAAAATCGTGACGTTCTACAAAGGTAGCAAATTTGTAAATGCATGTCGGAGTTGTATGAAATAACACCCTATAACCTCCGAAATTAGAGAGTGAAAAAATATCTGTAAAATAAATCATTTAAATCGAAGATAAAATCCAGCACTGGAAACCAACAAGCTTATTCCAGCAAGTTTGGTCCCTAGCTAGCTATATCCAGTTTCTTTCGTCAAGTTGGTTGAGATCCGCTGCCATTTTCGAACAACACTTTATAGTCATGGTCTCTTCTACTACACCGTTGACTCAAAGATTTCCCGAACTCAAGTTAAGGTCCAAATCAATCTTAATGTTACCAAGTTACTTCTCGTCGTTGGTTTTTTCCTCTTTTGGCTAGGTGGGTTCATCCGAACTGTCCGTTTTTGTTTCTTCACTTCTCCCACTCGATTTAAGCATACAGGACCAAAAGACTTTTAACGAATTTACCTTTACCGTTTTGTGCATTACGACGACAGTATAGGTTTATAATAGGCTTATATTAGACCACAATAATTTTTGGGTATTATTAAGGGAAAGTCCAGTTGTTGGAGAATTACAAAATTGATGATTTTACTAGATTGTTTTGAAAATCCTCCAATCTCTTTCAGAATTAATTGCCTAGACGATTAATTGTATCCGAAAAGTGACATTTGGGGTTCTTCGTGTTTTTATTTGTTGTTTCTTTAATTACAGCATGCATGTTTGTTTTGATTGTTTTCGTTATTTATTTGCAACTTATGAAACTCTTCATGAATATTTTTTCGCTGTGTTGTTATGTAGACCACTGCAAAATTTCGTTTTGCATCAGCAGCGTAAAAGGTTTTAATGAGAACATAAATAGTTACTTAAGCCTCTCCTCACAGTTACCGTATGAGCCAAAAATTTTATAAGAGATTTTCAAGATCATTTCTAAGAAACTGGATTCTACCCCTTTTATCCTACAAAATAGAAAGCCCTTGTATTGACTTTGATAAGTTTTTTCTTTTTTTAGAAATTGCAAAAAAAGCTTTCACAATTTAAAAGCTTGGCAGCCTTTTTAACAGACGAAGTAAGCTTTGCGAATATATTAAAAAGATGTAATAACATTACGTATACGCCGTAGTGTATAATTTTGTTTGTAGTTTGCCGTAGGTATACTTTGTAAATATATGCCAACAAAACATTTCCAAAGTGCCCAAAAAAAAGCCTGCACAAATTCGACAAATAAGGATCCCCGGACGCAAAAAGCGGGCTACAGGCCACTAAAGACTCTCTTGGCAGGTGTAGTATTATTTTTTTTTTAAATATTTTGTCTTATACAGGGTGATTGGTATAAGGTGCACCAAAAAGCTGTTAGGAGAAGGTTGGATTAAGACAAGAAAAAAATCGTATGGAATCGTCTATTTCCCTCTGTTTAGTTATGATAAGAGGGGCAATTTTCTAAAAAATTGACTTAAAACAGACAACAAATTATTTAATAACAACGGTAAGGCATGCAATGCCCTGCCATACCATACCTTTTTGGAAAGCCAGAAATATCTTCTTTAATTTCCATTTTAAATAAAGTTGCGTTTCAAACTAATTTTTTTTTTCAAAATTGTATGTAATTAAGCATTAATACCTTATACCAATAACTCTGTATTTTTTTGGCAATATTATTTTATTTATTCTTTAGCTTATACTTCAAAGAATGCTACCTTTTTTAATATTTTTTAAATGATACAACAATTTTTAAGGGAGTATTTTTTAATGTTTGTTTTTCAAAAATGTTTTTGTGCCATCTCAAAAAAAAAATCCCTATTAAGGGTTTCAAATATTTTTCAATGAATCCTCACTTGATTGCTAAAAAATGAATTTACTTTTATTATGCTAATAGCTTTGTTCTAAATTATATCGATACCAACAATAAACATACATATATAATTACCAGAAGACCCGTGCGAAAATTTCGCACATTCAATATGGCTTTAAATTTTCAAATAGAATGTTTGAACAAAGTAAATAAATTCTTTTTATGTTTGATAAGAACATTAGGGGTGTCTATTAATTTTTGTTGTCAGATATTCAAAATGGGTATAGTGGATTTTGTAGAGTATACCCACACAAGTATTTCTACGTCCCGAAATTTTTTAAAATGGTACTTCCAGACCCCGCGGCCGTCTTTTATGTAAAAAACACGTTTTTTTCAAAGTCAACAAAGGATCAAGAATTTCGCGTATCAAACGTGGTTTCACCGACTTTATAAGATTTTTTTTGACTTTTAAGGGATGCTAATAATAAAATAGCTTAAGTAACTGCCCCTTAAAATTTTAAAATATGCCTATTTTACTCGATAAATGGCTGAAACCCCCCCAAAATGCACTTAATTTTTAAGCTTTTCTCGATTTTAAAGACCTCCATGGGTTCAGGAACGAGCAAGTAAGACTCGTATCAGAGGTAATTTCGTGTGGCGTTTTTCGCCATCAGCTCTAGTTTTTGAGATATTCCAGTCTGAAAATGGAATATAACCATT
Source organism: Melangyna quadrimaculata (assembly GCA_949320155.1). Classification (NCBI taxonomy): domain Eukaryota; kingdom Metazoa; phylum Arthropoda; class Insecta; order Diptera; family Syrphidae; genus Melangyna; species Melangyna quadrimaculata. Next base: position 380,149,720 of record OX439483.1, read on the forward strand.
TTTTCAACTATTTTTGAGGTTTTGTAAAAATTCAAATGCTTTTTTTCAAAACAAATGCACCGATTCATACATGAAATGATTTATAATGCAGTGTTTGATGAATCGGTGCATTTGTTTTGAAAAAAAGCATTTCGAATGTTTACAACATCTCAAAAATGGTTATATTCCATTTTCAGACTGGAATATCTCAAAAAGTAGAACTGATGGCGAAAAACGAATGATAGTTATGTGTTCAGCAAACGAAATTACCTATGATACAAGTCTTACTTGCTCTTTCCTGAACCTATGGAGGTCTTTAAAATCGAGAAAAGCTTAAAAGTTAACCGATTTTTGGGGGGTTTCAGCCATTAATCGAGTAAAATAGGCATATTTTAGACTTTTAAGGGGCAGTTACTTGAGCTATTTTATTATAATCATCTCTAGAGAGTCAAAAGAAATCTTTTAAATTCGGTGAAACCACGTTTGATACGCCAAATTCGTGATCATTTGTTGACTTTGAAAAAAAACGTGTTTTTTACATAAAAAACGGCCGCAGGGTCTGGAAGTACCATTTTCAAAATTTTCCGGAACGTAGAAACACCTGTGTGGGTATCCTCTACAAGATCCACGATACCCATTTTGAATATCTGACAAAAAAAAATTAATAGACACCCCTAATGAACATATTAGTTTTACAAAACCTCTTTCTAAACAATATTTGATTTAAGAATGAAATCTTTGTGAATTTTTTGTTTATCATTTTCTTTAATAGATTCATATGTATACATATGTTGTTTCCACTTTTTTATTTATTTTAATTAGCTTTTTTACTATTAAACTTAGATCTCAAAAATAAATCTCTCAAAAACACAGCTAAAAATTCTTTTGGGGGCCCCAGCATTTAGCTACCTCACTGCATTCCGACCCTGTGTGAATGCATTTGTGTTTGTGTAACTCACACTATTTTGAAAAAAGCCTCACTTTTTCCTCGATATGCCCATTCCTCTATTTCTTCTAAGATTTTAAATTAAAGAAATATTAAATATGTTTCTTTTATTCATGCAATCTAGTGATACCTAATAAATGCATTCGGCTTTTTATATTGAAAAAAAAAATTAAAAACAACAGAAGTAGGTAACAAATATATTTCTCCACCACTCACTCAATGTGCAAGCGAAAAAAGAGGATTATACATTACAAAAGTAATAACTATGTTTCTTTCATTCATGCATGGTGTAAATAAAGAATGTTTCTCTCCCACTCACTCAAGGTGCAGCAAAAAAAAAGAGAATTTTAAATTACAGAATTAATACATGTTTTTCTCTTTCACTCTTTCAATGGGTTAAAATTGAATTATTCTTTATGTCAAATTTTTCCTTTATTGAATTATTTGAAATTTCCGAAATTTATAGAATAAAATGTTGTATAACATAAAGTTTTTGTGCAATGTCATGAGTATGTGTAAATTTCAATTCAGTGATACCTATTTTAGTGGATTTGACTATTTTATAAATGAGAAAAAAAGGAGTTTGACAACAAAAATAATATATATGATATACACTGCGGTTCACTTTTTTCATCACAATTTGTGTATTCAACTTTAACTTTACTAAACTAGTTTTCTCAACAAAATATTCACGACTGCAATTATTTTTACAACAACTGTCTTTACTGAATTGAACATAATTTAGCACATACCTTAATTTAACGACTCTCTATGAAAACTTTGGAAAAATCCCGTTTCTTGGTAAAGAAATCTATTTTTATTCGGAGTGCATTCTTTTCATAAATTTTGAAACTTTGCTCCCACTTATGATTTTAAATGATGCATGCAATTAATACTCTCTCCCTTGTTTTGAAAAAAAGTTCCTTTATTCAAATAAACCGCATGGAATGTTCCATTCAAGAAAAAAAAAAAAAAAAAAAAAAAAAAAAACAACAAAAAAATATATATATTTGTTTTTTTAATTTTAATACTCGACAATTTAAAAAAAATTGGGTGGCACAACGGCTTGTGAAGAACCAGGGCCTAGTGACTACCAACTCGCAACCATTCCTGTTTGCGCCTGTCGACAGGAATGGAGGACCTACAATTTTATGCCGAATCCGAACAGCTAGACGAGAAGCACTTATTCGTGACAAGTGATACTCTCTTGGAGGATTTGTCAATTCCTCGCAAGAGGCAGTAGCCCTGAAGAAAAAATATTTTAGTTTTTTAGGTGGACGAGGCTGGGAAGCGAACCCAGACCTCCAGCGTAACAGTCGAACGCACTAACCATTACGCTATGGGCTATTACCGACAATTTAAAGCCAATTATTTATTTTGAATATTCCTTAAACGAAAAATGTACACACAGATGTACATAAAATAATTTGTTGACGGTTAAGGAAGGTGTAAATTTTGCAGAGGTCTCTGATCAAAAATATACATTGTAGCAGACCATTTATTTACCAATTTTATTCAATATTAACATAATGTATAATTTACTTTAAGTTTGTTTTGTTACTGTAAATTTCATATTAACCAAATTATTTTTTCAATGTTTACTACAATTATTTGTTTAGTTTTCGACTTTATAAAGAGTCGTAGAAATTATTTATGTTTATTATATTTGGAGCAGCGGTGAAAGACACTCTAAGGAGCTACCTAGCTGGTCTTTAACATTTGATCCTTTTGTAAGATTTGTGTATTAAGGAACGATTAAGGAGCAACCTAGATCTTCCTTAATATTCAAATTTTACTATTATCAGTTTGTATTTTTTTTTTATTAATTATATGTATGTAACTATTCGTCGTTCAATAAAATATTGGAACTTTAACTACGAACCTGTCTTTCTTTGAAATATAAGAGAAGTAGAGAACCACGCTCTACAACATATATTTGTTAGCGTTTGAATACGGTCTTTGGCAGTGGTTTACTATTTTTGTATCTGTTGTCCATAGTGCTGTTAAGGCTGATTATAGTCAATTTTGTTTTCATAAAACTCTTACAAAGGGTGTAGAAGTTATGTATTTGTATATTGTGAAGGTTTGTGTTTTATACAAACACAATTAAACAACAAGTTTTATTTTATCAAATTTATTTAGGTATTTAATTTGACTTCTTTATTTTTCTTTACAAATAATAAATTTTAATGCTACACAAGTTAGAACATTTTAACGAAGAGCGAGTTGGACAAGAAGTGCGCTTGGGCAACTAACATACTAACTTGATAGAACAGCAAGTGTGATTGGTTTATCGTTAGGCTAGGCGTGCGTCGGTCGGCGCGGCGTTGGTTTGTTGCTAGGCTAATAATGATAAGAGCTTATTATTATTAATTGTTGTTCTTCAGCTGCATCTTCGCAGAAGATGAAGTTAGTAAAAAACCAAATGATAATAATTACAGTTGCACACTAAAGTATTTGCCTTCCAAGCACAAAGTGAAAAGATGTTTTGTTATGCTCGTCGGGCGTATCGTGGGAGACTATTTTCTGTATAAAACAATATCAATAAGATCGAGAATTCCTAAAATTGATTTTTAACTGTATTTTAAATTATATTATAATTCTACCTGGCGTCAGGGGGGTGGTGGAATGAAGGATTCTGGTGACCTATTTATCAAAAGTCCAGATGATCCAGATTAAGGGGTCAAATACCATCCGTTACCCTTCTTGCGTTAATATTCGTTGAATACAACTCAAATCAAATCCGAAATCGAGATATTTTCCACGTATGACTTCATTGTCATTTGGCAAGGTCATTAAATTCCAGTTATTTTTTGATCTCTCGATTTTTGATCTCTCGAGTCTAGATATACATATATGAAGTGGCAGGAAAATTAAGATATTTTTGTTTGATCAAAATTCATCATTCATAAGAACAATCACCATAGCAGTTGAAATGTACACATGAAATGGAAAAATTTCACTTTTGTAAAAAAAATTTCAATTTTTAACTTTATAGTAGTTATCAGTGGTACAAATATTTACTGAAAACTATAGGTTCTTTTAAATTACAGAAATGTTTTAGTCAAAATTCATCATTTTTCTCTATTTTTGATATATTTCCAGATGACAAGTTTCACAACATCAACCAAGGGAACAATTCCAATGCCAAGCATACCTGGTACATCAGCAGCCAACATTCATAGGCAAATAGCAACAATCGAAGCCCAACCAAATGCTGTAATGGCCATTCCTACAGTTACCTGTGATCTAGCCTCGGATATATCAACGAGCGAGGCTGCCGAAGTCGAGACACACCAGCCACCGCCACCCTATTCCAGTCATCCTGATAGTCCGATGAACGGCAACAGCAACGGCAACGACAAAGAGACTCTAAAGGTGAGCACAATAGCGACGACGCACAACGCCTTCAATGCGCTACCACCACCATCGAGCCTCACACCAACCTCCAACTCCACCAAACCCGGAGCTATGAATAACAACGGTCTGACGGCGACGTCTTCGCCGAACGAACTCAAAGTCTCACCAGTGATAGCAAATCGATGTCGAGCACTCTCAGTGGGCATTGACACCGACATGGTTAGCGAATTCGACCCATCCAGTTCAGACTCGGGAGTTGTCAGTCGATGTGCGGTTGTGAAACCCCTCAAATTCCGACTCTGCCAGCCAATATTCGGCCGCAAGAATCAGCGGCGAAATGAAGCGAAAACAGTTGCCGCCGTCAAAGTTAGCAAACCCTCCGAAACAGCTGAACTCGAGCCAGCCATTCCCAAGGTGCAAAAACCCCGAGACCCCGAAAAGGAAAAACGTCGGATAGCCCGGAAAAAAGAGAAGCGTGCCACTCTGATTCTGGGACTCATCATGGGTAGTTTCATCGCTTGCTGGCTGCCCTTCTTCTTCCTGTACATCCTTATGCCTGCCTGCAATACACATTGTACGATACCGGACTCAGCATTTGCCATTGCATTCTGGCTGGGCTACATGAATTCGGCCTTGAATCCTGCCATCTATACGATATTCAACAAAGACTTTCGGAGGGCGTTTCGCCGCATATTGTTCAAGTGATGTTTGGCTTATGTGTGCTGTTACCGGTGCGTTCATGCCAGTATCGAAAAGGCAACTGAACGCGCTATGGGAGGCACACCTATGAGCTATGGAATGTACAATTACCGGCGATAGATGATTGTCATCCGACTTGTAATCGTAATCGTATAATCAAAATTAAGGTCCGTTTTGGTGTATGTGGCTGTTGTTTTGTGGTAAGTTTGGGGACACTTTATATATGTAGATACATGTTCTTTATTGCCTCAATTCTCATAGCTATAATAGGTTCAATTTACAGGATTATAAAATCTAAGATACTTGATGGGCTTTCTAGAAATATTCCAATCCATGTTCAGTATTTGGGGTTGGGTGTGGGGGTTGGTGGTTGAAAATTCATACAAACACCCACTAAAAGTTTGATCTATCCGCATTGGGGCTGTAACGATTATTACTTAACTTGTACCATTTTGTATCTTAGAGTGTATAGTGGTCTATTGGGGTTGGGGCTTATAGTTGGTCCATTGCTCTTCTGATACTGTAAGCAAGACCAAGAAGCCCTTAACACATTTTATGAAAATATTGTTGTTGTTGTTCTTTTTGTTATATCTATTGGGACAAATTTCAGTTTTACTATATTCTTCTATTGATGGGTAAAAGGAGAGAGAATATTGTGTCTTTGCTTTTGTAAAAGAGGATGCTTGATGGGAAAAACAATTATCGATAGGAAATGATTTTAAGATTATACAACATGTAGTGCTTTTAAAGTGCCTCTTAATATTGATAACTAAGGCAGATTTCCTATCTTTTGAAATAAATATACGATAGGTAGGTATATTTACTCGTGCCTATATATTGTTTAGCAAATTCAAAAGACGATAGAAGGACAATTTTATAATATCTAGGCTATCCTTGTGATGCAACCCCAGCTTTTTATCATCATGGATAAAACATAATAAAGATAGATTTATTCAGTAGGAGTGATTTATTGGCAATACTTGGACAAAGGAATATCTTAACGAACGATGAAGTCCTATAAGGCTTCTCATTGAATTTTGTCATTAAAAGGTTTTTTTGATAAAAAGATCAATTTAAAGAAGATAACGATTTCATAATGCGGGTCTTAAGTACATATAAGGTAGCCTAATAGATGCATTCATCATAGAGCTAAATAATTCGCATAGAATCTCCAAAAATACACAAAACCCTACTTACAAATTCCCTACGTATAAGTAGATATTCTCTGGGCTTATGAGAATTTATTAGATACTTTCTATATTTTTTGAAAACATTTTTAAATAAGATTTGTTGTTGATCAAAGCATATTATGTTTTGAGTATTTTTGTTAAAAGAAATTCAGTTGTGGATATTATTTTTATTTTTTGAATAATTTAATCAAATTATTTCAAGAAAAAGAGAGTTTTGTCAGAGAGTATAAATTTTCTTTGTTGCGATTTTAAGTTGTTTGGGAGCGTATCGTTTTCTAAAGAAGGTAGGTATGTATCTTCGTAGAAGAACAGAGTTTTGAATGATTATTTCTTCGACACGAATTGTATATTTTCAAACTGGAAATTATGTAGGTGGAATGTTGATTAAGGAATGAAGACCTATAACAGCCCACATCAACATTTCTATTAAACAATAAGGTCACGTTTTCAAGATATATTATTTAGAAAATTTCTATTGTACCCAGACTCAATATATAAACGTGTGCTAGAAACGCCCCAGTTTCTGCAGTTGTCCCGCTTCTAGAACATAGTAAGGTATGTGCATTGTGCACTGAGCAGTGATGAAACGATCGCGTTTTGCACGCTGTTCCTTGGGTGGGCGTGCGTACCCTGGACTACCTGTTTCGTGATTTTTATTGTTTCTTTCATTACCTTATTTTTATTAATTAACTAGCTGATTCGACAAACCATGTTCTGCAATATAAATTATTTCTAGTTAATATTTTGATTTTGGTAATATTAAATAAAAAAAACGAATGTATTGTTAGTGTGTTTGAATAAATAAAACGATCGTTAATCGATGAAATAGTACAAATGAAGATATTTGAACGAAAGTGTGTTTTGACATATGCTGTCAGCATATTGCAGTGCATATTGTCATTCAATAAACGTTCATGACTCTTGTGTTCTATTGAGAAGAAAAATGTCGCAGCACTATATATGTGCAGAACTTTCGTTGCAATCACGGATTTCATGGCATATCTCATCGGGTCATTTAGACACACTGGCGGAGATTTCAAAGTAACCGAAGTAACCGAAGTATGAATCGAAAATAAAATATTACATTTGAAACTGAACGTTATGTGACGCATTTCTATTCTGGGAATTTTTCGGCCCCGATTTCGATGCAGCTGTACTGGGCCGGTAACCCCAAGTGCGAGGACAGTGGACACAACTTATTCGCCGTTGGAGATAAATTCCACGTGGATATTGGTCAAATACGTGAAGGTTTGACCGAGTTTGGCGTTGCGGCGCGATGTACGGATACAAAATATCGTATAGTACGCAATTGCTCTTGGAAATCAATATTGATTTTCTTTATTTCATTTTTGTACTTTACGATAAAAAATATGTTACTTATTTGACTTCACATTTAACTTTTAAGAGATAAAACAACGAATATATCAGTTGCGTTAGTGAAAGACATTGAATTGAGAAAATGAATGACTGGTGTTTTTTTTTTATTTTTTATCGGCAGTCATCATCTAAAGCGCTCAGTTCCGTTTTCATAGATCCCGACCCCACATACCGTTTTATCATCATCAAAGAATGAAACTTCATCATACTCCGGCTCGGGAAGATCATTTTCCAAAGGCGCGACGCGTCGTTAGCCAACAAAAATAAGCTGACCCGGAAAAACGTTGTTCTGCCATAAAAATTACTTATTTTGGTTGTTAAATAAAAAATAATGAATGTATTGTCGAATGTGATCGACAAAATAGTTCGATCGTTTATCGGGAAAATAGAACCTCTTTCTGTTCCCCTCCCCACATATCAGTTTGATCTTCATCAAGGAATGGACCGTCATGTTGGCATTGTTCTCTGTATCAATAACACATACAAAAATAGACAAAATTGTTGAACTTACTGATGAAAAACGGGATGCCGATAATGTATTTGTTCCTTAAGAGCCTATTTTTCAATCATCAGTTAAACTATTTGAGAAATAAATACCATAGCAACAGAATCAATTTTTTTATTTATTCGAAGAATAAGTGTCTACTATATGGGGTTTAACTGACTTTTGAAAAATTGGCCCTTAGTATTTTACCAACCTTTCACAGTCACAAAATACATAACATTTTTCTTGTAAATTAAAATAAATCGTGCAAAATTTTCCACACACTGGAAAATAAATGTCAAAGTGACGCGACACTTCACGTCAATGAATAAGTTCGATTAGGCAGACGTAGTGACATATGTCATTCAGCACATAAATAATTTCGTTCTGTTTGTTAATTATTTGAACAGTGTTCATACAAAATACAAATAGTGTTTTTCAGTGTTTGGCTAAAAATTGATAAGAGCAACAGATTTTGAGAGCATAATTTTTAAGTCCACACTTCACTGTGAAGTTAGCAGGGCATTTTGGATTTTTTTTTCAAATAAAGTACTTCAAAATTTGGACTTGAAATTTCTTGAACTGCAAAATAAAATTCTAATTTGGAGCTACACTATGATGTGACCTGCTAACTTCACTGTGAAAATAGAAATACAAAATAAATGCAAAAAAAACTGAAAATTACTGCGTTAGTCCCGGTACTCTAGGTGAAAGTTGCCCTGCCAACTTCACAGATGTGAAGGGTGAAGCTACCCAACTAACAATTTTGCCTCTGTAAGGTTAATTTTTTGAATTTCTATAAGTTATTATCTCTACAAAGCTTGTATTTAGTTTGGACATCGAAGTTGCAAATTTTTGAAGCTATATTTTTGAAAACAGCTTCTTACAAACCTATTACAAGTAGAATCTTTAATTTTCTGTAAGCCTGAATATTTAAAATTTGGTTATAGTTTTCGTAACCCAGAAATAAATTTTGAGAGGCATGCGAAATAAAAGAAAAGAAAATGCTTTCGTTACGAAGCACTGCCAAGAGCTCTGGAAGGGCCTGCTTACAAAGACCTGAAACAAGCTATTATATGTACAAAAGTCTAATGGAAGCATAATTGTTAGTGGAATTATGTCAATTTGTTTTGTTTCTGTAAGCTCCCGCAGGAAAATCCCGATACAAGCATTATCTTGTGTACTGTTCGACGAATGTATGTTTCTACTGCCGAAAGAGGTCAAATTATTTATTATTTATAAAAATAGGTAAATTTGTATCATTTTAAAAATTTAAATTAAACCGATTCATTGAGTATAGGTAAAGCTTTTAAATTTTGCAAAACAAAAACGGAACAAAAATTTATTTTCTGCATTGAGATAAATATGGAAAAAAAAAAACAATTTAAATTCACTTGAAAATAAAAGAAAAAAAATATATTTATATAATTATGTAATTTATTTTCAGAATTGCAGTACAAATAAAAATTATTTAATCATTTTTTATTAGAAATGATTTGACAAAAACAGATAAACTTTATTCATATTCCTTGTTTGTGTTTTTTTAATTTCTATTAAGAAAATAATACCCCGGATACCACCAATAAAAATGATTCCCTCAGAATGAAATTTGATCGCAGTGGTAACTCTGATTAAGCATGACATCCAATTTTGGTTCTATTACCCATCAAACACAAGCCCGACATAAGCATAATAATTGTTTGAGCTCTGTCAGACGCATGCGCGAGAAGCATTTATTTCAATGAATTTGCCTCAGCGAAGTGATGTCAGCCGAATTTGTTTCTATAAGACCTGTGAAGAGGTGGTTATGCAAACATAATTTTAATCATCCTCTCAGGCGCATGCGCGGGAAGTAATAATTCCGATTATTTGGTCCAAGCGAAGTGTTGCACACTCAACATGAAAGCATTAAAAGCTGGTACTTCGCATGGAAAGTAGTATTGATGTAAAAACAAGCTACTGCTGGCTGAATTATTCACAAACGAGGTGACCATAGTATAGTATCTGTTTCATCGCTAAAAAATATTGTCACGTTAAGAAATTCGAATGTTTTCAAAAATTATCTTAGTATGAAGCTTTCATTACTCAGTAGTTTTTTAATTACATTTTAAACGTTTTTTAATATCTATACTATATAGCTACTTTCAGTTGAAAAAATTTAATGATGGTCGTTATTGTTTCTGGTTTTTGTTTTGTCAAATTACCTAGTGCTTTTAAAAAAGATACAAATTAAAATTGTCAGTAAATGGTTTGTGTACAAAATGAAAAGTATGTACATATTTTATGGAGCATAAAAGAGTTTTCTATATTTTTTCTCAAATCAAAACCTTTCGTTCTTAAAAACAATCGATTTCAATGAAAAAGGAACTTACATATATATTTTAATTGTTGTCTCACAAAATGTATGTTTGTGTGACAAACTTCCATGTTTTCTCTGATGAGTAATCATGGAATCATTAAAAATTAAAAAAAAAAATAACATTAAAAAAAAAACTCCCTTGCAAGCAACAGACGAATGGTCACCTGTATTTTTTAAATTAGTTCAATTCATCAGGAAGTCCCAAGGAAGTTTTTAGGAAGCTAATTTCGGTTTCAAGTGGTTCCAATTTGACACTCATTTTTCATATGCCCGGCTAGCTCAATAAATAATGTGCTCGACTCTAAACCCAACCATCCTCGGTTCAAATCCCGCCAAATCCATCAAGTAAGCAATGTGTTTTTTTCAGATATAAATAATTATTGTGCATTGAATTTCAGAAGAAGATCATTACTTGCATGAAAATAAAGGAGAACATGTAGAAATAAAAATAAATTTTTTTTTTTATTTTGTTTTGCATTTTGCTTCGAAAAGGCTTCTCCTAGGCCTCGACAAGCCTTTTATAAGGGTTTTTAGATGTGCCTATCGTAACACTTGAACAAAACTATACTACTACATTTGCAATGTTTGAATGTAGTTTTGTTCTATAAGGCCTTAGCGAAATAAATTGAGTACTTCTAATAAACCTGTAAATGACTGCTTAAAAGCCTTTCGAGCTTCTCAATGTGGGCCAAATGTGTTTCTCTAAGGCCTTATAGAGTCAAATTTGCTGATTAGGAAATAACTTCGGTAGACCCTTACAGAAATTAAATTTTTAAGTTGGTACTTCAGGATCTGCCTTCAGGAACTCTAGATACATGCTTTGTTTGCCTTGATGGATTGCGGTTCTTATCCCTGTACTTGTTGGGGGACTATGATTTGAAAGGTGTATGGTAAATCTAACGAAAGCAATGCAAGTCTTGCAGTTTTACGTGGTGGCTTTATTCTGAGTATGTTTGGTATGCATTTGAATTTTTTTTTTTACGAAAACTTCATTTTGGAAAAATTACCCAGTCGATAAAAAACCAGGAACCAAATTGGTTCCGGGCTGTTTGGCTCGCTCGTGTATGGCCAGCTTTACACATCAAAATATTTTTGTTTTTATTTTATCAACAATTTATATTTTCTAGAATTTTAATTTTGTTTGAATTCATTGTGTAAGTTTATGATAGCCGAATAAATGCACAAAAAACTTTTTGTTTTTAAATAAGCCTTTAAATAACATCAATAAAGAATAAAGTCAAACGATACCTACCTCTGAAAGAAAAATGATAATTATTCCGCACTTTTGAAAAAAAGTCCCTGCCAGACCAGAAGACTGAAATGGCTTAATTTAATATACAAAAAACACATAAAAATGGTACAATTTATTGATAGGTATTTTTAATAATACAAATATTTTCCAATAAACAATTTTAAATTAAATCCATCAAGATTAAATGCAACCGGAAATCCTATAATCGGAAAAGAAAAATAAAACAATAAAAAAATATATAAACATATACATACCTGCAAATTAAAAGTAAACCAAAAAAGCTATTTAAACTCATGTACACTTATTAGCCCTTAATAAAAATGTAAACGATTATTTGCAACAGCAAAAAAAAAAAACGTGAAAGTCGTAAATTTTAACGGCCAGCTAAATTTATTTCATTTTCCAAATTAAAAGTAACAACATTTAAAGGGATAACTTTTCACGAGCTTTATTTTTCAATGTTAACAAAATGTTAACGATTAAAATAAAAAAAAAATAAAACTCTGCCATTAAAATAAATATTTAATGTGTTAATTATTGTATTTGATGTATATATAGTTGGGGATGCAGCCAACAACTTTAACCACGTTTTATTTATTATTTTATTTTAAAGTTTTTATTTGGCCTTCAACACTTAAGGTTTTTTAGGCCCTCTTCCTTTTGGTTACAAAAAAGGTAATTTATAATTAATTAAATATTTAAATGTATCTTGTTAAGTGTGATATCTATAATAATATAATATAATACAGAGTTACTTATTTCATAATAATACAAAAATAATACAGTGTTACTGATTTCATAATAATACAAAATTTATAAACTAAATTCAATTAAATACTCAATATTCATGGTTATATCTATTTCTTTATATTCGTTCGCTAAAAGTATATTTACACATTTTCGATTTTGTTTTATACACATTTCAAGGATAAAGTAATGCACATTTTTTTTTTTTTTTTTTTTTTTTTTTTTTTTTTTTTTTTTTCAAATTCAATATAAATTACTTCAACAATTTGGGGAAAAAATTTTAAATCAAAAATTTATATACTAAGTTCAATTAAATACTCAGTATTCATGTTTTTATATATTTCTTTATATTCGTTCATATAGTTTAATTGCTTTTACAAATTCCAAAACATTTTTTATATCATCGATGTTATCAGATGCAACTATATCAAAATTGATTATTTTATAAAGTTTTCTTGAATTGCTATAGTTTGGACAATCAGAAAAAATATGTTTTATTGAGATTAAGTTCCCACACAAACAAACTGTTGGGTCACTTTTATTAATTAAGAATTTATGGGTAAGGTTGGTGTGCCCTATTCTCAATCTTGTCAAAACTATAGAATCTCTCCTTTTTAGATATTCAGTGCTTATCCATTTTTCAGTTGTCGCTTTTAAAGATCGAAGTTTGTTTGAAAGTGGTATATCTTCCCATTTATGTTTCCATTTATCGTTTACAGTAAATTTGATTCTCTCCTTCAAATCCTTGTAGAAGAAAAGAAAGGATTTGTCGAAAGGTTGATATGTTGAGTCTTTAGCTAGTTCGTCGGCTCTTTGATTGAACCCAATACCCATGTGACTGGGAATCCAGATAAGTACAAATTTTTTTGTTGATTGATAAATAAGTTCTTTTATTTTGTAGGCGATTGGGTGACTGCTATAAAGTTTTTTTTAAATTTGAACAGAACTTAAGGAATCTGTACAGATTAAGAAGTTCAAATGGTTGGTTGAATTTGCACACTCTACAGCCTTTTGAATTGCATATAATTTTGCTGTACAGATATTTGAAAACTTGGTCAGGTGAAATTTTTGCTCTACAGAGCCGTGTTTGAATGCACAACCTGTCTCAGAGTTTAATACAGATCCATCTGTGAATATTTGTTCGTGGTTGGGATAACTAAAAGAACATTTTTCACGAAAATATGAAATAAATGTTTGTGGATGAGTTTCTTGTTTTTTGAGTTTTGAAAGGGATATATCTATTTTAAGAGAAGTAGAAAGCCAAGGGGGAGAAATCTGAATTTTGTGTTTATTGAAAATAATGTTTTGGGTGAAATTTTGTTGAAAGGTAGATTTAAGTCGAATATATGCTGGCTGGTAGTTAAGTGATCGGGTCTTAAGTTTTTCAAAAATTAGCTCATTTTGTATTTTATCAGCCAAAGGATGTGAACTAAAGGAGCATATTTTGGCAAAAGTAAATAATTCTTGCTCTTGTCTTCTATATTCTAATGAGCATTGTCCTGCATCTACCATAATACTCTCAATTGGGCTGGTTCGAAAAGCTCCTATGCTTATTCTTACACCAGCATTATGAACCGAGTCAAGTGATTGCAACAATAATTTTCGTGCAGAAAGGTAAATAATACTGCCATAGTCTAGGGTTGGTAAAATTATCATATTGTGTACTCTTAACAAAAGTTTTCTATCAGATCCATAATGTGTGTTGGCTAGAAGTTTTAGAATGTTCAATTTCCTAGACGCCTTTGCCTTTATTTCTTTTATGTGTTCAGTCCATTTAAGTTTTTTGTCAAAAATCATTCCAAGGAACTTATGGGTTTCAACAAACTTTAACTGAGATTCATTAAGAATCAAATCTGGTGGAGTCATGATATTCCGCTTTCGGGAAAAGAGCATGGCTACAGTTTTTTCTTCGGAAAAATTAAAACCTTTAATATCACACCAGTGTGTTAATTTGTTTAGGCATGTTTGTAGTTTTTCCTGTAAGGTATTTATGTTTTTAGAGGCACTAAAAACTACCAAGTCATCGGCATACATAGCAAATTTTATAGGATTTTTAACTTGAAAAAGGATACTATTTACAGCAATTAGAAACAGCGTGACGCTTATTACCGATCCTTGAGGAATTCCATTCTCGAGTGTTTTTTCGTTTGAGAAGGTGTCACCTATAACTACCTGAAAAGTTCTTTCTGTGAGAAAATTTTTAATAAAGTTTACTATATTTCCTCGTAATCCTAATTTTAATAACTCATCGACAACGTTTCTTCTCCATACTGTATCATATGCCTTTTTCATGTCAAAGAAAACAGCTATGAGATATTTTCTAGCAGAGAAAGACTCCATAATTTCAGATTCCAAATATAGAAGGTTATCAATAGTACTTCTGTGCTTACGGAATCCAGATTGAAAGTTATTAATTAAATAATTACTTTCAAGGAACCACTGAAGCCTTTTATTAATTATTCTCTCCATAACCTTGCAAAGGCAATTAGTTAAGGAAATGGGCCTGTAATTATTAGTATTAAGAGGATCTTTCCCTATCTTGGGGATAGGAATTAATAAAGCTTTTCTCCACATTTTCGGAAAAGCGCCGGTACAAAAAATTTTATTATAAAAAGCTAGTAAAAAGGATAGGTCAGAATTATTCATATTTTTCAACATGTCATAATGAATCATATCTGGTCCTGCAGATGATCCTTTGCATTCAAAAATAGCGTTTTGAAGTTCTTGGAAAGAAATGGCGTGATTACAAATATCTGTTTGGTTTAATGGAATACTGAGGCTAACTGATTCTACATACGCTTTATGGGTTTGAAACTCTGAATTATAATTTTGTGAACTAGATGTTTTAAAAAATATTTTGGAAAATTCTTCTACAATGTCTTCCTTTTTAGTAAGTATATGGTTGTTTGATAAAATTGATGTAATATTTGTGGTTTTCTGTTTTCCGTTCAGATTTCTAATCTTTTTAAAAACTTCTGAGGAGGGTGTTCGGCTGGATATTGTGCTTATATATTCTTCCCAAGATTTTTTTTTATATATACGAATCATTTTTCTTGCCTTATATTTGGCTGATATAAAATTCCTGAAATCAGCTAATCTTAGAGTTCTATTATATATTCTAAGCATCTTCTTTCTGTTTTTTAAAAGTATTTTAATTTCACTGTTCCACCAGGGAACTTTTTTATTTGTTAAACTATGAAAGGATGTTGTTGGAATAGACTTCTCAGCTGCTTCAAGAATCTTATTACGTATAAAACTTTCATGTTGGTCTATGTCTTTAAACTCAATATTTTGCGAATCTAATGATAAACTTTCTCTAAACATGTCCCAGTCTGCTTTTTTAACTAAAAATTGCTTTCGTTTTGTGTATTCGTTATTGTAGTGAATGACAGGAATTATAACAGGGAAATGATCGCTGCTATGCAAATCATTGCAAACAAACCAATCGAAATAGTTTTCTAGTATAGGTGATACGATTGTTAAGTCGATACAACTATATGTTTTATAAGCTAGACTAAAGTGTGTAGGATCACCGTTATTTAAAACATTTAATTGATAATTATTTAATATATCTTCTATAATTTTTCCCCTTTTATCAAGTTTGTCAGATCCCCACATAAAATTGTGGGAATTAAAATCTCCTAAAAGCATAAAGGGACAATCAAACTGTCCAATGATGTTTTCAATATCAGAATAAGAAATATTTTCGGAACCGGGCAAATATATGCTGCAGACAATATATTTTATGGGAAAAAACATTCTTATTGCTATAGCTTGAAGATTAGTTTGCAAATTTAATTGTTCACAACAAAAAGAGTCATTTACTAATAAGGCAACACCACCATGAGAAATTGTATTTGACTGAACATTTTTAATAAATACTTTAAAGTTTTTAAGCCTTGGAATGTGTTCAAATTTAAATTTAGTTTCCTGGATACTACATAATAAAGGTTTATATTTACTTATAATAAGTTGGAATTCATTGTAATGGCTATAAAAGCCATCACAATTCCATTGAATTATATTAAGTTCACTCATAGTAGCTCTGATTCGGAGTGTAAGTCACTAGATAGACTATAATTATCAATTGAGTTTGTGTTACTTTTTTTATTTTTATTTTTAATATTTCGCTTAGCTCTATTTGACAGTTTTGTTGAAAAAAGGTTGATTGTACCTTTCTCTGTTGTTATAATTTTTTTTTTGAGGTAGGTCTGTTGAGTCGTCTGAAGACTTCATGGGACGCTTGGTTGGTGTTGGAGGAGGGATAGAGATGTCCATAGATGTTGTTGTTATCTGCAAATTTGTTTCTGTGTTTAATGATGTCGTCATTAATTGATCTCTATTCAGGTCTTGATCTTCGGGGTTTTGTTGTTTCTTTCTTGTGTAAAAAGTTGAAACTAGCTGTGATGAACGAGAGAGTATAAGTGGATTTCTCTCACGGTACCGTTTGATGGCTTCTCTGATATCAACTTTTTCGAAAGCTTTTATATGCTGTATTTCTTTCTCTTTTATAAAGATTGGGCAAAATTTTGAGAATGCGTGATGAGAGCCAAGGCAATTACAGCATTTGCTCATTTTTTCACAACTCTCTTTGTTATCGTTTAGATGAAATTTTTCACCACAGTTAGAACACGTTTTGGTAGATTTGCACACTACCGCAATGTGGCCGAAGCGTAGACAGTTCATGCATCTAAGCGGGGAAGGGACATATGGTCTCACTTTTACTCTCGAGTAACCTATGTCAATCGACTCCGGAACAACGGACGTAGAGAAAACCAAGATGTATAAATTACTGTCTTCTAAGACACCTGTAGATTTATTTTTCAATTTCATTCGTTTTATATCAATAATGTTCTGATCGCTCAAATTTTCTAGAATATAGTCTTTTTCCATATAATTAAATTCGGAACAATAAACAACACCTTTAACATTATTAAGAGTAGGGTGTTCTGAGATTTTAACGTTTATATTTGCATCCAAATTTTTAAGTTTAATAAGTTTATTTGCTTGTTCTATGTCCTTGGTGAATATAAGAACTGTACCATTTTTTATTTTAGCGCACTTAAGAACATCACCACAAACAAACGAAATAACTTTTTTTAACAAAAAAGGTGACACTTTTTCCATATTCATATTTTGGTCACATCTTTCCATAATTAGAAATTTTGGACCTGTAGAATCATTTAACAATTTTTTTTCCTCATAAAATAATAGATTATTCAGGTTCACATACGACTTCGTCGGTTCTCCCATTATGAGCGAAAAAATAACAAAATTACTTCAACCGCTTGAATTTACTTAACTCACCGAGAGCGAAAACAAGACTGTTAACCACGTTTTTATCCTTGATAAGTATACGATGTACCTAGAAATACAGTGAACATTTTGCGCTTAATGAGCTTAAAACAATAAACCGATAGTCTTTAGATTTGTATCTAATAAACTGTTTCAAATTTAAGCCAACTGCTGAATGGAGGTTATTAGGCTTGTTGATTTTATAGAATAAATCAGTGATTAAATTCCTTAAAAAAAACTAATAAATACAAAATAAATTCAAAAAGCTTCAAAAGTAAACTCGTCGTTATATAATTAAAGAATTTATAGTTTGCCCTTGCATAATTGACTTAATCCTAATTAAAATACAAATAGCATAGCGAAATTTCTGCAAGGATGACCTAAGGGATAACAAACATGATTGATCAGTAATAATTTAATTAAATACAATTGATACGGCCATTAAACAAAAAACACAGCCATTATAGGTAATCTTAAATATTGATTATGTATTTTAATTGGGGAAATATTAAGGTCATGAGCGCATTATTTGCAAGATGGCTTTAGGGACAACTCCGCAGAGCATCGAAGCATACGAGTTACGAGTATCATAACATAAATTCATTAAACATGCAATAAGTTCCTTTAGCATAATGTTGGAATAAAGCATTCAAAATCAAAGTAATGCGTAAAAGCCTGTTTCAACATCAGTTTGTGAACCATATTTCTCGGCGGGTTGAAGTGACCATAAATGTTTTATCTTGTTTATTTTTTAATGACAGCTTTAGTCTTCTTGGATATCTGCACATAAAACACTCTTGAATTTTATGACTGTCGTATTACACTATCATATATGTATCTATTTAGGTTTATATTATTTATGTTATATGCAAAATACTTTAGCAGTTGTTAAATATCTAGTGGGTTTACTTATAGGAAACAAAAAAAATTATGTGAAGAAGCATCTTTTGAGGAAGTGAGGCAGTAGCAATATGCTTTAAAGACTCAGTTGTTTTTTTTTTGATTAAAAAAAACGGTTTTGCTGAAATAGCTGAAAATGACAGAAACATACATGTTGTATATTGTATAATGAAACATGGCAAATTATGGATTAGTAAAAAGCATTGAACTCGAGATTCTTAACAAAATAGATAACATCGATTATAAGAAAGACCAAGAAAGTGAGTCTCACAATTCTGTCCTTCACCTCTTTATGTATGGTTATGTAGGTGAAGGGTGTACCCGATACTTTTCGAGTCCGTGATTACCCTGAAAAACGGGGCACCTTGGGTAACCGACTATCCGAGTTACATACATCAGGTGCCCTGTTATGGTGGGTAATATTGTGTCGAAGTCAATATCTCTATCCCAAACTGATCGGTCGATTATCTTTAATCTTGATGCCATAAGCTTGACAAAAAATTTGGTATATGATTTTCCAAAACTATTTTGAAGTCATAAGTTTTTAATATTGATTCTTGACAGTGACTTGAAGGTACTTTCTATTTCAGTGTCTATTTGGAAAACATTATTATGAGAAAAAATAAAAACTTTACTTTTCCGAAAGTTTTTATGCTTCGCTGATTTAAGATATCTCAGCCTAGACATGCATTTTTGGGGCATTATTACTTATTTTTGTGATATTCCAATTTGAAATTGGAGTTGAACCGTTTTTCCCTTTTTTGGGGTTATATAAAAATTCAAAGTGCTTGGTTTTGAAAAAAATTGCATCGATTTCTGACAAATTTATCTAACAAAATAGTTCCAAAAATAGTGAAACTTTTCAAATTTTCTAACAAGAATATTTTTAAAATCGGAGGAGATGGCAAAAACGGATGATGGATTTGAGTTCAGCATGAAATAATGCCCCTTAAATGACTCTTATTGGCTCGTTTTCAAACCCTTGTAGAGCTGTGTAGTCGAAGACAGCTTGAAAATTAAACGATTGTTCGAGTATTTTCAGTAGTTATTCTATTAAAAATGCATTTAATGACATTTTAAAGTACAGTTACCTGTGCTATTTTATTATAAGCATCCTTATAGAGACAAAACAAATAATTTTAAGAAGGTGTAACTACTTACTGAAGGAAATATATTGAACATTTGTTTGATTCTTGGAAAAATTGAGCTGTAGAATCTCTAAAAATATAATTTTGAAAAATGTTCCAGAACAAAAGTCACTTGTTTGTATATCCTCTACAAGATCCACCATACTAATTTTAAATATCTGACAAAAAAAAAATATCCGATATTCTTATTATACACAACATTATTTTTTAAATTAAATTATTAGGTATGTATGTATGTATTATTAATTATTTTGAATTGAATAAAAGAAACTGTGCATATAAGCTGGTTTTACTATAAATAGTTTTGAACTTTTATATTAAATATTACTATTAAATATATATTATTAAACTATTAATATTATTATTACTATTTATTATTTTAATAGCAAATAAAAAAAAAGCTATCATTTCCCAGTGAATATAAGCTGGTTTTACTGTACTAAGTTTTGAAATGTATATTAAATACAAAATAAAAAAATATTTTATAAACATTTCAATTGTTTTGTACTTAATTTATATATTTTTACAAATAGGTAATATTAAAAAATAACTTTTTTTTTTTGAAAAGTGTTGGTTTTTTGAAATTTAAATAAGAGAGCGTCAATTTTTGAATTGGTAACTTTTTTAAAATTTTTTTTTCCTAAATCCTAAAAACCATCCAAATCGGGGCAGGTTCCCCGAGTTTTTGAATAAAATGCTATCTAGCCTCCACTAGTATTTGATTTTTAGCCTTATCATTTTGTCTTGACTACGCAATTTTTTTATATTGGTCATTAAATTTGTATGTTAACTATAAAGCCCTTTGAGTGCAGTCAATAAAATAAAGTTTAAATCTGAGAAATTCCGCTCAATAAATAAAATGCGTGACAAACAAAGTCTATAGATTACGATTTAAACTGCACGCATATAATACACGTTTTGCAAAATAAATTTATATAGGTAAATAACATTGAATAATAATGTTATTATTCAATGGTAATACCACCGAAGCTGAAATTTGGTAATATCATATTTTGCTAATATCTTATATTATGCAAAAACAAAAGTCAGCTGGCTGTATGCGGGTGTAAAGGTCTTTTATTGGCAGGTGCAGACTGCACTGCACAACTACAGCAGAGTATCGAATTTTCGGTTATGTTGTGTTGTGTTTTGTGTACAGTCACAGTGCGTTTTTACAGAGGTTGGGGGGAAAAAAGGAACGCAGGATAAAGGGATACATGCAAAATTTACCACAGTAGAATCTAAAAAAGTTTTGAACCTATTTATTATATGTATATAATAATAAATTTAAAGTAACTTTTTCACAAAAAAAAAATCAATTTGAGTTAATATTTTTGTACCTCCCTAATTGACTTAATTATTCAAAACTTAATACGGAAAATTGATGTGGTACAAAAGTTGTAATTTAAAATTCTTGGTAGCATATTCTCTACATATAGTAGAGTTGTATAATAGAAAATTTAAAATGTTTACTTTTTGAATTATGATTAAAAAGGATGAGCATTTGTGACACCGCAACGGACAAGTACAATCGTTCCTAACTTTATTTTTCCTTGGATTTCAATGTTATAATCTATTTTGTAGCTCGTAGCACTGGAAAAATAGGAGTAATATACAGTAGAGGCCACTTATAGTTATAGTCACAAGAAGATGAGAGACAAATGTGGCTGTTCTTGTACCTAATTCTGAAGATGGTTTGTCCCAAACAAAATATATCAGATCTTTATGAATGAGCTGAAAAATTAAAGCAGGGATGACTTAAATTTATATGCAAACTAAATCGGAAAATTTTGTACAAATTCATTCTAAAAATGTGATTGAGTTAATAATCGTTTCGATTTTTGGCGCATAAAATTGAAAAGTTGATACAATATTTTACAAATTTGTAAAACAAAACCCACGCACATATTGACTTATTGACTTAAACCTCCTACGATTAGGTATAAGATAATGTTAAAAAAAATTTCTTGATTAATTTAACAAAAGAGCAAAACGAATTAATATAAAATAAATTCGTAACTTACAAAATTCTAAACGGATCCTCCAGATTAAGGTTTCAAAAGACTGCCCTTAAGATTTACACAA
This sequence comes from Melangyna quadrimaculata, assembly GCA_949320155.1. Taxonomy (NCBI): domain Eukaryota; kingdom Metazoa; phylum Arthropoda; class Insecta; order Diptera; family Syrphidae; genus Melangyna; species Melangyna quadrimaculata. The sequence goes on from OX439483.1 coordinate 380,171,541, forward strand.
AAAAAGAAAAATTTATGTCTACAAATTCTTGAAAACTTAGAAAAAATTAAAAACAATTTTAGTTAATGTTTTTTTTCACCTACCTAATTTTATTAATTATTCAGAAATTATTAATTTAAATTCGTTGGTTGGCATATATTCTTTACATAAACTAGAGATTACAAAGTTGGTAATCTAATAAAAAATTAAAATCTAATGCTTTTTGAATTATGGTTATTAAAGACAAGCTGTTGTGACACTCAATCGGACAGATAAATGATAAAATCGTTCCTTACTTTACATTTTACTGAAGGATTTCAATCTTCTATTTCTCTTGACAGCAATTAAGCGCTTATGTTCATCAAACATAGCTGTGCACTTATTGAAAGTTCCAAACGTTCTGAAGCAAACATCAAAAACTATTCTTATCTACTCTATCAATAGCAGTAGGTTCACTTGTAGTTGAAGATATCTAGTACAATTGACGAAGTCGAAAGGAAGAAAACATTATACAGTCGAGCCCGTTCATAGTCATATGAAGATGAAATAAAAAATTGCTTTTATCCGACTGCAAAGTTGGTTTGGCGCACAGCAAAAAAGACTAAATGACGATAACAAAAAAGAAAAAGTTCCAGTGTTACTTGCAGATGTTAATTGTCAAACAAAATTCGGTGCAGTATAAAATTGAGAAAATTTCAACTTTTTGCTACAGTAGGTTAGGCAGTCAATTAAGTCAGAAAAATTCATTAGTCAGTTAAAGTAGAATATAAGATTCAGGCAAGATGAAATTTGCCAAAAAATTAGTAATGATAGGAAGAGGTACCTAATTCGATTGGAACTTCAACCTTCCAAGCACATTGGGAAATGGTTAAGCCTAATGGTAATGGTAGCTGTGTATGAAGCTTGTATATCACTGTCAAAATAAAAACATACGAAAACAGTAAAGAGCTCTATAATATAACGTTTTAGTTGTTGCAAGAAATGTATGGTATGAATGCCACAAAGTTGAACCATCAGTTGCCTACAACTATTTTTGTAGCTTTCACAAATGAGAAGCTTACCAAATTAAAATAATTATAATGTACCTTATTGCATCACGATAGGTTGTCATCATCACCTCCTTACAAGAATTTCAAAATTCAAAAAAAAAAGAATTATTTATTTTTATTGCGTATTTATGTGAAATAAGGAGTTCTATATAACATATCTTGCTACAACTTAATTTTGGTATTTTTTAAGTGCAAACAATTAGTTATGTTTTTGTTTTATCTAGCAAATGCAAGTCATTTTACATTTTTGTTCATAGTTCCTTATCCATTTTATTGAAATTATTCAAAATATATCTACAAGAAAAACTTCAAAAATATCTCAAACAATGTTGAATTTAACAGTGAAAAAACTGTGTTTTTTGATTTTGTTTACAATTCCGTTTTAACAGTAAATACTGTACAAAATTGTTTAAAATGTTCACTTTTTCAACTTTTTTGTAAGAAATTGACAGACTTAACGGTAGTAGCCCATAGCGTAATGGTTAGTGCGTTCGACTGTCACGCTGGAGGTCTGGGTTCACTTCCCAGCCTCGTCCACCTAAAATCTAAAAAGTTTTTTTCAGGGTTACTGCCTCTTGCGAGGAATTGACAAATTCTCCAAGAGTATCACTTGTCACGAATAAGTGCTTCTCGTCAAGCCGTTCGTATTTGGCATAAAATTGTAGGTCCTTTCCATTCCTGTCGACAGGTGCACACAGGAATGGTTGCGTGTTGTTAGTCACTAGGCCCTGGCCGTTGTGCCACCCAATTTATTTATTTTTTAACGGTACATAATAAAATAAAATCTTTACTATCTTGTTCTAAATTTAATTCTGCATCGTTTGAGGTATTTGAAAATTTTCTTAAATGTACCGTTATAGCTATTTTTTTTTTTTAATTTTTTTTTGTTTCGTGATTTGTCTTTAAATAAAATATTTTTTTTTTTGCAGAAAGGTACATAACACAAGCTTGTGAGATATATTAAACGACGCAGAATTAATTGGTTAACAAAACTGTATTTTTAGTTTTTATTTATATTTGTTAAAAATTTCATTTTAAGGGAAAAAAACCCAACAAAAATTTATAAATTTTCAATTTTTTAACTTTGAATAAAATTTTTATTAATTTTTGGCTTTTAAACATAAACAAAAAATGTACCATGATACAAAATTTAATTATGTATTTTTTGAGATACTTTAGAAGTTTCTGGAATGTACCGTTATATCTATATTTTCTTTTTTTTTTTGACATCACCATTTTTTTATTCAAACGCTGATTACGCGGATTGCTCAACAGATAGAGGCGGGGATAATTCCTTAAATACTCCTTTTACATATCTCTACAACCCATCAAAATCCCAAACCTTTTACCAAAATTTAGGAGTTTTGCACAAAATTCCTGGGCTAAAAATATATTTTCAAACTAAGATTCAATACGAATAAATCCTCCACCATAATCATTGATAAAAGCAATTTGCATTCTTTTATTTTCAATGCAAAACCATTCGAGCAATCAAACAAAATGAAAGAATAGGTATTATTTATCTTTTTTATGTTTCTAACATTGATTTTATTTCAGAATTTGAAAATTATGCAATGATTTGAAGAGAACACTATGATCGCCTCGCCTTGGAATATTTTTCAGCTTCCCCTTTTTTGCAAATTCATGAATCCAACTGCAGTTGGTCTTTAATTTTTATATTTGACTTCATTCTTCTCGCCAGGAAATGTTTTTTTTTTTTGTTTGTCTAAAACTCTTTAAAAGTTTGGTCACAATTCTTTCAGTTTAACTTAATATATACATTTCTACTAGGGCTGGCCACGAGACGAGAAAAGTCTTGTTCTCGATCTCGGTCTCACATGACGAGACCGAGACGAGATGAGACGAGACTGGCTTTCAAGCAACCGAGACGAGCCCGAGACGAGACTGTATATTTGGACCGAAATTTACAGAGTTTTAATAAATTAAAAAGCCAATTTCAGTTAATTATTTATTTTCTTCTCCACGTATTCAAACTATAATCGAAAATATTTCGTTCCAATAATCAACAAGTTGGCCGGATATCGTACTTTTCGGAGACGAGATCGAGACGAGACTTAATTATACGAGACCGGCACGAGACCGAGACGATACGATCTCGCCGAGTCTCGTCTCGTCGCCAGCTCTAATTTCTACCTGTACACTGAGAAAATTAATATTTTATTTTGCGTTTGCGAGTAACGAATTTCGTTTGCTGTAATTGTAATACATTTGCTGGAAATGTTATACAATCCTTGCAAACGTATTTCATTTGTAGCAATTGTATTACAGTCGCCACAGAAAGTAATTCCATTGCATCAAACATATAACAAATAACCCATTCGTTCGGAGCTCAATTTGCCTGGGTTGATTACGGTAAATGACAATGTTTCCCAAATTCAAACGACATGATGTTTGCAAGCAAGTGTAATTGTTTATGGCAAACGAATGAATCGATTGCGAATTAAGCTTTTGAAATGCAGTTTGCTGCAAAAAGTTTTACGTTTACTATATAAATTACAATTGTTTGCAACTAATGAATCGAACATTTGGGACGAATGATTACTTCGTAGGAAGTAAACTAATTTGTGGCAAACGATTGAATGATTGCAGGGTATAAATTTTTAAATCTTATTTTTACAAATTAACTTAATGCTTGTGGTAAACATTTCATGCTTTTGAGGCGAAAGAATTTTTGATTTTAGGTTTCTTTAAAAAAAATTCGCTTGCAGCAATAAATTTCCTATTTGGAAAAAGGATTTTATTTGTTTAATTCCTATCTAATCAATTTCAGGTAATCTATAGGGCAAGTATTGGGTATGTTTCAATACCTGTTTTGCTTTATCAATTTGGTATTGTTCTGAAGTTGAGCACTATTTGTAAAAAAAATCAAATTTCAATTGAAAATATGTTGCATTTAAAAAGAATGCGATTCAAAATTGAAAATTTGTTGCTTTAAAAAATAGCAAAGCCAAAATTCGAAAATATTTGCATTAAAAAATAAAATAAATGCTTGTTTAAAAATCTTTGCATTAAAAATAATTGTTAAAATAATTACATTCAAAATAAAAGTTCAATTTTAAAAATTAATAAAAAATACCTACATCTCCGTTGTTCATTTCGAAAAACAATGGTGCAAAATTTTAGATGATTAAGTACGATGTTAAATTAATTTTAGTATGATACTAGGTTAAAAATTGTGTTTTGCTAATTTTAAACGAGTTTAGCATCGTACTATCCCCTAACATCTTACTAAAGTTAAAAACACATCTTTTTAGTATCGTACTAATTCCATATGACTGGAGAATGGAAAATTTTACTCCAGGTATAGCATAGACCCGAGGGTTGCCGGTTCGATCCCTGCTGGTGCCCAACTTTTTTTTTTTTTTGTAATAATTAAGTTAAAATGATAAAAATATAAGCATTGGTATATATATAATTAATTTACAACGCATAAAAACAATTATTGTGTTAAACAAAACGATTTTCTTAAAAGTTTTGATTCAGTCCTAGGAGCACATCTATGTAGTAATAGTTTAAAACAAAAACTGTCCCAATATTTTAAATACTTCGGTCGTGATAGTAAAAATATTAATCATAATTAAAATAATTAAAATACATGAAATTGTCTTAGCCACATTTCTTAGTCAGTACATTTCCTCTACTGAACTAAATAAAAGGAAAATGTGTAAAGTTTTCAACTGATTAACATTTTGCAGAGCATTTTATGTTGTAAATTAGCTCAGGGGATGCATGCTCGCTCTCGACACGAAAGGATACCAGTTCAAATCCAGGTAAGTAAAGCTTGACATTTTTTTCAATTAAAATAAAATAATATAATTTCAGAATTAAGGGAAAACCAGCAGTCACTGTATTGATTGTGACAAACGTACAAGTCATGAGCAACAAACGTGTTATTCATTTGTCATAACCAATTTGATCTTCTATAACAATTGACCCATTCGCTTGTCGTTAAAGTATAAACGTGTTTACTCTAAAAGCACCATTCGTTTACCGCAAACAGTAAATATGTTCACAAAACACCATTATTCGTCTGACAGAAACACTACATTCGTTTGACACAAACACTCTATTCGTTTGGAACAAACGATAGAATTTTGCTACAACAGTATGAATTGTTTGTCTCAAACGAATTTAAGAGTTTGCTGCAAACGAACTGTCAAAACTGGCTGGCAAACGAAAAAGTCGTTTGGGCAATTTTTACGTTTGCCGCAAACGATTCCTTCCCTCAGTGTATAGACATTTGTATAATGTCCGTTTTCTTCGTTCAAAATACCACAATTGCTCATGCAAATATTTTTTTAAACTTCAGATACAAAAATGAAAAAATAACAAACAAAAAAAAATTAAAATGTTTCCAAAGATTATATTTGCATAATGTGTCTTTGCTGGGAGTTAAGGTGTAGGTATACCTAGCAAACACGAACAGGAAACCGCATTTTATTTCTGAATAAATTTTTACTTGAAAACACGAACTAAACTAAAGGAACCAAGCTCCAGAACCAAAATGTACATGCCATACCTAACCTATAGTGTTGTGTATGATGTGTTTTTTTGTATACTTAAATTTCTATTTAAATATGAATTGTGGGCACAGGTTGAGATTGTGTCTTTATTCAAGTTTCAATGTTAAGCCAAATGCTACAACTTCGATATTGTTTACAATTCGTGTATCATATCCTAGCACACACTCAAATGCCAACGCACAGATACAATGTCCTTTTGACAGTATGTTGGACTCCTCCTGACAAACGCTGCTCGCTCCAAGATTTATAATAAATTCAATATTTGATATTACCTTTATCATTACATGTGGCAACAAAAAGTTTCCATCCAGAGAGTTCGTTTTTTGGCACAGGTTGCGATTCTATACAGGACGAGGACGAGAACCGGAGTTGAAACTTGGAAAGCTTCATATCGTACCTTATAGCTCTTATGGTTAAAGGTACATCAAGGATAACACACAAAATGCAAATTAAATTCCTACCTCGTCAAGCTGCCGCTCTAAACACACAAAATTTTCCAACAACATGTAAATTCAATAAGAAAATCATATACCTACTTGTACATAGATGCATATCGTTGAATGTAATTTTATTGGACGGAGTCGGGATGACGTCAAAATAAAAAAAAATAAAAAAAAAAAAAAATTGGGAATCTCTTTAAACATTAGAAAAGTTTGCAATATCATTCTGCTCTATAACTTAAGTGATCCAATATTTTCGTATTGATGATGGTTCGAAGCTTGAACGAGCGAGATGAAACAAATTTAAATCAATATTTGCCAAGCGCTCACTCTGCTGTGTCTGATGCTTTAGATACAACGAAAAAAATCCTTGGAATGTATAATGAACCATCATGCGTTGAATTTGCATAAAATCATTCCGATGCAAGACTTGAGTTTATTTTAATTCAAATGCAATTTCTAAAAGTGGATCCGTCGAAATTCAGAACCACGTTTATACGTTTACCCTGCTGAATAGAGTACCTTACCTACATATACAGGGTGATTGGTATAAGGCGCACCAAAAAGCTGTAACGAGTAGGTTAGTTTAAGAAAAAAAATCGTATGGGAAGGGGGGTCTATTTCCCTCCGTTTAGGCAATTTTCTAAAAAAATGACTTAAAACAGAAAAAAAATTATTTAAAAACAACTGTAAAGTTTGCAATGCCCTGCCATACCTTTTTGGAAAGTCAGAAATACCTTTTTTAATTTCCATTTTAAATTAAGTTGCGTTTGTGAATAGTTTTTAAAAGATTTTCAAACTCTTTCTCATAAAACTAAGAAGAATCCCGCTAAATGATCATTTCAGCAACCAGTTGATTTATCATCAACCTCGTTTTTTCTTGTTTTTACTAAGATGCTGGTTTCTTTATTTTTTAATATCTTGAAAAGTAAAATCCCTAAAACCATGCGGTTTTCAGTGTTTGACTAAAAATTGATGGTTTTGAAAACAAAACTTATGCTTAATAACATAAAATTTTGAAAAAACAATTGTTTGAAATTAAAAAAAAAATTTTTTTCAAAATTTCGAGTTTTAAAATTATTTTTTTAAAACTATTCACAAATGCAACTTAATCTAAAATGGAAATTAAAGAAGATATTTCTGGTTTTCCAAAAAGGTATGGCAGGGCATTGCAAACTTTACCGTTGTTTTTTAATAATTTTTTTTCTGTTTTAATTCAATTTTTTAGAAAATTGCACCTCCTGCCTAAACGGCGGAAAACAGACCCCCCTTCCCATACAATATTTGTGTCTTAAACCAACCTACTCGTTACAGCTTTTTGGTGCACCTTATATCAATCACCCTGTATAATGGGGTTTTTCTTATTTAAATTATATATTTGTATAGAAGCAAAAGTATAATCAATACATACATATGTATATGAAGATACGATATATATAGATAAGATATTTATAGATAAATAAACTATAAATATGTAGTTATATGGCTTCTGATTGACTTACATACATACATATGTTAGAAAAACAAAATTTAAATCACAAATCGAAATGTTTGAGCAAATATTTAGAGGAATAAAAAATGTTAAAATTTAAAAAGAATATTGGTGGTGGTAGAAATATTCAATTCAATATTATCAATCATCTCGTCATTTTTGACATGTTGTAGACATAATAAATCAATCTGCTGGAAAAATAATAGGCTTCTTGAATATTTGAAAATCTCCTCAAAACAATCAAAGCAGCTGGACTTATAGCTTAATTCTTGAAAGCTGATCCCGCCACAACTTCACAACTGCTAGTATTCTAAAGCGGTTGATAAAAACTGTTTAGAAAACGAAATTGTTAAGCTGCCAATTAAAGGTGACCATAAGAAATGGCATTACCGTTTATGACTGTGTTTCTTAAACTAATGGCAACCATTGTTTTCCAGCGGATAAAGGCTAGAATCGAGTCAACACTCTGGTTTTCTACAGCTGGTTTTCGCAGTGCTCGATCGTGTTTGGACCATAACAACACCCTGAGTATTGTCCTTGTGCAATCTGCTGAATTTCAATCACCACTTTACCTTTATTATGTTCGTGGATTTTGAGAAGGCCTTTGATCGAGTAAACCGCAAATGTACATGGAGATCACTTCTTGCTAGAGGAATTCCCCCAAAAGTTGTTGCTATTATAAGCGAGTCTTATATAACGACGCAAGGTGTTTTGTTTTGCAAAATGGTCAGCTATTTGACTCTTTCGAAGTGAAGCAGCGTGTGAGACATTCTATCGTCAATTTCGTTTCTGCTCGTCATAGTTGACGTATTGACGGTCAACCTTGGTTCGGCAGAGAGACAAGGATACCATGTGCAAGGCTAAGATATGCCCCATTCACAATGCAACGAGTTAACACGTCGAGAGCGTGACCAGATTCGCTGTAATTTTTTTCTGGTTATAAAATCGTTGCCCAATTCACAATGCGACGAGTTTCTTGACTAGTTTTTTTGATATTGTTAAATTATTTATTGTGTTTTTTCTTCCTTTGCAGTGTGCGTACAAAATAATGGAAAATTCGAACTTGAATTACTTTTATTATTAATTTTAAATATAATAGTTTTGATTGTCCAGTCCATAGCTGATTTCGTGTTCTATTCATCGCGCTTTGGAAACAATTAAAAAAAAAAAATTAAAACAATACAAAATTATAATTTCATCAACACAAATAGATCTATACCTAAATATAATTGTGCTGTGTACCAAAATAAAAAGAGAAAAGTTAAATGAGTAACACTTCGAGTAAATAATTGTTAAGGAATTATTAATGATTAAAGTTCTTTTTTTTCTACTAGTAATTCAATTGACAGATGTTCGCATGCGAATCTTAAGTCTGCTGTCACTTCGGAATTCTCGTCATAGAGTGACTATAAGACGCCACATTCCTCCTCTTTTAGTTTATCCCAAAACGTTGAGGAGCTTTTACCACTTGTTCGTAACGAGTGACATTATCAGAAACTTAGTTTGCGGAGGTGGTGGGGGTTGAGGCAGAGATAACATTATTCGTTTTAAAATTGTTTTCTTCTAGCCGAGGCTCTAGTGAATCAGGCGTAGCTAAGTTTTTTGTTATTGTTGCCGGTGGCAGGGCTGAGGTTTCTGAGGTCAAATCTTCTCGCTTACGATCCTCAGTGTTGTCACTCCTACAGGGAATCTCGAACGTTTTACTTTGAGTAAGGTGTCGTTTAATTTGATCGATGTGGCGGCGACCTATCTTGTTATCACTTGCTTTTACTACAGAGGAGACGGGACCAGTCACTTCAATAATTTGGCCTTCCAATTACTGTAGTCCACTCGAATAATTTCGAAAATAAACCGCGTCTCCAATGTTGAAACTTCTTACATAACCAATTGATTCGGAACTCACCGTACTTGACGTTCAATTATCGGGATACATGGCATCTAGTGCCGTACGAAGCCATCTTCCCATCAGCAGCTCTGCTGGCGTTTTTCCTGTTGTCGTGTTAGGTTGTTTAAACAACACACGCTACAATTTGGTATACATGTCTCCCACTGACATGGTTTTAAGCGAAGTTTTCAAATATTGAACCATCCGTTCCGCTCGACTATTACTAGATGGGTGATATGGAGCCATTGAGTTGTACTTAATACCATTTAAGGTATAAAACTGCTGCATTTCGCCCGAGATGAAAGCCATACCATTATCTGAAACTATTTTTTTGGGTTGCCCATGTGTGGCAAAAATCTCACGGAGTTTATTTTTCACTTCGGACGATGACATGCTGCGGACTATTTTTACTTCCAGCCATTTTGACATAGAGTCTACGGTGACCAAGAACGTGTATCCCTGGAAAGGTCCAGCAAAATCTATATGTAGAGTGTTCCACGAATCTTCTGGTGGCTTAGTAAATTGTCTCGGGCAGCTGGTGGATTTCCTTTATTTATTTGACATTGATCACAGCGTTGGACTTCCAATTTGATTTGTTTATCAAGGTTTGGCCATCACACATATGCTACGCGAATAAGCCTTCATTAAGTTAGGTGCCAGTTATAGCTATCACTGGAAACCATTATTGAAAATGTTAGCTGTTGATTTTGAGGCCTTTCGAAAGTTTAATCATTGATTATTTTAATGCAGAAATATAGCTTTCGATTTCAAAATTATTTCTCCTCCAAAAAAAATTCATTTTCACCCATATCTTCCCCATAACGTTACTTTTAATTTTTTCAATGATCATTGGTAAGGTAGTTCATCATTGAAAACTTAAGTCATTTTATGAGAAAGGTTGTGCCAAATTAAATTTTTTTTTTTTCCTAGAAATATTTATTAAGTCAATAAGATTTACTTTGGCATCAAAATAATCATTTATTTTGTCTTCAAAGCCTCTCAAAATTGACAGTTAATATTTTCAATTATGGTTTTCAATGATAGCCATAACTGGCCCCTTAATTCCAGGATGATAACCATGAAGAAGTTTCAAAATTTGATTGTGATATTTGGGAGGTACAACTACTCTACTACCCCACAAAATACAACCCTTGTGAGTAGAAAGTTCCGTCTTTCTCCGGATATACGGAATAAGTTCTTCTGCGCTCTCAACGACTTCTGGCCAACCATGTAAAAATAATCGGATCTTTTTCCGTCTCATTGGCTATTTCAGCCGCGCGCCGCCGTCACTGGCTGATTACTACGCTTTTCAGGCATCAATATATCAGCCGGACCCTTGATTGAAGCATCGATTGACGATGGTAGTGGCAAACGACTCATGCAATCAGCATTTATACTCCACTTTATAGTCATAAGAAGACAATAACAGGCACCAACATAATATTCAGGGCGAAATCATTTGTGGTATTAATTTGTTTCGTCTATTGAAAATTCCCAGCAATGGCTTGTGGTCAGTGGTGATAATTATTTCACGTCCAGCGACATACTGTTCTGATGGAAATGTTTCATTCTAAAATAATGGCAAATGCCTCTTTGTCAATATGAGCGTAGTTTCGCTCGTGGACCAGTGCTGTCGTTTCACAAATTCAGAGAGTAGCACTTTTCATGAAATTTGGGGAGCGTTTTGGGAAGTTGGGGAGCCTCGTTTAAAGTCTCTCCCAAACCGACGCTAAAGCGGCGTGGACCATTCGCTCTGCAGGGTGAATCATTCACAATGATAACAAAAATGAGAAATAAACAATGCTAAATAACAACAAAACTGTCGTCGGAGAATGTTTCGCGCTGATTTCGCGTTGGTTTTGGAGAGCCTTATGTCGATTTCGATTCAACAAAAAAAAAATTATTTTATTTATTTTTTCAGATTTCACTTTCTATTCAACAAAAAAAAAATCGAATTTTCTGGTGGTCTGATTTGATCTACACAGATTTTCACATGCACTTTTACACACACACCAAATTAAAATGACATTTTTATCCAAATCAATAGAAAATGGTACTCACACAATTGCAAACATAGATCAAAGCACGTTTTGAGTTCTTTATGCCACAATCGATCTAAAGTCTGACCACCAAATCTAAAATTGTTGAATCGAAATCGACATTAATTTCATAAAATAAATATGACCACAAATGAAAATATGACATTTTGAAGTTTAACAGAGATGTGAAATTTTCAATAAGAGCAGGGATGCGTGAAATCAGGATTTAAAAATATTTGCAAACTGCAAAATACGTTTTTCATTAAATTTTCCATGTGGAGTCTTAGGGGAGCCTTTTTGAGACATGGGTAGCACAGTAGTCCTTTCCACAGTAAAGGAGCCAAATGCTACTATAGTAGCCATTCCGACAGCACTGTCGTGGACTCCAAGAGTGCGAGAAGAAAAAAATTGGCCGCTCTGCTGCATTTTTATCATCACGATGGACCAGAATAGCGCCTATCCTATAAGGTGAAGCATCGCAGGAGAGAACTAATACTTGAAGGTTTTGAATGAACAACAACCACTTGTGTTGGCTACCACCGAGTATTATATAGGCTGGAATTATTGCAATTTCATGGCTGCCACACCAATCATGATGATTCCTTTAGTGGTGCTTAGTCTTTAGTTCGAATTTTAATTTATAAATTATTTTGCCGTCAACTGGATTTGAACCTAAACCAAGCTACCGCAGAGGCCACTGCACTACGCATTGCACCACCGAGGTCACCTGATAGTGCCCATCCAAATGGAGTTTTTTTCAAATTTTACAATTGCATTTGGGCAACTAGAATTTTACCAGCCACACACAATTTAGATGTTATTCATTCGGGTTCTTTCTTTTTCTCCTCTCCGTCGCTGCATATGTGTAAGGAGGGAAATTGTATGAAATTAAAATAAATTAGTTCCAAATGTAAAAAATTAAGTCCAACATTTTCCGCCCAGTTGATTAGCTATTAGAATAAAAATAAATAAATGGGGTGTCACAACGTCCGTGAAGAACCAGGGCCTACTGGCTAACAACTTGAAACCAATCCTGTAAGCGCGTGTCGACATGAATGGACGGGACCTGCATGATCTTTCCGAATCTTGCGTTGAAGTCACCAAGAATGATCTTCACGTCGTACTTCGGGCACATATCATACGTTGTCTCCAGCAGATCGTAGAATGCTTCTTTGGTTGAGTCATCTCTCTCTCTCTCTCTTCATGGGGGGCGAGAACACAGATCAGCGTAATGTTCTTAAATTTGACTTTGATGCCGATTGTGTCCAGGCGCTCGTTTACACTTCGGAAGCCCAAGACTTTTTGCCTAAGTCTTCCCCTTATCACAAAACCGCAACCAAAAAGCCGTTGACCCCGCTCCTTGAAGCACCCGCCGTATTAGATGTCACACCGTCACACGATTTCAGTCTCCGTATGACCCTCTATCCCATCGCACTTCCTGGATGGCTGTTAAATCAGCCTTTAGCCAGTCCAGGTTCTCCAGTAATTGTTCGGCTGCGAGCGTTCTATATAAGGACAAGCCGTTCCACGTGCAGATCCGAAATTCATTGTCCTTGTTTCGTTTGCTGGCGTCGTCAACTTTAAAATCATCCATATCCAAGGCTTGTAGTTGTTTCAGAACAGAGTTTTTTACGTGGTAGGGAAGTTACCCCGACGCACAACCCCTGGTGGACCAGACCCTTAGAATAACTCCAAGGGTAGGAAGCCGGATAAACCGCTCCTTATAGGCCTGAGCTACGAATATGTCGTAGTAGCCCATAAGGTGTTCACTAAGAAGTTCAACCTAACTGGAATTGTAGACGCCACCGTTGATTCCATCAGGAGAATTCGTCCGCTGCCGCCTCGATGAAAGGAGAAGTGCCTTAATAGGAACACTCCCCCCTCTCGAGTTGGATGTCCCCAACAGCTTACCACGGGGATTAAACCCCCATCTCCAGCTGAGGTACTAGGCACCCGATGTTCACCACTAGGAGGTGAGAGTAGGAGTTGGTAGACAGAGATGGGTTTTGGGAAAACTCTGTGGACGCTTGTGTCCTCTTGAATGCACATAACTACCCTTTGAACAAATTTCAAATTTTAACAAGTTGTAATTAATTGTCGCTCAACATATTATTATCAAGATTAGAACATAAATACATATGTTTATTAGACTTTTAATTATAATTATGTTTGTTTAAGTAAATCGTCTATAATGAGCAAATTAAGCCATTCCTATAATTTCGCAATAGAAACAAAATCAATTTGTTTTTCTTCATTCAAAACAATAAACTGAAATAAAATCTCACTTAAAAGAAAAACCTAACATATCAATAAATTCTCTCGTTATTTTCTTTTTTAAATTCAAATCCCTTCAGATCAAAAGAAATAATCAAAAGCTGTCAAAACGTCAGAACACAAATCTTTCCATTCATCTTTCCGCAGCATGTGTCATATTGCCATCATGAATGCACACATTCCGCATTCCGCATCCAAGATGCAATACCCTAACCCAATCAATCAAAAGCATTAGGAGTTCAAAATATTTATAATTACCAGCTATATAAAAGAAAATATTTCCTTCCACACAAAGGATTACGTATTTCAAGCTCACTTACAACATTTTCTTTTTCTCCCCACATTGCATTGCATCGATTCAAAGAATTTCAGTTTATCCAAATATGATAATCGTCAATAATAATTAATTTATTATTACTGCCTGAAATCCGCTTCACAATTTACTTGCCAAAATAGAAGTAGACGTAGACATAGACGTTTTGAAATATTGGCCACTTGCCATAATGACTGGTGCATTCGAAAGTGTGAAATTTATCACAACACATAGAGCTCTAGCTGTTCAGTCTGCGAAAGTATACCTACTCTTCGTCGAAATCTTGTGGTTGAATAAAATTATATTAGCAAGAACTCTTTTCCTGTTGTCCTCTTTTACAGTTGTGGCGTATGGCGTTGAGGAAAGAGGTGAAGACCTAATCCCAGAGACTGCTGACATATTTATTTGTTTTTCTATAGTTTGCGCGCTTAGCCCACCACCGACCGCCACCGCTCTATTGGCCTGGCACTGCCCACCCATTTTTATCTTTGCCAATAAATCAGTCATTAAAGATACAAATTTTTAACCCCTAAATGATGAAATGGAAACGGTTGCGATTGAGTGTATTTTTAGAGCACAAGCTAAATTAGTCTTCTATAAGGGGCCAGTTATAGCTATCATTGAAAACCATCATTGACAAAGTTGGCTGTTGATTTTGAGACCCTTCGAAAGTTTAATCATTGAATATTTTAATGCAGAACTATAGCTTACACCTTCATAATTATTTCTCCTTCAAAAAAAATTAATGTTGACCCATATCTTCCCCATAGGGTAACATTTAATTTTTTCAATGATCATTGGTAAGGTAGTTCATCATTGAAAAATTAAAAGTCACGTTATGTGGAAGATATGAGTCAAAATGAATTTTTTTTAGAGGTCAAATAATTTTTAAGTCGTAAGCTACATATATTTCTGCATTAAAATATTCAATGATTAGAGACTGACGTTCGTGTGAGCGCGCATAACTCGAAAACGGATAGTACGATTTTCATAATTTTGAGCTCCATGGAATCGTATATGCTTAAAGAAGGACTATGTATGGCTGAAAATTTCCAGGAAAATTGGAAATCCAGGATATACATTTCTTCGCATTTAATCGAGAATCGGAGCGGTAGTTGGATTTCGCCCGAGTCGCATTGTGTCAAGCACCTCGAACAAATGTGTCAATATCGAATCGATGGAAGCAGTCGATAAGGCGAATGGCTGCATTTTCTTCTTTGAGGTGCCCGGTGGAATTGACATCGCATTCCAGATCCCACTGATTTTGACGACCGTTATTTCGAGGTCTTACAAGATTGAACCATTCTGCCATTGCAATTGCCATTGAATCTGCATTTGGATGAAGAACCTAATTGCAACATTTGAAAGAACTCTTTTCTGGTACAGGTGCGCAATGGTTCCCAAACGCTCATTGCTCTGAATCACAAGTTGAAAGATTTAGGAAATGATAAACTACGTTGCGTTTCGGTGGTACAATTATTTTGTTGGCTGTCGATTTTCGTCAAACGCTGCTTTTCATTCCAAGATTAACTCCGACAAATAAATTGAACTATTGCCTACAAGTCGGCTTTATGGCGAAACTTAAAGAATTTGCAATGGAAAACGAACTTGCGAAATGATTTACGAAATTGTCAGTTGACTGCAAAGTTCTCCAAGTCATGTCGTCATGTGCCTGATTAAATTTCCACCTAATTTGTTTACCACTTAACAACGCGACGCCACCGGCCAGAAGAGCTCATCACGAATCCTTTCCCGAAAATCACTCAGAGAAATATAATGACCATGATTAGATGAGTGCACAAGCGCTTTTGGCTGCGAAAAACAGGCATGTCGATCATTTAAATTTCGTCATTAAATATCAAATCGCCGGCCGGTGTGTTAAATCTTAAATTTATACAAATCCTTGGACTCCGTGATGGATGAAAACGTATCAACCACCAATCAACCGGAATTTTTTGAATTCCTTGGATGTTTTGGGCTTTCCGCCACACAATTTGAAATTGATAATCGACTCAGTTATAATTTTGTAGTGAAACTTCAATGCACCGACATTTTACAACGGACGCGTTTGGTTTTGAAGAATCTCATTTAAAAAATGTCATTTATGTAAGAAATGATTTTGAGACGAAAATTCAAAGGCAAGATGTTTTCATTCCACGGACTCTGCTTATTCCGTTATTCAATTTGCCGTGCGTCTCGCTTTCGCTATGACAAAATTAATAAGTCCCAAGGACGATCGTTAGATGTTTGTGGCATAAAATGACACATCTCACATGGTCAATAAATTGTGTGTGGCGTGCCTACGTGTCAGCATACCTCCAGCTTTGTACGTGTAACGGGCTAGCGAATAGAACGAAAAATATAGTTCGCTGGGTCAGCTACTTTTCTATAATATGTATAAGAGGTTTAATAATAAGTCAAATAAGGAAATGAGTCAATCAGTGACCGATAATTTCCTTTATGTAAGTTAATTAACCATTTTCCAGGTACCCGAAAAATTACTCTTATTGCTCTACATGCGTCAGTTACCCCGTAATGGTTCGGGTACCCGGATGCCTAACTATCTGGGTCATAACCGTAACATCTGGGTACTTGGATATTCTAGGTAATACCCGGTCGGAGTCAAGATCCTATAATTCCAAACCGTTTTACATATAGAATCCATCATATGGGTTCGAAACTGCTTCCATCATGTATCGAAGCGCAGGCTCGCGAAACCCGTCGTTCTTACACTTCTGCTTCAGCACCGAGAATAAGTCGATAATGAGAGAAGAGACGGCTGCTCCTATTGGATCTTTCAACAAAAAAATCAAAAGATCTTGATGTAGTCGAGATGGTAAAAACACGTTGACTACATTGCGAACAATGCTCAAGGCAAGAAGCTCTTCAAATCCCAACCCCAAAGATCAAGATGCCAAGGATACCGAACCTTCGCTTTTCGTTTTTCAAGCACCCACATTTCAACCCGCTAATCTTGCAGTGGTGAAAATATTTCCTTCATCTTTCTAAACTGTTCATGTTGATCTTATAAATAATTGTTTATTTTTTCGAGATTCTACTGTATTTTTAATTTTTAGTTATCCGTATGCCAACCGTATCGATGGAAAATAATTTATGAACTTACGTTTTAGTTTCCGTCATCAAAGTCACAAAGTTTTAAATTAAGAAAACAATTAACTTCGCCACGGTCGAACATTAAAAATGTTCCTCTCGCTGCACGAGATTGTGCCAACATTTTGAAAGCAAACTTATTTGAAATATCTACATATGTAAATAGCCAAGTTTTATTTCAAGCAACAGGAAGAGAATCGAATTAGCAAAATAGTGATTGGGGTTGGCAATTGGCATAGTAAGGATACTGCAACATATTGATGTTGGCTATCATGAGTGAGTGTTGCATGCATTACGATAGGAGATAGGACAATAAAAACGTTGTAAGTAGAAGCCGCCATCATTATTCGCTCTCAGTTCGTCCAGCGGTTTGTTTTAATTGAATTTTCAATTTCGAATTCAATGGAAATCTATCTATACGTGGTGCGGTAATCGGTTTTTGTTTATTGTAGTCGAAATAAATTGCAAAGAGCAGTTTTCTAACATTCTGATGTAAAAGGGTTCAAATCGAATGTAAAATGAATGCACAGGATTCAGATCAGAGCCAATGTGTGTCGGCCGGGGCGACCAACAAATTTATTTTAAGCACTTATTGGCAGAGATAGAGATAGAGAGTAGTAGTATGATGATGATGAAACACCATCATGATCGATAAAAATGCACCGAATGCACACGTTTACTTTATGTTATGTATTTGGCATGTAAATTGGTTTGGGGGTTTGAATTTTAAATTTATTTTAGAGTGTTGTGCAAACTTACGTTCTCGTTCCAGCTATACCTACAGCAAATTCATGAATAACTAATTAAAACAAATTCCATTTTTGAATATAATATTTTGACTTAACATAACTAATCAATATACGTACATTACATATGTATGAGTTGTTAAAAAGTTAAATGCGTGATTGTAGATAGACCATGGGCACTCTTTGGTTTGTCGTAATTTAATATTTAAAGCCTTTTATAACAAACATTTAGTGGTGTGGCGGATAACGAGGCGATGCAGAGTTCAAGGCTTAAGAGTTATAGTAATTAGTGCCATTAGAACATATATACATATAACTTGCAATTAAGAATGTTTTATTGTAGTGGTGTAGTTAACCAGCAACTTGTTTTTGTTTTCAGTTTGTGGAAGGAATTTGAATCAAAAATAGGTATTATTGGTCACGTTTAATGGTAAGCACATAACCTTAAAAATTATAATGCCTTTATTTGCTATAGATCTAATAAAAATCGCAAGTAATGTAGTTCCGTGCCTTTATGTTTTTACTTCCGATGTATACATAGGACCAAAAATAACGGTATCTTACATATTTTACTTATTTACTGTAAATGGCACTCACAGCCCAGGATGGGCTTCGGTCTAAACTAAAAGGCCCCTCCAGCCAGCTATGTCCTTAGCTAGCCGCTTCTGCAACTGCACACCAAATTGGTTGAAGTCGTTCTCCACTTATGCGCGCCACCTGTTATGGGTTCTTCCTCTGCTGCGTACACCATCGGGGTTTGATTCGAAGACTTGTCGGGCAGGTGCGTTGCTGTGCATACGCTCTACACGTGCCCCAGCCATCTCAGCCGCTGTATTTTCAGCTTTTTGGCCAGGTCAACGTATAGCCCGTATAGCTCGTCGTTGAATCTTCTCCTCCAAACTCCTTCGATACACGCCGGACCGAAAATCACACGAAGAATCTTCTTCCCAAAGCACCCTAGTAGACTTTCATCCAATTTTTCAATGTCCATGCTTCTGCCCCATAGAGCAAGACCGGGAAGGGTAGGGTCTTGTAAAAGACCAAAAGAGAAGGCCTTACTACTTAAATGCCTTCTTAGACCGAAGAAACAGGGTTTGGCAAGAGTAATTCTTCATTTGATGTCTGCACTAATGTCATTTTGCGAGGTTATAGTGGAGTCTTGCCTTGGTAGAAAAAGTCCTTGACAATTTCGAAGTTATATCTGTTCATCGTGAAATTTTACCCCAGTCGACGATGTTGAGATTCCTTTCTCGATGACAGCATATATTTCGTCTTGTCCTCATTAACCGCCAATCCCATTTTAGCTGCCTTCGATTCAATGCTCGCAAATGCGCCTGCCACAGCTTGCTTCGTTCCGCCGACAATGTCTATGTCGTCTGCATACGCAAGCAATTGAACGGACTTTTGATAAATTGTACCGCTGCGCTGGTGTTGACTTGACTAACGCGTCTCCTCTCGTCTCGTCTCGCCTTCCCTCAATCCTTTCTCAACATCTTACCGATTTTGACGGAGCAGCGAAATTTCTCCATCGCCATACTGCACCAAGCGGACGAGTTTAGCTCTGTATTATTCGTCCCTTTTCACGCTATCATATGCGACTTTAAAATTGATAAAGAGGTGGTGTGTATCGATCTGGAATTCCAGTTTTTTTCCTAAAATCTGTCGGAGTGTGATTATTTGATCGACGGTTGACTTGCCTGGCTTAAAACTACACCGAAAGGGGCCGATCAGATCGTTGACAAAAAGGTTTTAAGCTGTCACACAGGATAGCCGACAAGATTTTATAAGCGACCGACGTTTAGGAGACTAATTCCTCTGTAGTTGATGCATTTCAGAGCATCGCCTTTTTTATTGATGGGGCACACTAAAGCCATATATAGGCAGTATATTACAAAATAGAAAACAATTCGTCTATGTTTATTCAAATTTGCAAAGTGTTTTTCTTATTTGTTTGGTCGCTTATTTTAGCCAACTCCCATTGTCTCGTTTCTGGGCACTTTGTAGACCAGGTCCTGTATATACCCTTTCTCCTTTAAAAAACATTTTTTTCGAGTTTTTAAAAAAGTTTAAATTTTTTTTTGTTGAAAACTCAGTATTTTGAAAGTAACTTGGTCAATTTTTTTAAAACTTTGTTTAAACTAGTGTTTTATTATGTTCTAGAATCCTAGAAATCTATAAGAAAAAAGCGAAAAGCTTTCTGAAAGCAGAACTTGCATAATTTGACAACCCGAAAAGTATAATTTCTTGAAAACGTTTTCTGAAAGTGATTTGATTTCTTAAAAACGCTTCGTATGAAACATTTTCTATGACTAGTTCCTTTCAGAATTTTCTCGTTAAAGTCTTACGCTTTTGTGAAAACTAAATCGACATAATTCTTCCCCGAAAAATTCTTCATCAAACCTATTTTGCAGCTATTCTGGATAAAACAATAACCGAAACATAACTCAAAGTGGTGCTTTCGATTAATGGTGTGGTGACACAAAAAACGCTTTCAGAAATGTTGAGTTTTTGAAAGTAAAAATACTCTATTAGAAAACACTTTCCTTTCATGGTGTGAGGCACCTTTAATAAAATAGTTAGCTTTGTCTTTCAAACTTAAAAAAAAAGAGAGTACACTCTATTGAATCGTTGATAAAGAAAGAATGTTGCAACTACATATAGGCTTTTATAGTTTGAGCTTAACTAAAACAACAATGGCATTCGATTTCTTTAACAGATATGAATTTATGCAAATAAGACATAAAAATCGTTCTAGCTGTCTCGTCCTGGTCTCGTCTCCGAAAAATACGATTTTTGGACAACCTGTTGATTATTGGAACGAAATATTTTCGATTATAGTTTGAATATGTGCAGAAAAAAATAAATATTTAACTGAAATTGGATTTTTCAACTTATTAGACTCTCTGTAAATTTCGGTCCAAATATACAGTCTCGTCTCGGTCTCGTTTCGGATGCCTAATAGGCAGTCTCGTCTCGTCTCATCTCTGTCTCATCATGCGAGACCGAGACTTTTCTCGTCTCGTGGCAAGTTCTGGTAATAAGAAAGCAAAATAAAATAATTTTTTTTTTGTATTTAAAAGAACAACCACACTTTTGTATAAGAATTACTGTTGATGTTTTCGAAAAAATAAGATTTTCCATAATGGGATGTCAATATCTGTATCGGAGATACCCGGTATACCGTTATTTTTAATTTAACGACTATTTTTTTTTTTTCCTTTTTTCAAATATTCTTGACAATGTTAAAAAAATCAGTAAATTCCAAGTTGAGCAAAATTGTTTAAGTCATTTTCGAATATTGAGTTTTTTTTTTAGCAAAAACTAATTTTCACAGAAGAAAAACCCTGTAGAGCAGTGTTTCCCAACGTGGGGCCCTCGCCGCACTGTGGGGCAATTTGATGTTATATGGGGGGGGGCAATTTAAAATAATGCCCTATTACACTTTTCTCTGACATAAAGCTTCAATGATTCCACCCATAAAGATATATTTCTGAACATACCCATCAGGATCTGCTTTCATCAATCGTATCAACTGTTTGTTACAAACATCACTTCACTCAATGACACTTGACTACAAACGTTGATTTATGAGCCTGGTTGTCAGCATTTCTCACAGGTACGTACACAAGAATGTTCGCAGGTATACTTAAAATTTGCAGCTGTCCACGATGAACGTTCCCCATTTGTATTTTATGCATATTAAAGACAAATTAAAGACAAATTTTGAAAAAAGAAATCCATATTTACAGTTTAACATGAAAATAATTCTTCTTTGAGTTTCATTAACTTCAATAAACCTTTTGAAAATTAGCTTACTGTTTACTTATTTTCTATGGATTTCATATTTTTGATGATTGAAACGGTTCAGGTATTTACATAAAATGTTATGTCCAATCTTAATATGACGGTAACAAGACAGACTGTCAGCTCATTTACTTAACCTAAACTTTAACGTAGGGCCAGGGGGACATGTGGATTTTGGAAAGGTTCTGGTGGGGCATAGCCGAGAAAAGGTTGGGAACCACTGCTGTAGAGAGACCGTTATTTTCTGGTCCTAAAAAAATAAAATGGATGACTGGATCGCAAGAACTTGCTCTTGTTGTTAATAAATAAAATGTACCTACCTAACCAATGACAGTGCATAGTAATGGTTAGGTAATATTTCATTAATATTAAATGACATAAAGCACCAAGCCATTGACATCATATTCCATTGGTTTTCATTAAATGAATCAGTTTTTATGGTTATTCTGATTTTAAAACAGTTTTTGTGAGGAAAATTAAAAAATTTTTTTTAAAAAAGTATAGGTTTTTCAAAAAACACTTATTTTAGTTAGGGCGTTAAGGCCATATCTTAGGCCAAACCTTGCACCTCATTCTGACAGAATGAGCTTAAGTACACTAATAGTCCACATCCTTAGTTTACTTTTAAGAAGTGTGGCCACGGTGGCAACACTGGCAGACCGGAGATATAAAGGTTGCCTTCTGACCATGTTTTAACACGAAATTTCACATAAATTAGCCTATAAATCGGGAACCAGACATCGGTTGATGTCGTGGAATGTATCGTTGGATTTAAAACACTTAAAGGCATAGGAATATGTTCATTATTTGACCCCTCCCCCACCCTTGTAAGTCGGGGGAGCGAAATACCCTTGGCGAATATGGGTTTTTATTTGTCAGAAAATAATGGTTATAAAACTTTAAGATAAGCATCGACGTAGAATTTCATTCTCTACAGCATATCCGAAGTATATTTTTATTCATGTATTAGTTTTTTGTATAATCGCTTTCAAAATGGGGGAGGGGAAAGTGGGAGTATATCAAACGACTGACAATATATTTGTCTTGGTTTAATCTAAGCATATGGCATATGACCTTAGAGTAATTTTTAATGCCGAATCTTATGCAATCCCTAGAAAAAGTTATAACCTTTTTATAAAATGATGACTAAATTTTCAGTGAAATGAGCACAACATTACCAAATTTCAATGGTATGGTGACACATGTCTCATTTGCCTTAAGCAATTAGAATCAAAAGAGTCCATAAAAATACCTGGGGCTAAAGGCTGTTTTTTTGAGTGAAAGGGAAAAGTGAATTACTATTACCAGTAAACCCCTCCCAAAACTGGTATGTTTATGAAAGTTGGTAGAAATGTTTTATTTCTTGTAAGAACTAAGACTCAAAAGGATCCATGCAAATATTTTGGTTCCAGGGGTGATTTTAAGGTATTTTTTAACACTGAATCCAATTTAAGTATATTTAAGACGGTACAATCATCATTAGGAAAGTAATAGTCGTTTTAATGGAAAAATTAATGTATTTTTTAAGTAGAGCAGATAAAATATTTTGTCTAAAAAACCACCTTTGACAAAAGATATTTGATTTATCGTTTTTTATTATTGGTAAGAATTAAAAACAAAACATTCCTACCAACTTTAATCAACGCACTAGTTCAAAGGGGGTTTACGGGGCATAGTTTTACACTTTGCTGTTTCACTCAAAAAAACACCCTTTAGCCCTATATATTTGTATGGACTCTTTTGATTCTTATTTCTTACGACAAATGAGACATGTGTGCCAAGTTTTATCACCATACCATTGAAATTTGGTATTGTTATGCTCATTTCACGGAAATTTAGTCATCATTTTATAAAAAGGTTATAACTTTTTCTAGGGATTGCATAAGATTCGGCATTAAAAATTACCCTAAGGTCATGTGCCATATGCTTAGATTATACCATTACGAAAATTGAGTGGTTTGGAATGCTCCCACTTTCTCCCTCCCCTTAATTTTGAAAGCGATTTTACAAAAAACTAATACATGCATAAAAATATACTTCGGATATGCTGTAAGGTATGAAATTCAACGTCGATGCTCATCTTAAAATTTTATGAATATTCACTTTATAACCATTATTTTCTGACAAATAAAAACCCTTATTCGCCGAGGGTATTTTGCTCCCCCTGCTTACAAGGGTGGGGGAGGGGTCAAAAAATCAAAATATTCCTATGGCTTCAAGTATTATAAATCCAACGAGATATTCCACGAAATTAACCGATGTCTGGTTACCAATTTATAGGCTAATTTATTTGAAATTTCGTGTTAAAACATGGTCAAGGGTTGCCCCTTACATCTCCGATCTGCCAGTGTTGCCACCGTGGCAACACTTCTTAAAAGTAAATTTAGGATGTGGACTATTAGTGTACCAAAGCTCATCCCGTCAGAATGAAGTGCAAGGTTGGTTCCATTAACGCCCTTACTATTTAGGTTTGAAAACAAAAAAAAGAATATTTTTATAGCTATTTCGAAAACGACTTAATTGGTTTTGCTTAAACTTGTCTGTAATAACTTGTTTGTAATAACATCTGCGTACATTTTGTTCTGACCAATTTTCTTCTTCTAAAAAGTTTTTAAATATATTGCATGATCAAAACATTTTTATAAATTAAAAAAATAAATAAAAAAAAATAAAACTCTGTATTTCAAGAACTAATATAGGAAAAGTTAGCATTGATTTTTTTTAAAATGGTTACTATTTGTAGTTTAATATATTTGTTTTTTAGTTTTTGTATGGAAAAGCTTCTAATAGGCCTATTATTTTTTTGTTTAAACTTATTAAGTTAATTTTTTTTTGTTTTTAATTTAATATTTCAAAATCGACTCGGTAATTTTCTATAAGATAAAAACTATTTAAGTT
Source organism: Melangyna quadrimaculata (assembly GCA_949320155.1). NCBI lineage: Eukaryota > Metazoa > Arthropoda > Insecta > Diptera > Syrphidae > Melangyna > Melangyna quadrimaculata. The sequence goes on from OX439483.1 coordinate 380,196,115, forward strand.
TGCATTGCTATTAACAGTCATTACTACAAAACCATTTTGAATCATTTTGACATATTGATTATTACCAATTTTTTTTTTATTAGAATTTTAAAAACAAATTAATGTTAAGTTTAATACGCAGATAAAAAATAAGGTTTTAAAAATTTCTTTAACGCCTTTTTGAAAATCAAAATTTTCAAAATTTTTACAAATTAGTGCTTTATCTCCGTATTAAAATTTACTTCAATTTGGCGTTCCAAATGATGTTCCTAAATATTTTTTTTAAATTGTACACATAAAAACTATTTTTTGTTTAAACCGCCATAAAAATTTTTAAATTTCTTTTTGCAGGAATTTAAGCAATTAAAAAAAATTAATTTCAAGGTCTTGGAATTTATTATAATATCCATGCTTTTAAATAACACTCGTATACAGACAATTTTTGAAATTTTACTAAGCCTCGTTAAAAAAATATGGTCACTCTTAAGGTAAACCATCGCTTTTAGGCAAATACACTTCAAAAACTCTTTCAATTTCCATGCATTCTCAAAAAGCTTTGCAACATTAGAAAAACAATGCTGGATAGATAAGGTAGTTAGGTACACGCCATAAGCAAGTCCTTTACTCATCCCCCAAAAACCATTATCTTCTGACAATAATGCAATGAAACCCGGAAGTGGTCACATTTTGTGTTGAAAATTAATTCTGATGCTTTGATGCCTGTGTAAGTTCTGCTGAATAGATGATGGTAAACCATTTAAGTCCTGCACTTCGTCTATATTTATGTATGTGTTGTGTATGTATGTATGTATACCTAAGTCCTTTTATTTTGGCTGGGAGGCACCACAGCTGAATAGACTATGATGCCGGTGATGTACGTAGATATGTATATACGAATGAGTGAGTGGTGTTTTTATGCTGTTTCGAAGGCATTTGCCGAATGAAAACGGACAGAAACCTTTTTGGACGCTTTTAGAATCATTTAAGTTTAGAAAACGCAGGGGTTAGTGCCTATCTGCCTATTCCTGTCGAAAAACAGAATAAAATTCCCATTAGTCACGATGATGATGATGATGATGATGATGATGATGATGATGGTTTGGCCTTTTTCGTGTTGACATGTAAGTTATGCTTGGATGGCAGATTTGTGTTGTAGTCTTTTGTCATCCAAAGAAGCACTCTAAACAATTTATATTATTTCTCTGGTAGGGCGCGGTGGAAGATGATTAATTTTGATGTCAAATAAATTAAAACAAATACATATTGTCAAACTTGGATTAAATTGTTTAAATTTGTATAACAGGAAACATTTTTTCAGAGCTTTTTTTTCAAATAAAATAACTTAAAATTTTAAAGATTTCTTTAAACACAGATAATTAGTTTATTAACATTCAAGTTTTGAATTTTTGGGATGAAATTGTCTCATAATTGATAAAATTGCGAAAAATATATATAGGTCAGGTCTTTACCGTTCAACCCGATTTGGATAGTGAATAACATACACGAAAGGATTTTTGGTTTTTATTCTTTTATTGCATGCTGACTCATACATCACCGGACTATTTCGACCATCAGGGGAGAGCTCTATCGATCGACTTTAAGTATTTACTAAAGTACAATTTAATTTCAAAACAAATCACTAAATTGTTTTTAAGACATTGAATTTAAAAAAAAAAGTTTAGGTAATATGTTTTTAAAACGCCAAAAATATTTTTTTTTTTGAATTCGTATATGCAAAATTTTCAAGTTCCTTAGGACCTACAGCATAAGCAATTTAATCGAAATCGGTTAAGCTATATGCGAGAAATTTGAAAATAATAAAATAGGTTCTATGATGACAGGTACCGGTAGTAACCGTTACTGTTCAATTTGTTTTTACCAAAATACTAACCATATTTTGAATAATAATTTATAATTTTCTTATCAAAATCGTTAAAACCGTTTTTAAAATAAATTCGTGTCAAAAAAAAGTCGAGGTTTTAATCAAAACTTTGGAGGGGTCCAAAAAAGTGATTTTCATCAAGACATTCATTCGCGTGCGTCGTCGATCTGTTGGCCTTTGCGTTTGTGCGTCTTCTGTGCGAACTGATGAACATCGAGCTAGTGCCTTAACGGTTGGACGGACTTGCTTTAAATTTGTTGTGAAGTATTTGTATGTAACATTCTAGAGAAGAAATTCAAAATTTTTGTTTAAGCTCACAGGTAAAACGAATCCAGTTTTATCAACAGTTCCCAAAAACGGTTTTAATTATTTTGATTAAATTTTCTATATCTAATATTAAGACCAGTTTAAATACTACTTTTTTACCAAAAAAATTGAAAAATGGACATATTTTTTTTTTTTTTTTTTTTGAAAAACTCTTTTTTATATACCAAGTCATTTCGGTATATTTCCTCATATCTCGTCATTTGCTTGGTTGATTTTATCATTATTTATTATTTATTTATCATTATTTTTCGACTTCTGAATAAATCAATAAATATTCCATTTAAATTTTGTACAAATAATTTTTTAACGAAAAAATAAGATACAAAAAAAAATATATATATTTTTTTATTTTTAGCCTTTTCTCCATTTATTTTTATTAATTTTTCGTTAACGATATAAAAATATTAGCAAAACATTACTATATCCACACCGTTAATGTCATCTAACATTCTAAGTTGTTAGCTAGGAGAACAAGTTCGTGCGATCCAGTCGTGCATATTTTTTTATAATCGTTCTGTTGAATGTATTGTTACTTTTTGATATACAAAAAATCAATTTTCCCGCCAGGGAATCACCTAAGACTTAAGAATCTTTATCCTAAAGTTTGAAGAAAATCCCTTTAGTGGTGTAGGCTGCAGTTCGAGGTAAAGACAGACAAACCTCCAGACAGAATTGCGGGTTCCACTTTTATCGCGTTCTCTATCAAAGTAATTAAAGGGAAATTTATTATTTCGATTTCGATTTTATTTTTCGTATCCAAAACTTGCCCTATTAACTTAATCTAGTACCAGGCCCCGTCAAGTGATCGCTGGTCCGCCGATGTGCACGACGAATTCCCACCCCTGCCATCGTCAGATCATAGATCACATGTCGGGGCCTAGTTTTGCTTAACCTAAGTTCTGGCTTCAGCCCAGTCTAGCCACCAATATTTGTTTCTATTAAATCGATCATAGTTATTTCTTTCTCTTTCAGGTATGCTAATGCAGTATCTTAGATCATTATCCCCACCACCCGAATCAAAAGGCTCATAAAGGATTCTTTTATCTGTTGCTCTCCTTGCAGCATGGTATATTATTGGTACATTCGTTGAATCCGATAAATAGCCATATGCATCCAAAAACAAGAATGCCTCTGGTGGGATGTATCCAGTGTCCAATGTATTTCTGAAATACAGTGGGTTCGGGTCAAATAATCCCGAAATAAGCTCGTTTACCATGACGCCCGCCGATCGTGCAAAGTGATTCCTGCTAAGATTTAGTATGACGTTGTCAATTCTGGACACTCCGGAAACATCCAATAATTTCTTGTTCGAAACGTAATAGCATCCGCATACAAGCTCTCAGACATTTGCGCTCGAAAACTCGGAGCTTTTCCATATAGGCTGGGTTGATGTTCCACCACACTGGACTCGCATAAGTCAGGATTGGACGCACGAATGCTTGTTAGCAAATAACCTTCACATCGGATCTTAGATAGCTGGAGTAGAACAGAATTTTGAGAGACATGAATGCCGCTCTTGCCTTCTCTAACTGGGCATTTATGTACTCATTGTAGTACAAGAACTTGTCCAAATGAACACCTAAATACCTAACAACAGTCGTTGACTCGATGCGAATACCATTTGAACTCTTTATTATTAGATGTTTCCAGTTGCGTCTCAAATCCGAATTACCGCGTCTTACACATTTCCCATAATTAATTTTAAGCTTCTATTACGAGCAAAAAACTTGAAACTTATCAAACTTGCTTAGAAGCTGAGTTTGAATATCTTGTATTTTGGAGCCACTTGCATACAGAGTTGCATCGTCGGCAAAAGCCAGTGAATCATCGAGTTCCCTAAGTATATCAGAAATGTAGATATTAAAAAGGGGCGGTGCAGTTACTGTGCCCTGCAAAAGACTATTTGTGACAATAAAAACTTCAGCAGTCGTTTATTCTCTATCTGTTACTACAAATTTCTTTCCGTATATCATAGATATTATCATCCTTGTGAGATGAGGTGGAAACTCATATCTGATAAGTTTATAAATTAATCCGTCTATCCAGACCGTGTCAAAGACTTTTTCGATATCTACTAGACAGGCAGCTGTACACCTTTTTGCATTTAAGTTCCAGTTAACGTCTGAAACCAGTTTTGTGATTGCGTGCACTGCCGAGTGATTTCTTTTGAACCCAAATTGATTCCGCGGTATGATCTCCTTCTCTTCACAAACGAACAAAATACATTTACTAAGAACTGCCTCAAAAATCTTCCCAATATTAGGCAGGAGACTTATAAGCCTATAATTGGAAGGATCAGAAGGATCCTTCTTCTTTTTTATTATTGGAAATACCTTTGATATTTTCCAGCAACTAGAGTAGTAGTAGTTATTGAGCAGGTTGTTAAAGATAACGCAGTATTGCCGTATGATGTCGATCGGTATATGCTTTAGTACGATGTTTGGAATGTTATCCAAACCAATTGATCTTTTAGTATTTAGTTTCCTAAATATTTCACTCAGTCCGTTGAGAGTCGTAAAGTCGTTGTCGGTCTGTTCATATGTTAGTCCGTCTGCCGTTAATTCATCAGAGAATTGGAGAAGAGTTACGGTTTCGCTATTGCGAAACCTCAACAATTCATCATTTACTTCGTCAATCTTGCAGCTAGCGAGTTCTCTAGCATGAACCGCCTCAAAATGAGAGCCGATAAGGTTGAGTTTGTCTGCTCTACCATCTAAAACATAATGGTTATTCATGATGGGGCAACCTTGGATATTGATCCCTACCTGGGAAAGTAGACTCTGAAAAGACAGTGGTATTCTCAGTTTTGGAATTTTGACAACGCTACGTGGCTTGTATAATTGGTTTATTTTTGGAAACGTATTTCGACTGTCTGATTTTATTATGTTTTCAGCACGTTGTTTCCAGTAATCGTTGACACTATTCCGAAACTGCTGGTTTAACAGAGTTTTCACATTTCTCAGGAGAGATTTTAATCTTTGTAGCTCCACATTGTGCGGAACGTCTTGAAACTGCCGTCGTATTCGATTTATCTGAGTGATTAGAAAGCTTTTGTGAGTTTGTTTCAGGGTTTAGATAACACTCAATACTATTTTTTGATTTCATTTTCGGAATTGACGACTCCATAGCTTGTAATACCACAGTGTTGAGATTCCCGATATAGGAATCACACTCCTCGTTGGAAAGATTCCTATTTCTAGGAATGTTCGAAGAGGAGGATTTAATTTTCGGAATTGACGACTCCATAGCTTTTAATACCACAGTGTTGAGATTCCCGATATAGGAATCACACTCCTCGTTGGAAAGATTCCTATTTCTAGGAATGTTCGAAGAGGAGGAGCAGAAGAGCAATTCCTATATTTTCTAGTGGCACAATGTTGAAATCGACACCAATTAGTCTGTCTAAAGTTTAATTTAGGGACTTCATGTGACGTTGCTAAGCTAAATGCTGAGTCGTCAACAAATGTCATCAACATGACTATTGCATGATGATTGCTATCATATGGCAACAATGAAATTTAATTACCGTGGACCGTTACTATTTGCAATCGAGCGTCCGCGATGCAAAGATCGAGATATGAATTTCCACTGGGAAAATTTGGTGTAACAGGGCTATATAATTGTATTCTGCACCCGACCTGATTGTCCACGATAAAGCGATTCAGGAACCTGCCTCTTCCATTCACCACAGTGTCCAACCAGGCCGGGTTTTTCGCGTTCAAATCACCCGCTAAGTTAAAATAGTTTTCTAAACTATCTAACCTTAGTAATTCGAACAGTTTTTCGATCTCGACGTTAAATTGACTACCGGATGTTGGCGAAGCGTACGCTGATATCAAATACAGACAACCATTATTCCTTAAAGGCAGAGAAATAATGGTTGTCTCTAGACAACTAAAGTTTCGAATGTCACTTTGATTGATGAGGGAGTAACGAAGGGGTTTACGTATGAGTACAGCCGTACCACCACCTTGTACCGAATTTCGTCTGTCAGTCCTTATGAGATTATAGTTTTGAAACTCTAAATAGTCTCTATCGTTTAGTTTTGTTTCGCTTAGAAAAAGCACGTCTAGTTTATGATCTTCTGCAAACCGCAGAGGACAGAGGACCCGAAAAGGGAGTTAAAATCTTTGAACCCGCGAAGCGGGCCACCCAAAGAACTATTTAGTACAACGACTTTGAAAGAAGACCGACTGATAACATAGGTGCCTGCCAGATGGGGTTTGATTCCACCGCGGGTGTTAGTTCCCAAAAAAAAAGGAATGAGATCCCCACCCGGCAGCCGCCTATGCTTCGAAGTTTTTGAACTAAACAGTACGTGGCCCACTTCGCGGGTTCAAGTCCTCTGTCCCGTTCACGCGACTCCGTCACTCCGCTCAGGGTATGCTCAGTCGCCTGGCAGGCGCCTATGTTGTCAGTTGGTCTGCTTTCAAAGCTTTTGATATCACTGAATGTTTTCGTTAGAACAAATTTGGTCTTATTTCCTAATAAAATTCGGCCTTATTTCGTAAAAAGAAATAAAGCCAATTTGGGCTTATTTCAATATTCAAAGCGAAATAAGGCCAAATTTGAGATTTGGTCTCATTTTGCTGTGCCTAATTTGACGTCACCGCCAAATTCACGCTTGCATTTTCAAGAGAATGGTCACACTGGTCATTTTGCAGTATTTTTGGTGTAACTCGAAAACTAAGTCGAATTTGAGAATTTTACTTAAATTACTTTGTGTTGGAAGTAAGATTTTCTATTAAAATGAATAAATTAAAATAAATTAAAAAAATTGTAATCAGGAACGAATAACAAAAACCGACCTAAAAAAGTCGAAAAATAATTAATTTTAAATTTGATCATAACTTTTTTTTGATCAAAGATTCAAACATATTCAAGTGAAAAGAAGAAGAGTATCAGGCCTTAAATATGATGCATCAAAAAAGATGTTTTGATAAAAATTGGCAGAAAGGTTTCAGCTCGTAAGCCTATATTTTTTAAGAATGGGCTTATGATTTTTTTTTAATATTGGTTTTAAATGTGTAAAAATAAATAGTTAAATATTACCTCTATTTAAAACGTTTATAACTCGGGTTGTAAATTTTTCACAAATTTTGGTTAGTCTTTAAAAAATAATGAGTGAGTGCTGAGACTCACGGGGAGGATATGTAAACAAGGCTACAAGGCATACCATTGTATATAAAACCTATAGTACCTACTATTAATGGTCGATTTTCGGGACGATAGTCTACGCCTATAGGTGGTGTATTATCGCTAGAGAGATTTAATGAGATTTTCAATGTATTTTGAATTCTACATTATCTGCAGAGCAAATGCCCTCCCAGGACAGTGGCACCGCCACCGTCGTTTTGATTTTTTGATAGTTCTATAGATGTTTATATACCTACAATGATACCGAAAGTTAAGATGCTTACACATCAAAAAAATATACGTGTCTAGGATACTTAGGGCTAGTTCCACAGTCACAGTAGGTATTATAACCTAAATGCGCAATAGAATATAAAAGACACATATTTGCTGTGAATAAAAAACTTTTAAGTCCCGATTTTGGGCATTTAAAGGTCTCTAAACCAGACTGTATAAAAGTCCGTAAGATATCAATATGAACAGCTAAATTGCAACTTATTGCACTGTAAAACTGCCCCTAAATCAATAAGGTCAATTATATCTGTCACAGCAGAGTTCTTTATCCGTCCCATCACAAAGATTTTTTCAAATTTATTTAATTTTGTTTATATTCTTTAACATCACAAAACAGCTGTGTACACTCAAACTATAAAATTTGCGGTTCTGTCAACAATAATGTGACAGAACTTTTAAAATAAAGTTGGAATAAAGTTAAAATAGCCGTTAGTGCTACAAAACTATTACATTACAAGCCCACCCCAGATATAAATAATAACAAAAAGCAAAATTACGTGAACCTAGTTCTTTACATTTTCTTATACAAAATAATGAAACATTTGCCTGAGTTAGTCCTAAAACTCTTGATGTTTTGTCGGCAAAGTATTCTTAAGTTACATTTTTATGTCGCGTTTTATGACAGAATGTTAAACTATAATTTTTTTGTTTTTTATGGTTCAGAAGATTCAGAGCAGAGGCATACTCGTATAAAGCAACCACTATATGAGTAAAATCGGTCGACACAAACCCATACCCACATCACATCATTTTATACCTATGTATATCTTGAGATGTAAGTGTTGCTTAAGGTGAAAATAAAATAAAATTATTATACTAGAATTTACTGCCGCCATTTGGAGAATTGCGTTATTTTCAGGTCTTTTACTTTTATTTAACATTTCTGACACATGCATGCCAATGCCATAGTGCCAACCGGGTCGGGCGTTCTTTCTTAATAAAGTTAAACTAATAAAGTGCTCCTTCAGTTAAATGAAATATTCATGCAATTTTTGGCACAAGTTTTAATTTTACTCACTTGTGCTTTTTTGGAATTACAAACATTTAATGTCTACCTATCTACAACTCGCTCACAGAAAACCGAAAAGTCCATTCGAATTCGAGTCGTGCTCGTACGCTTTGTATGTGAATGTGTAGGTAGGTAAGTTGCATATTTTGTGTTTGGCTGGTGTATTAAAATAGTCCTTAAAAAGCACCCCAAAGAGACGAAAGGATATGAAAGTGAAAATTATATATATATATATATATTTTTTTTTTGTTAGCTTAGAAGAGGATAAACTTTCTTTCTATGAAAATTACGATGCATTCGTAGAATTAATGAAAAACCCGGGTTTAGAATTGTAAATTTCAGCAGACCATGGAAATATCTTTCTGGGTACTGTCTGAGTTAGGTTTTCGGTAAAGGTACGAACTACGAAGGTGCCAACTGGTTTTGAGAGAGGTTAGGTCTAGAGTAGCTAACAAAGTTTCAAAGCAATCATTTCCTTCAAGTGTTCTTTTTGGAGTTTTAGCTTTGGACTTTGGAGAAAACTTGGAAAATATGCTAATGGAGTTAAGTTGAATTTGCATTCATAATGACAATGACCTCTTCTCGACTGTGAGTATCAACTGGACATGTTATTAAAGAGAAATTTGGAAATGATGTTTTGTTTTGTTCGGTAAGTTTATTTAATGTTTAAAGAGTTTTTTCTTAAGTGAATTTGAATGTAGGTATTTTATGGACTGTATCTAAACACAATTTTTGTAATTCTTCTTTTGTTAACACTGTTGAATTGCATATGCATATGCAAAATGAATGCTTTTATCCCATCCTGTTTTACTAACGATATAGGATTCATAAAGAATGGAACTTGAGATAGTATTTTTCTCTAACATTACGATGAAAGAGAATGCGTTTTATTAGAAAAAGTACAAAAGAAAAATTTCAAGACGATATTAATGATGATTAAGGTAACTCTAGCCCCTTATCAAAACGAGCAGACCACATTCTTACCTACTAAAGCCTATTTTTATTTCACTTTTTAGTTTTATTTTGTTCAGAAATACATTTACCAACGTTTGTAGGATTCTTGAAAGTTATGACACTTGACTGGGCGGGGTGCATGAATGTGCAGTAGGGTGGATCGTTTTCAACATTTTTTGCCAAATCACTGTGTGCAACTCATAGTTTATGCTTAATGGTTTTCTGAACTCATCCTCATCATTTTATTTGAGTCGCTCTTGGGAAAATCAAAATCGGGAAGCTATCGAAAATTGGTCGTTTTTCCCCAAAAAATTTTATACCTACATAATAAGAATTAAGGACTCGAATAGTTGGCGCACAATAATAACGGATACCTGTAGATGGACTAAAAGCAAGTATTTTTCAGTAAGGGGTCTATCTCCTTCCTTATAAGTGGGAAGGGAACTTTTTAAAAAACACTTAAAACTGGAAATAAATCGTTTACAAAATTTTTTAAAAAGAACGGAAACACTGATGATAAAGAATGAAACATTTTTTGAAAGCTAGAAGTCTGTTTTTTTGTTGAGTTTTTGAATCAAGTTATTTCTGTTAATAGTTTTCGAAAAAAATATTTTCAAACTCAAACCTGAAAAAATTAAAAAAAAAATATGAATTCATTTTTTCTTTAAAAAATGTGGAATTGAGTTAAAATTTGGCTTAAATTCCTTAGTGGATAAGTGCTTCTATTGATTCTTTATCAAGCACTGAAAACCAAATGACTCTGTCTTCTATTTTTTAGAACATCTAATATCACGAAAAATACAAATTGTATTCAATCATTTTGTTTATAAAATTGAACCGCCTGCCTATATTGAAAGAGATAGAACCCACCCCCCATGATGCAAAATACTTGTATTTGGTCCCTCTATAAGAATTTGTTGTTTTTTTTTTTTGTCGCCAAATATTCACACGCAAAATTCATACTATATCATTTTTTGTGAGAACTACAATTTTTCAATGGCTTCCCGATTTTGTTTTACTAAAGAGCGACTCAAAATAAATGATGAGGATAAGTTTAGAAAATGATTGAACATATACTATCAGCTCAAAATAGCTGAAAACGATCCACCCCAATGTGCATATTTTGTTTTAATATTTTGTAAAATTTAATTTTTTGTACAAATTGTTCTTATTTTGTATGTTAAATACATAACATTTTTTTTAGTTTTGTTGTGTTCTCTTTTTTGTTCCCTATTTTGTCCCTTAATGTTCTCTTTTGGTACAGCTTTTAGAGGAAAATGTCCTCTGGAGACGCTACCCGGAGGGGAAGTTGAATTTTGTTTAGCTCAAAAATAACGGTAATTTTCATACAACCATTATGAAAACAGCAATTTGTCTCAAAAACGGTTCTAACGCTTTTTTTTTTTTTTAAATTCAAATTACTATTAAGAGTATGGTTTGGTTAATAGATTAGATAAGATTAGATAAGCTTTTATTTACTTTTATTATAACTACAAAATAATAAATACAATTATTATAGTATCTATACTAGCTAACCCGGCGAACTTCGTTCCGCTTAAATCCATTTATGTAAAGAAAATAATAGTTCCGAGCATGCACAATGCTGTTTCATGAAATTCGGTCAAAAAAAAATTTAATTTTAAAGTTTTATTAAATACAATACACAAATAACTAAATTAACAACGTCGATGTGTTTCAATGAAACCGAAATGATTGGCTTTTTTACTGAAGAGGATGTTCCTGGATTTCCAATTTGTCTGGAAATTTTCCGGGATTTTCCTCCATGCCCTTAATCGTGAAAATCAAAGGAACCGTTCTCGAGATATGCACTAAAAAGAGGATGATCCCTTCTTCTTCTTCATTTAACCGGCGATTGTCATGATCTCGAGGGGGACCACAACTCTCCCACTCAACCTAGGGTGCCACTTGTGGGGTTCACCGGGTTGGCCCCAGAAAACTTTTACAGGCCTCCCGGTTTTCGATTTTTCCGTGTCTGAGGCCAACTAAATGCAGGTGTCGTTGCATTTGTTTCATCCTGGAGTTTTTGAGCCTGCCTTTCCCTGATTCCCAGTTTTCCTGAAAATTTTTCCGGGATTTTTCTACAGTGTCCTATGTCTTTCCTTGAGCCAATACGAATGCATCAAGCCCAAAATCATGAAAATCGAACGATCCATTCTCGAGTTATACGTGCACACGGACACTTCTCTTCTATATAATAACATAGATAAGGTTGTGGTTATGGCGTTGCCGTCTGCCGGTTTGAAAAGGTTAACTAAATTGTTTGGACTATTAAAAAATAATATTCTAAGGGCTTGTTTCACAATATCTGAGTTAAGTTTCAATTAAGCTTCTTTGAACTTACTCGTCAAGTAACATCCTCATTTACGTTTCACAATATCCGAACAGTCTAAATTAATAATTAAAGTTCTGAGTATATTAGTGGGCAGATGAAGTACTGATCAAAAAACTAAACCGGCAATTAAAATATTTTCAGCTGTTATTGTGACCAATAATATAATGTTCTGGGCTTGAAAGTTGTGTTGAGTACAGATTTCATAATTTATTAAAAGCAATTTTTGAATGAAGTTGTGTTGTGTATACCTATGTTTTTATTTTAAAATAAAACGTGTTTCAATAGTGCCGCTTACCATTTTGAGGTCTCAATCCATAACATATTATATCATCCAAAATAAAATTTGCTGCATTTTACTAAGCCACTAAAGTAGGGAGGTACCCAGATTATACATGTACATATAAATAGGTGGTGTGATTAACGATCTATTACACTATTGGTACAAGCAAATATTAATTTGTACGCAACGCGGATGGTCAACGAGTTGACAAAACCAAACCTTCGATAAACGGTTGAAAAACCATGCTTTCGCGCCAAAACGCTTATTACAATTTTTTTTTTTTGAAATCTCGTTTGTATGTATTAGAAAAGATACCAAATCAAAAACACTTTAACAAGGTCAACGACACTTAAATACCAACACTCCGACAACTATTTTTGAATTATTTCATTTTCAATCTGTCAAAACTATAATATTGTCTGGAAAACTGGAATAACTTACGAGTAGCTAATTAATTATAACTTTACTCAGACATTGTGAGACAAACCCTAAAATTAAGAAATATCAAAATACATATGTAATATCAAAATTAAAAATATAAATCTGGTAGAGCGGTAGGACTTGAAGTGAATATAAAGCAAAATTTTAAATTTTGAGATTTTCCATTCAGGGGCGTGGCATCTGCCCATTTTCGCAGAATTGATATCAATTACATGGAGCACTGCACTTCTGATTGTCGTAGAATTATGAAATTCGTTAGAGCAGTAGGAATTGAAGTGCGTGCAAAGGCAAAATTTTTAAATTTGAGGGGCCGAAGCATTCACCCATTTGCGCCGAATTTATATTAAATATATAGAGCACTTACGATTGTTTCAGAATTATGAAATTTGGCAGAGTGGTTGGTTTTGAGGTTTACAAAGAACAAAATTGAAATTATGTGATTTTTCATGTTGAGTGCGTGGCATCTACAACTTCTTTGCAATTACTATCATTTAAATGCAGTACTTCTTACTAATGAAAATTGGTTAGAGTAAAAGTGGTTGGACTTGTAGTGCATAGAAAAATTAAAAACTTAGTTTTTCTTATGGGTTCAGTAGGCGTTTGTTTGACCCCACTTTCAACTGATAAGAAATTGTTTATGGCAGACTTTTTTGAATTTGTAAAAAAACATTTTGTGATCTTCCTTTTTGAAACATTAAGGGCATCAACCTTGCACTTAAACCTGACAAGATGAGCTTTGTCACACTTAGTCCATATCCTAACTTTACTTTTAAGAAGTGTTGCCACGGTGGCAACACTGGCAGAACGACGATATGAGGGTTGCCTCCTAATTATGTCAAAACAACGAAATACCACATAAATTAGCCTATAAATCGAGAACCAGACATCAGACGAGGAATGTCTCGTTAGATTCAAAATACTTGCAGCCATAGGACCATAATATTTTTTTGGGCCTTTTCCCATCCTTGCGTGCTGGGGGCGCAAAATACCCTCAGCAGATAAGGGTTGTTGTTTTATCAAAAAATAATGGTAGTTATGAACATATTTATGGAATATTAAGATAAGTGTCAACGCAGAATTTCACACTCTACAGCATGTCAGAAGCTATACTTTAATACATTTATTTTTTTTTATAATGGCTTTCAAGTGGGGAAAGGGGGATGTGGAAGTATGCCACCGTGGCAACACTTCTTAAAAGTAAAGTTAGAACATGGACTATTAGTGTAACAAAGCTCTTCCCGTCAGTATGAAGTACAAGGTATGCCCTTAATGCCCGAGAAGGAAGAATACATAATGTTCTCTTACAAATTCAAAAAAAGTCTGCCAAAAATAATTTCTTACCTAGACCAGCTAGCAGCTAGTATGATTAATATTTTGGTGAAAAAAAATTATAAAAACAAATAATACAGCATCAGAATCTCCCCCCTCTTCTACCCTGTCAGATGCGTCTTTTTAGAAGACTTTGGATATGTTTTTGATGATAAAATTCTGTGTCGATACAAGCAATAAAATTTCATGAATTAATTTTTGCTTGCTCACTGCTCAGATCGTTTCTTTCTTAGTCTATTACACCATTATACTCATGAAGATTGCAAAGCTTTCATTTGGCTAGAAATTTAAACTTTCCGAACAAAATGTGAAATGTTATGTGAAAAAAAGTTTTATACGCAAAGAATAGGTATAGTTTTGGCTCAATAAAAAACTAGTTAAGATAAAATAAACCATAAACAATCGCATCACATGTGGCTATCGATTTATAAGAAAAAAATAAAATTTAACCGCAAAAATGTGTGGTTATAAGCAATAGAGATACCTATTTTATTTATTTTGTTATCTCATTTGGTCGATCAAAATGATTTTTGCCTTGTATGTATTGACGATGTGAAATATATTACATTCAAACGTTTTCCATTTTATTTCGGTTTTTTATGATACATCATACAGATACACTTGACGATGGCAATTTGCAAGCATTTGCATTTTAATTAAACTGCCTCGTCATATAAAGGGTTAACCAGTTTGTTAACTTAAAATGTTTTTTTTTTAACGTTTATTTTTGTCAAGTATTGAACACTTTGCTATACGTTCTCTTGACTGTGATGATGATGTGTGTTTGTAAACATGCAAACCGAAATGATCCATCATCTACAATAAAATACCAGCTCATATAACGGACGGTTAATATATGGCAAATATGTGTATACGTAGTTAGGTAGTATATATTATATACGCCAGGACCATTTATATACCAGTTCTACCTCTACCTTCACATTATATCTGTCAGAATATTTTCTTTTTTTTTTTTTGGTCAAAAGCTGCAATTTTAAGTCACAAAAGGGTTGACTATTGTGAATGGACAGGCTTGAGACAAGTGACAAATAATGTTTAAGCCCTTTTCGCTATGGATAAAATTAATTGCTTTCAATAAACCTGAGGCTCAGTGGTGAAAAAATAATAGTTTTAAGGGAGAAAACGAACATTTAACTTTGCTTCCATTAATCTTAAGCTATTTATATTATTTAAAGACGGAACGCTTTGCTAGCCAGGCTGAAATTTGAAATAAATTGAACATTTTTTTTTGTGTCAGATTAAGTTCTTTTTTGTACACATCTTAATGGAAATGCTAATTTTACCCATCAGTTTCTTAAAAAAAAATGTAAAAATTAAGGATGGCTGGACACAAGGTTTGCTATTTTAAATTAAGAAATTATTGTCTTCAAAATGAAAACACAACGAGCAACAAAGTTGTTTAATCAATTCACATTTAAACGATTGTCGTACCATACAAAAAAAATATTGGCAGCATTGGAGATAAAAGAAGGTATTGAATGTGAATATCAACACGATAATGATTTGACGGCTATTAACCCTTTTTTAGCTTATTTTGCAATGAAAATGAAACTTTATGTTGGTGAAGAATTAAGATACCTTCACTGATTGAGTATTGGAATTGTAAAGAAACATCAGCAAAACTAAATATGGGGCCCTATTTCTCAATAACTTCCTTATAGTTAGGGCGTTAACGGCATCAACCTTGCACTTCATCCTGACGGGATGAGCTTTAGTTCATTAAAAGTCAACATCCTAAATTAACTTTTAAGAATTGTTGTCACTGTGGCAACACTGGCGAACCGGAGATATAAGGGTTGCCTCCCTACCAGGTTATAAAACGAAATTCCATATTAATTGACCTGTAAATCAAAAACCAGACCCCGGACGTTGACGTGAAACGTCTAATTGGATTCAGAATACTTGAATCCATAGGAGCACATTATTTTTTTGGACCCTCCCCCGCCCTTGCGTGCTGGAAGGGTTTTTGTTTGTCGGAAAATAATAATAATTATATAAATATTCATAAAATTTTAAGATGAGTGTTGATGCAGAATTTCATATTCTACAGCTTATCCGAAGTCCATTTGTATCCGTGTATTTTTGTTTGTACAATCGCGTTCAAAATGGGGAGAGAGGAAGGTGGTAGTATATCAAACAACTTTATATTTGGCTTGGTATAATCTAAGCGTATGAAGCATGACTTTAGGGAAGTTTTTAATGCCTTATCTTAAACAATCAAAATAAATACAACACAGCTTCCCTAAAAAAAGTTATATTCCTTTTTTATAAAATGCTGACTCAATTCCAGTGAAACGAGCATAATATTACCAAGTTCTAATAGTATCGTGATGAACCTTGGCACACTTGTTTCGTTTGTAGTAAGAAACAAAAATCAAAAGAGCCCATAAAAATATCTGGGGATGGAAGGTTGTTTTTTTGAGTGAAAGGGAAAAGTATAAACCTATGACCAGTAAACCTCTCCCAGAATTTGTGCGTTGATGAACGTTGGTAGGAATGTTTCCTTTTTTTATTATGACCAAGAATAAAAAAAAGATAAATCAAATATTTATTTGAGGGAAAATATTTATCTGTTCTATTAAAAAAAATTAAAATATACTTTAAAAACATGTACCATATCATATATTTGTAAAAGGGACTGTTTTAGGAAAAAAATCGGAGCTACCAACGACCAACAAATCATTATTTAATGAAACTAAATAGACAAGTTTCTTTTGGATTTAAACCTTTTTTCTTAAACGTGTGTAAATATTCCCAACTTTACCTAAGGAAACTTTAATTTTATAGCTAGCTCAGTAAAATTTCCATTTTTTTGATGGTTTTGTTGTTTTTACCTAGATTAATTGTACTGCGCTAGCAACAACATTTTTTGGAAAGCGTTCTATTGCATTTATTTTGGTTTCATAAGATTGGGCACTAAAAATTACCCTAAATTCATGTCATATGTTTAGCTTTAGATTATACCAAGACAAATATAATATCGGTTTGACTTATCTACATCCACATAACCCTCTCCCACATCTGAAAGCGATCATACAAAAAGCAAATTCATGGATTTCGGTAGGCTTCTGATATGCCGTAGAGTGTGAAATTCAGTGTCGACACAATATTATGATTTTATAATAAGGTGGTACATACATAATTCTGACAAAACAAAAACCCTTATCCGCCGAGGGTATTTTGCACCCCTAGCACGCAAGGGTGGGAAAAGGACCAAAGAGATAATATGTTTTATGGATTCAAGTATTCTGAATCCAATGAAACATTCAACGTCATCGTCGGCGCAGAGTCAACAGTCCACAGGTCAATAGTCCATAATGGACTTGGTTGTGTCAGAAGTCTACAAATCTTTTGTGGAGATTTGACCAACCCAAGCGGGTCGAATCAATGGGTCAAAAGTCCATAATTGATTTATGGACTTCTGACCCCTCCAAGTGGGCCAAAAATATATTATGAACTTTTAACCTTTGGTATTTTGACCCTGCGCCGTCATCGTCCGAGGTCTGGTTCTCGATTTATAGGAATTTTTGTGGAATTTGGTTGTTATAATCCGGTAAGGAGGCAGCCCTTGAATCTCCGGTCTGCCAGTGTTGCCACCGTGACAACACTTCTTAAAAGTAAATTTAGGATGTGGACTATTAGTGTACCAAAACTAATCCAGTCAGAATGAAGTGCAAGGTTTGACCTAAAATATGCCCTTAATACCCTAGCTATAGTATCAGCTCGATTGTAAGGCTAGGCGCATATTGAGATGCGTTCGACACGAGTGACTCTACACAGCACTGCACGAGTTTTTGTAAACAATATAAATCAACCGAACAACGCATATTTATAGAGCGACACGACATTAACTGACGCGCGTTTTCCGAAAATCACGTAACACAGTGATCAAAACACAGTTTTGCTTGCGAGAAAATAAAAAACCGTTTGTGTTTTAGAAATTACTTGTTTTTTTAAGTTTATTTCAGTTATCACTATATCAGACGATTTTTGGTTCAATTAATATGTATTTTGACACGATACACGTGAATCAATATGCGGAGAACGGCATGACACGTTTCTATAATCGTGTCGTGCCACACTCGTCAGGTGACGTCACATGCTTCGGACGCGGCTCAATATGCGCCTCATGCTGTGCTGTGTCGTGTCGTGTCGCGTTACTCGCTTCGAACGTCCTTCAATATGCGCCTAGCCTAATCGTGTCGTGCGAAGCTCGTCAGGTCAAGTCACATGCTTCGGAAGCGGCTCAATATGCGCCTAGCCTAAAAGTGACACCTATTTCACTGCGTGTGGTAAGTTTCATTTCATAATTTTCATTTTCGAACGTATGAACATGAACACTAGGTAAAGCCTAGTATGCTGCTGATGCGAAACGAAATTTTTCTTTGGTCTCCAACACGACAGCGAAATGCTTACGGAAACCACAGCGAAAAAATTCTCTTTGAAAGTGCCACCAATTATTATAAACAATAAAAAAACAAACACAAAGCAAAAACAATCCAACAACAAACCATGCTCTAATCAAAGAAAAAACAAATACAAACACGAATGACACTCAAATGTCATTTTCCGCGCACAATTAATGGTGTGGTCAATTAATTCTGTGCGAAAAAAGGGTGTAGACTTCTCCAAATAACCTGCTTCAATTATTGATTTTGCTCATTGAACAGCGTACTGCTAAACGAAAAGCTGAACGGAATTTTTCGTTTATGATTTCGCTGTGTCATTTTTGTATGGGATTTTTCGTTTCGCATCAGCAGCGTAGCGTACATTTAAGAAGTGTGGGGAAGTGTGAAATTTGTCAATTTATTTGTATTGCTCAAAATAAAAGTTCTTATATTTGAATAAAAAAAGAATTTAGATGTATGTAACCGTTTATTTTTGAATTTTAAGTGCTACCGTCAAGCCATATGGAATTAATACAGTCTTTTCAAGCATTTTTTCAACATTCTGTCAAAATACTATCAAACCAAACATACCAAATTTTTTTTTTTCCATTTAAAATGAGTATTACAAATTTTCGAACTAAGGACTAAATTCATGTGTAGAATTAATTGTCGTTTTATTATGATTAAGCCGGAACCACACCTGTCTCGTGTGTTGTGTTGTGCCGCTGTCAGCCTATATATTTTATACGCTAGATAGCAACAAAATTAACGAGACAAGTGTGGTTCTGGATTGATTCACGTATGCATTTTGAACCGGAGTTATTTTTCATATCATTACACAAAGAGAAATTTTGAAAACTTGTTTTAGAGAAATTTCACAAATGCTTTTCTACATTTTGGAAACTTTTCTTTTATTATTTGCATATTTTTGTTACCAGAATTTTAAAAATCGAATTTTGAAAAGAAAAAATCTAATCCCCTAGAGAATTTTGACATCAAACCTACAATTTTTTTTAGTCGTTCGTTCGTAAATAACTAATAATTTTCTCTGTAACATTTGAGTTCTCGGAAGGGGTCGAAGAGGAGGAAGAACGACTTTCTTTGACAGTAAGTCCGAAGTTACTTTTTCTGCTTCCATTTTTGTATTTTCTTCCAGCTTGTCCAACATTTTCTAAATAACTGCTACCCACAAACTATAATTACCAAATAGATCTCAACTCGGAGTAAACGCGCACATCTGTACAGTAGCATAAAGCCAATACTCTATTCATAGTTTTTATTCTATATAGAGCACTTGATTTACTCGAAAAACTATACTTCCTCCCATCATATTATTATTTAAACCCTTATATACCATTTATGGGCTAAGGTTCACTTCCGTGATAAAACAAAAATGTATTTTCATTCCAAATGATTAAAGATCCATGTTTCTTAGTCCATATCTTTACGAACTTGAACAAGAATACACCCTTCACTGCGGTATTTCCTCCATGAAATCCTCCTATTTTTATTGCATTTCTTAAACACACAACATAGACATACACACATACATATTGACTCAATTCTTGAATATTGAATATTTTATAAGTTTGGTTTGGTGGTGTTTCTTCTCTGAGTGTGGTCGTAAAAAGAAAACTATACAACAACTCCAAGAATCTAGATTCAACAGAAAAACATTTTGTGTATTTTGAAATTTTCCCGAAAAAACTGGAAGATGCCCGCATTCAATATACCTTCACAAAATACAATCGCTGCGTATAATACTATTCGAGAGAAAATCTGAACAATAAAAAAAAAGATGAAAGAAAGCAGAATTTATTTAACTGGAATTGTATTATTGTGAAATATTGCATAATCAGTACTTCAAGCCTACCGCATTCTTTACGTAAATATTCATCGTCGTCCCAGTCATAGTCGTTGTCCTAGTCGCTACCACCACTACTACCATGACAACTTCGACTACCTACTCTTTTCCTTCCCTGCTTCCGACCATAATATGATGAGCACAACGACGGACGGAGCAACATCTATAGCGACCCTCACCTCTTCCACACAACAGAACTCTCTGCACCAAACGCCCATCACAGTTGAACTAATCTATTATTTCGAATATTATTTAGTTCAGCATCTGTGGGACTTTATTTTTCGTTGAATGAAATATTAAAATAGCACAAATGCCCGGCCCGGATATTTTTTTCTCGTCCTTTTTCTATCCGATTTAGCTTCATTTTTATTTGTCTGCGATATGTACGAGTATACATTCCTATACTCTATGAATGAGTAACTGCAATGTGGTGCCGAAGAAATCAAATGAGTCCAGGCTGGACTTTAGGTTGAAGGTTGGTGCCAACATTGTTGACCAAGTTGATAACTTTGGCTTCCGCAATACCTTATTCCTATAGTTGTACGAGTATGTACATGACCGTTATGATTCCCCAACAGTTGGCTGCACATTTGTAAAATAAAATTTACATTGTAGGTAAAGGTACGTAAGTATTGGTGTATATTTACTGCTAAGCTTTTTGTTGCAATACTTTGGTTGGGTGCACGAGTGGGTGTACGGACCTCTTATTCTATTCCAAAGGATCTATTGAAACACAAAACACCATCAGCGAATACATTGCGTCCTATTCATGAGATGGAAACGAAGATGAATGCGATGAAGCGGTGGACCTCAGAACTACAGAGGTATACGTATGGACGTTATAAGTTGTAAGCCGATAACCGATAACTGATTGCATTTGAAAAAGTCAAATGAATACAAAGAGAAAGTTTTTTTTTAGGGATGTTTATTTTTTTTTAGTATTTGAGTTCGTTCTACATTACTTTACTCATATTTTGTATTTCCATTGGCAGGAAACAGAATGTGGCTTGCGAAAAGGTAATTCTCTTGGGAATAAGCCCGTTGTAGTGATGTTGTTGATGAAAATCACTGCGCATTGTTTGGAAAAGGAAGTACAGGGTGATACAAAGTATTTTAGAATGGTCTTAGGAGCCAAAGGGTAGATAAATTATCTGTCTTCAAAATCAGAATGTGTAACCTGTTAATTAAATCTTTGGGTGAAATAAAGGCGACTATTGAAATGCAGTCTTATTTCTATTCGACAAATTGAAAAATATGTATATAGGCCACCGCTTAAGTTGACAAATGGAGTATTGAGACTTTGTTTTTACCTCTGACTGACTCTGATAGATAAACTCTTACCCCAGTATTAATAAAGAAAAAATACTTATTTCAGCTCCCGTGTTTAAGTAAACTACACCACGGAATAAGAATGTTCCGGGCTCAATGGAGCAGTAAGCAATGGCCTTTAGTTTGGGTCCGAAAATGTTTTCTTCCATGCTGATGCTGATTTTCTAAACACGGGAAAATGAAATGTATTATCAATCATCTCACATAAGCCGACGTACAAATACAGATAGAGAAAAAACTTTTCAGACAGCCGTTTCTCAATATGAGAAAGTGAGGGTCACAAGGAATTTTGGCAGGAATTTAAGCCCCAACCAGCTTACGAACAACAAGATTGACGGATCTGATAAATTAGCAGCAGAAATCTTCAAATACGGAGGAGATTTGTTGATAGAGCGCATGCATATATCAACAGGTTTGGTTGGAAAAAAGCATGCCCGGTGATTGGACAATCAGCTCCATATGCCCCATCTTCAAAAAAAACGTGATCCAATGTCTTGCAAGAACTATCTGACATATCCCTGCTTAGCGTCGAATACAAGATCCTATGGAACGCACTAAGTGAGCGTCTTAGGCCGTTCATCAACACAATGATCGGTAAGTATCTGTGTGGCTTTCGGCCTGACAGATCAACTACAAACCAAATCTTCACACTGGAGCAAATTCTGGATAAGACCAACTTATTTCAAGTAGAGACCCGCCAACTTTTTAAAGCATTCATCACCAGGAGCTCTATGTGGCGATGGCTGAAATGGGGAATGGAAATATGCACAGGGTTTCGTCAAGGAGATGCGCTATCATGTGACTTCTTCAACCTCGTTCTGTAGCAGATAGTAGTGCATAGATCAGGTGTCAACACTGAAGGCACTATTTTTAACAGATAATTCCAACTACTGAAATAATG
The DNA here is from genome assembly GCA_949320155.1 of Melangyna quadrimaculata. Taxonomy (NCBI): domain Eukaryota; kingdom Metazoa; phylum Arthropoda; class Insecta; order Diptera; family Syrphidae; genus Melangyna; species Melangyna quadrimaculata. The sequence continues at coordinate 380,218,599 of OX439483.1, forward strand.
CGGACGATATAGACATCATCGGCCGCCCCCAACGTTCTGTTATAGATTCCTTCTCCGCAATTGAAGAATATGCGAAACTCGTTGGTCTTGAAGTAGGTAAGAGAAAAGACCAAGTACCTGCTATTAACAAACAAGAGAGCAGCTGTCCACCGGCTAGAACAAAATTTCACTATTGATAGCAGCAACTTCGAAGTTGCTAAGGAGTTTACCTTGGAGTAAATATTGCTGAAAATCCTTCGAAGAATTACCCTAGGAAACCCCTGCTACTTCGGTTTGGTGAAATAAATGGGTTCAAATTTCCTTACGCGTAAGACGAACTGCATGCTCTACAAAACCCTTATACTGCCAGTCCTGCTGTACGGAGCTGTGTGCTGGACGATAAGCTGAAAGAGAGAGCTTATACTGGGCTCTTTTGTAAGAATAATCCTTCGGCGGATATTAGGTCCTGTCCTGTGTGCGAGGAGGGTGAATGGAAAAGAATATAAGACCGCGAACTCTATGAGCTGTACAAAGCTGTGGATGTAGTCCAGAAAGTCAAAACATGTCAAATGCATTGGATCGGTCACATCGAGTGGATGGAAAACAACGCTCCAGCCATGAGTTTGAAGTTTGAATCCCAGGCTCCGGGTTCAATACGACAAAGGAGACTGAACATCTGGTTTATAGACCAAGCTATCACGGACGCCAGAACGCTTGTTTTGGATTACTGGAAGCAGCGTTGTGAAGGATGGAAAGCCACCGTGTCTCAGGCAGTGACCCTATATTGATCGGGAGTCTCAAGTAAGGTAGTAAGTATTTAAACTGACCGCTATGCTTCCTTGAGAGTCAAGTAGATACCAGCAGATATCATTAAAAACTTAATTCTTTATGATATGAGAAATTTTTTCCCGAATGAGTTAAAATCAATCACACTTAAAGAAAACTCATGGTCTGATTCGAGTTGTAAGTAATTATTAGGATGATAGAAGTTAGTTTCCATAAGCAAACCCTACAGAGAAAATCCGGAAAAAAATTCGGCAAGCCAGAAAGAATACGACATTCTAATTCGTCTGCCGTACCAACTCTCGTGTCTCTTCTCCTCTCGTCAGATCATTACCGAAAGCCAATTTACTTTTAGCGCAGTTTGCTGTTTATTCGATGCTGCCAGAAAGTTGAATGTATCATTTAGTACTTGAGATAGCGTAAACAATTTTATGGGATGAATCATCTTTTGCACTTGTACACTTGCAACAGTTCTGAATGATCCGCTGGCCAATATAGAATGCCTCCCATTGTTCTGAAGAGGTATTCTTCAACACTAGCAAAAACATTGCGCAAGCTTTTCTACCACCTTCTTTGGAACGATCACATACCTCTTTGACGTCGACAAAAATGTTGCCTAGTGTTTGGGTTATCTTCGGCGGCGGGCGATGCAAGAAATTTGTTTCCCTTCAAATCTGACTATGCCAAATAAAGCCTTTTTTCGTTCAAAACTCGGGTAAAATTCTCACATTTTTATGGGCATTCCAATATTCCACTTGAGAGTTATAGATAGAATAAAAAAAGAGCTTTGAAAATGATAAAGGGTAAAATTTCCATCTCTTGAACACCGCCGCCGAAATGCTTTATATCTTTCATTATCTTACCGTTATTTGTATAAATAGTGTTTTAAAGAAATATCCAGTTGCCTTCTTCCTCTAGAACAATTCAACCTAATACTCGTACTTCCAATCTTTAACATCAGTCTACCCTTGAACCTAATGTCAATTATCTATAGAGATTCTTTTTTCGCACTACCAGAATGTGGAATGATTTACGCGGTACTATTTTTCCCTGCCACTAGATGATATTCAGAGGTTTTGAGACAATATTCATTGCCATCTTCTTCTCTTCTTAAGTTACATATATCTACATTCTACACCCTATAGACTAAAAACCTCAACTAAAACAAAACAAAAGGAACTAAAATGACATACCATTAATAAGTTTCTCTTTGAAACAAAAGTTCTTTATCTTTATTGAAAGCTTTTCTATAAGAAAGAAAAAAGTCTTGAATCCTGATTGAAAACGGAAGAATCCCTACTGGTTTCGATAGTTTATTTAGTTTGTTTATGCAGTTGGAAAGTTCTTTTTATTTGTTTGAGATTAATTAGTGACTTGGGAATGTGTGAGACAAAGACGCAGTGGATACGCTTTACGCAGAGAATAACATATAAATTCCTATAAACATACACATACATAGAAGAATAAAGACATTTATTTGAGGTCAGAAGAATTCTGTCATCAAATTAATTTAATAAAGTTGGGTTAGTGTTGTTCGTTCAAATTGCATTTTGTTCAAATGTGGTTGCGAAAAGGAAACAGACATTTGAATAAAAGTTTTTTTTCTAACTAACATTTTACCGACATCTTTTGCATCAAATAAGTTTTAATTGCTCTCTCTCATTCTCATATTCGTAATTTGACTTCAGTTATTGGCTTGCCTTTGTTTTGTATGCGTATACTTACTACTGTTTTCAATATTTTCGAAATCCCTTACAAAACTTTAAACTTTATTTAAATTAAAGAAAGGTAATCGGTTACAAAAAAAAAAACTAATTTTTAAAAATAAAATAGAACTTTAAACTTTATAACTTCAGACTCTTATCGACTCGCTAAACATAAGCTTGCTTCTGTATGCAGACGATATGGTAATTCTGGCAGATGATTTCAATGTATTACAGCAGATGATAACGTGCCTACAAACTTACTGTGAACAATGGGGGTTGGAAGTTAACCTATCCAAATAAATCAGAGATTATGGTGTTTAGAAATGGTGGAAGGATATCTTGTCAATAAAATTGGACTCTTAATGGAGAGAGAATACGAATAGTTTCTAACTATACCTACGTACTTAGGAGTTGTACTATCACCGAAGATGTCGTTTTCAAAGCATGTAGAGAAGAGAAATAGTGCAGCCAAGAACAGCATAAACTCGACGTGGCAGTGTTTCATATCGAAAAGAAACATCAATCTAGGAGCAAAGTGAAAATTGTTTCAGGCAGTTTGAAGGTCAATCCAAACTTATGGTGCACAGGTCTGGGGTTTCGGCATGTTCCAAGAAGTGGATAAGCTTTCAACTCTTTTTTTTTGAAACGAATTTTAAAAATACCTGCATTTACACCAAACTACGCGTTGTCATTAGAAACAGGAGCAGAAGGCGGACACTATAATTATACCCTTGATCTTCACCTCCAGTATATACCAAAAACAATGTGCGATGTACAGTTAAAGAAGAACACTAACAAAAATTCTTTTGAGAAATAAACTGTTCTGGGTAAAAGAGGTAAACGATCTTGGACATAGGTTCGGACTGCATTGGGATGAGAGTGACACTTCCCAAAGTGAATGGATCAAGAAAAAACTTGGATTTATTGCGGATGCTGAAATCAGACGGCCATCAACAAAGTCTAAGAAAGGCATCTGGCAACAGTACACGAGTATATAAACATCTAGATCATTCAAGAGAACCAATCTACATTACCGATGGGTTCGAACTGAACAAACGACTTGGATTTTTAAGGCAAAATGTGACTTAATAAAACTAAACCCCTGAAGAAGCCGGAAAATAACCGGAGAAACGTCGGGAAAAGCATGAACTAGTTTTTTTATTAATTGCATCATTTTTCAATGATCATTAAGCCCAATTATTTAAACAAATTAAACGGGAATATGTTTGGACAGAACAAAGCTTCAATATGTACTGTGTGCAACTTAATGGAAGAAGAGAACATCCATCACTTCTTAGGCAAATGTCCAGGTTTAAGAGAATTCCGCTTAAGTTTCTTTCCAAAATTTCTTTTCAAAATTGTATGTTTTTTGAAATGTTGATATCTTCTTAACGGTGAGTCGTAGGAAGAAAATTGTCTCAACTTTGTTACTTGCGAATTATAAGATCTACAAGTTTTGTATAAACATAAACATAAAACATATAACAAAGTATGTATGAAATAAAATTTTTTGTATAAATAAAAATACATAAGAAATAAAATGTATCCACTGTCAATGTATGGGTTTTTTTCTTTCTCACTGATCTTCAATCTGCCATTCAATAATGGTGAGTTCAGAAATTTTGTTAAAATTAAATGGCGCATCATTTGAAAGTTTGCACGAGAAAATTTCTTATACAAAATTAATTTTCTATGTAGTGAATGGAATTTGTATCAGAATAAGTTTCTTATATCAGTGTTTTTCTAACAAACGTTTTTCTTATAAGAGGTTTATTTAACACATATCTTAATGGGAATGTGCATGGTGTTTTGGAATGTCCGTCTTATAAGCGTGTTTTTCTTATATGAGACTTTCTTATACCCGTCATCTACTGTACTGTCAGAAATGAAATTGAAGACACATACCTTAGCACTTAGGTACTTTTCCTTTTTGTCTTACAATTTTTAATAGTTTTTGTGAACACTTAGCAACAATTTTGAATTCAGTTCTTATAAATTTTCAAAATTATAGGCATTTAAAGAAATATCGTCCTGTATAGGAATCACCGAAGAGTTCTCAATTAGAGTGGGTGTGCACCAGGGAAACGTTTTAAGTCCTTTGCTCTTTATTACTGTCCTTGACTTTCTGTTTGAGGATAAGGTGACGGACCCCAAAGTGAATCAGATATTCTTTGCTGACGGTGGAGCCATCATAAGTGAAGATCATGTTTCCAAAGAGCACTTGATGTATGGCTATATGTTCTAGAGGGAAATGGGTACTGCATTAGCGCGAAGACATCGCGTAAACGTAGTGTGAATGAAGTAGCGGGAAAACTCTGCCATCTTTTGTGATCGAAAAATGCCCCCTGACCTGAAAGGAAAGCTCTACACGGCAGTTGTTCGTCCAGCGCTTACATTAGGTTCACAGTGTTGGACAATGTACAAGAAGTATGAGAGCAAATTGACGGCAGTTGAAATGAAGATGCTTCGCATGACAGCAGGAGTGACAAAGGGTGATCGAATAAGAAGCAAGAAAATCCGAGGAAGCCGAATATGCTTTGGAATCGCTGGGGTACCGAGTACTTGCAACTACTACGATCTTTTCACCACAGCTAAGGATACCCTTCAGCTCAACTCAAGTCAAATGATGTCGTACTTGTGTTTGATTCCGCTAAACCTCGGATTGCTTGGAGGCTAGTAGTTATAGAATGTGCCCTCACTGGACGAGACGAAAATGTTCGAGCTTGTGAAATTCGCTACGCTGACGGATCAAGAACTAGAAGGCCTGTACAGCTGATGTACCCTATGGAGCTCACTCCATTCCCCCGCGCCGAGGATGTTAAAAATTTATCGACGAAACAAGTTAAACTTCTTTTTTTTCCCTATTAATATACTTTGTTCAACTACTTTGAATTATCTACCTTTCATGTTCATTTATATTATCTCTTTCTAACTTTTCATTTGAATTATAAGTATGAATTATGCCTTTTCTGAAATCATTTTGTTCTTTTTGGAGTTAGTCGCAATTGTACTTTCAGAGAATAACTTTAATTTGAATTAAACAGAAATTATTTTAAAAACTCGGTCTTTTTCTTATTTTATTGAAGAACATCTCACATTTTTCTAAACACGTCAAAAATCTTGGATATAATACAGCATGACGCACTTAGCTGGTACTGTCATGTACAAAGAAGATGCATGACACCTGCATTTAGTTGGCCTCAGACAGGGAACAATAGAAAACCGGGAGGCCTGTCGACGTTTTATGAGGTCAACCCGGCGAACCCCATAAGTGGAACTTTAGGTGAAGCAGGTGAGTGGGAGAGTTTTGGCCCCCTCGAGATCATGACAATTGCCGGTAAAATGAAGAAGAAGAAGATCGTCCTGTATACATATTTTATGTTCATTATTTGTAATTAGAAAAAAAAATCGTTGTGATAATTAAGAAAAAATGATTTTGTTTTTAGATATAGAACTTTGCAATATATTAAAATTAGTTTATATAGACATAGAATTTTGCTGATACAGAATTTTCATCTACAGGACCTTGGTATCTTTATCTAGTAACACAGTTTCTTAAAAACAGACTTTAATAGCCCACCACACCTACCTGGCGCTTACCATTCGCCTTTTACCATGCCACACAAATAACATCAACCACCGTCAACGTGGTTCTGCTCTCTTCTATTTCTTCTCCTTCTACACCATCTCTTGTCTAAACCTCTAATAAATACCTCATATTCGTCATAATTTTATTTGTTTATGTGCCAAGAAGAGATGGTATCTTCGAAAAACAAAAATCCCCCTTATGGCAAATAGGTGAACTTTAAACTGTTAGTGAAATAAAGTAACGACTTTTGTTTGAAAAAAATGACTTCTATAAAATTTGTTATTTTCCAATAATAAGTTATTTTTTACAATTTTTTTTTTTTGTTTTATTGATACGGTTTTAGAAAACATATTTGGTATTTGGAGTAAGTTAATGTTGGTTTTTTCATATAATTACACATTCAAAAATGCATTTGAAAATGAGCAATTTTGATGTTCTTCAAGACACGATTATTCAAAACTAAAGCTCAAACTTGAAGATCCACTCCAACCTTCCCTAGGTTCTATTCATTACCTGTACCCTAACGTAAATATCAAATGTGTTTATCACACCCATTTCTCTGTAAATCTTCAAATCCTGAGGAGTATCGCTAAATTTTTCGAAATTGGTTACCGGAATATTCAAATAAAGTAAGAATAAATAGACAAAAATAAAAAAGTGGCTTGACCTTGTCCAAGATAAAATGTCATTCTTTCATAAGCAATTTAGTTTTTAGCAATAAGTATTGTACAGACTAAAAAACCGCTCCAGCCGTTTTCACAATTTCTTGTTTTCATCAAAATTATGGGTGGAGGGAGACCTCTTAACCGAATGTTTGAGTAAAAGACTGGAAAACTCGTACGTGTATTTCATAAGCGAAATGACCTATGAAGTTAACAGATCTTAATTACATCCTATTAGAACTTATTTTTCCTACAGACCTATTCATATACTAAAATATGTATAAACCACCTTAGTCGGCACACGAAATTGGCATTATCAGAAAAGAAACAAGAAAACTTTTCAATATAGCTAAACGAACTAGAAATGAATTAGACTGCAAAGCATACAAAAACAGTCAAAGAAAATTCAAAGCTGAATCACAACGGGCGAAACGCAGCTCGTGGCAAACCTTCTGCACCCAAATTGAAGGAACAAATGAATCAGCGAGACTTAGAAAAATTCTAGCAAAAAAACCAGTTTCCCAAGGGTTTCTTAAAGGCCCTAATGATGAATGGACTGAATCATGTGGAGAATCACTGGAGCTCATTATCAAAACTCATTTTCCAGGTTGTAACTTAGTTGCTAATAACACAGAAGATGTAGCACAAATGGAGCACACGGTGCCACCAGATATTATAACGGAGGAAAAGATAAACTGGACGATAAATTCGTTTTCACCCTACAAATCTCCGGGAACAGACGGCATCTTCCCTTTGATGTTACAGAAGAACACTAAACATGTCACCCAATATCTCAAGCACTTCTTTATAAGCAGCCTTAATTGGGGATACATTCCCTTGACATGGCGTGAAATAAAAGTAGTCTTCATACCAAAAGCTGGTCTAACATCGCTAGTCTAACATCGTTTTCTTTCGAACGACTAATAGATATACGTCACCTGTCCAACATGCTTACACGAAAGCAAAAAGAGTTGAAACAGCACTCAAAAACTCAGTGGGCATAGTAGAAACAACACTAAAGAACAAAGAGTACACTCTAGCAGCTTTTCTGGACATTGAAGGAGCTTTCAACAATGTACAAAATGATGCGATAAAAAGAGCGCTTGTATACTTTGAAGTAGACAATTCCCTCATACACTGGATTATCTGTATGTTAAAATACAGATGGATTAACTAAGAACTAGGGTATGCACAGATCAAAGTATCCACATCTAGGGGGACTCCACAAGGAGGAGTTCTCTCACCACTTTTGTTGATATTGGTTATGAACGAAATCCCGATCGAACTGGAACACAGCGGTGTCAAAGTAGTCGCCTACGCCGACGACATGGCGCTGCTAGCGACTGGTAAATTTTTTGTGTTACGCTCTGTCGAAAGTTTGTAGCTAGACGAGGAAATGTGGACTCACGGTCAACCCGGAAAAAGCCGAACTGGTACTTTTTACTAACAAAAGGAAAATACCAGATTTTGTCCTACCATCAATAGATGGAACCTGACTTAGTCTTTCAGAACATGCCAAATATCTGGGCGTAATCTTTGACAAAAAGCTAAACTGGGGTTTGAACAATAAAGAAAGAGCCAAGAAGGCCATGATCGGTTTTTACTCCTGCAACGGGATCTTTGGTAAGACCTGGGGTCCAAACCCTAAGATCATAATGTGGATGTACACGGCCATTATAAGACCGATCCTTACTTATGGGCCTGGTTTGGTGAAGCGCGATGGACAAAGAAACTAATTATAAAACGCTTAATAAAGTTCAAAGACTAGCGTGGATAGGAATTACCCACTGCGGGGATGGAAACTATATTCAACCTAAAGCCCCTAGATCTACTTGTACGAGAAACTGCAGCCTTCAGTGCCCTAAGACTAAGTCAAACCAATAGCTGGAAAAGGAACTCTGTAGGTCACGCACAAATTATCAATAAACTAACGGAGAGGTATGTATGCACAGACTACACAACACCCCGTACAGATTTAAGAAAACAGTTTTCTATCTCCATCCCCACAAGAGAGGAATGGGACGCTGGTTTACAACAATCAGATGAACCGGTGGTAAAAATATACACCGTAGATCGAAGATGGATATGGATGTAGGTGCGAGATTCTTCTCAGAAACCCTCAATTAAGCCAAATCTTATAGACTCCCCGATTACAGCAGTGTCTTCCAAGCGGAGGTTCTGGCAGTGATTAAGGGTACAGAACAAATACTAATGATGGCAATACCACGGGCTGATAACACTTTTTACATTGACAGCCAGGCAGCGATCTAGGTCATCTCTGCCACAGAAATCAAATCCAAACTGGTTTCATGCTGTCGTAAAGAGCTTAGAGTTCTTGCCACACAGCACAACATCAGACTCTGTTGGGTCAGTGAACACTGTGGAATTGAAGGTTATGAAAAAGCAGATGAACTGCCTGATCCATCGTTAGATCCAAGCCTAACAGACTCCAGTGTTGAAATTCCACCCTGTGCCATTAAACAGGCGATTAATAAGAAAATAGTGGAACTTACCAACAGGTGGAACTCACTTGTAACTTGTACCACTACAAAGAATCTGTGGCCCAGCTACAATAAGAAAAAAACAGATAAAATTATGAACGTAAAAAAGAGATCCCTACATCTTCTGATTGGAATTATCACAGGATATAATCTCTTAAGGTATCATAAAAACAAAATGGGACTTAATACTGTAGACCTATGCGGAGGCTGTGGAGACGAAGAAGTAGAAGTAGAGGAGTGGCTACTTCTTCAACGATTTAGCAGAAATTTCGAAGTCAACAGATAATAAATTAAATATAATGAACTTCATCAACGCCTCGAAATGGCTCGATGCTCCATAGGATTTCATAGGTTATTTGTTTTAAAGGGATGGTGCAATCCATCGGAGTATCACAAAGGATTAACATTGATCTAAGTGTGACGTGAACAAGATCTTCCGGTAGCCCATCTACCTAACCTAACCTAACCTATCTGTAAGAAAATATTATGTTAATAATTTAATTATTTACCAACTTATTCATTGCGGTGTAAACATCATAAAATTGCTGAATATTCTTGAGTCCCATATTATTACCACATTTTACAAATAAAATAAATTAATCCAAAAATCATAAAAACCTATCAAAAATATGAAAACAAATCAATTTGAGATTTTCAAGTGTAAGCAATTTCCATCCAAATAACATTTTTGGTTGAGTTGAATATCATCATCCATAGTTTCATAATATCAATTTGAATTTGAGAAAGAAATATACCTTTCACATATACATACAAAAATAATGTAGATGTAGATACCTATGTGTCTACCAAACACAAATTAATTAGAAATTTGGGAAAATCATCATTAATTTGTTATTGACATGTATTTTCAATGAAACGAATGAACAGAAATTGATTAATATTTCTTCCTTAAAATTATTTTTATAGAGAGAAACGGCAGGTGATCCAAATAATGAAAAGCTTTATGTGAAGTATAGATACACATACATCTTGTCTGGATTTACTTTCTGAAATTTTTTTTTCCGTTAAGCATGGTAACTATAGCTATACATATGCGTGTGTGTTTGTATATTTACAAAACTGCACGTATGGTATATAATCAATCATTTGCCAAATGCTGGGTCGGGTTCTTTGATGAGTTTAAGGAAAACATAATTAATCTGAATAATGATAAATCAATGTAAGTGAAATATGGAATCGATCGAAAGAATAAATATTTGTGAGGTATCATATCCATAAGTCTAGGAGATTAAAATACCAATATTTACATTATCTTTACATTTAAATTATAAGCAAATTTAAATTATTTTCCTTTTGCTCTATTTGCAGGTAATAATTTCACACACAACAACACAATAGCTTTTCCAACAAAATTTATCTTCCAACTACTAAAGCGCCAACAAATTAATTTTTTTTTTTTATAAGCAGCACCGAATCCCATCGATACAAACAGAAAATATTAACTATACTATTAAAAATACTAATATCTAACTGACTGTTAAAAAAAATCATCCAAAGAAGAACACACATCGTTTCCGCAAACAACTTCCGTAGATAGAAAAAAAAAAAATAAAACACAATTTTAAATAAAAATTGAACTCTTGTCTGACTGAAAACATGGTATGAATTGAATAATTTTAATAAAACGACAAATTTTCTATTTCTATAAAAAAAAAATGTAATAGATAATAAAAACATAAAAAAATGTATAATTAATGAAGAACTCGCTATGTGTAAAAGTTAAATTTTAGATCATAATTTTAAATGTATATTAATATTATTTTATTTAAATTTCATTTTCTATTAATCAAACAACACAAAAAAATATACGAACAAAAATATATATACAAAATATATGTTTCTAAATTTATGTTTTTATTAATTATAAGCGGAAGTCTTCCACTATTGTTACACTATATAATTATTAGTAAAAATCTACTATATAGGAAAATTAAAATTAAAATAAATTTAAATTTTGAATTATGTATAAAAAAACATATTATTTATTTATTAAATTTTAAATTAATTCTTTATTTATGTATATTATATAGGATTTATTGAGCAAAATTTTCAGATGTATATATTTAATACTTTGTATAAAAATAGGTTTCGCTCACTAAAAACAAAAATAAAAACTTAAATAAAATAACAAAAAAATAATAATTGAAATCAAAACAACATGAAACTAATTTATTGACAAAACAATTGCATTCAAATTATAAAAATAATTAAAAAAACGAACAAAACGAGAAACTTCTCTCATATTTCAAATTTGGTGTTCTGTTTTGTATTATTTTTTTTTAAATCAAATAATTTTTGTATGTGAAACATTTTTATTTGACATTTTTAATGGTTTTTGTGAAGTAGGAAACAACATTCTAAAAACTGATGAAGAAATTGTTGTAAGTAATTTATGTGTCTTTTCTTTACGTTTTCACATATCTACATATTATATAAAATGAGCTCTTACGTGGTTCAATATTTTTTGTTATTCTTGATTTTGTGTTGTGTGTTTTTTTCGAATTTTTAATTGAATTATTTAAATATTTTAGGTACTGTATTTGAAGTTATATTTATATTTGATTGTATATATACCAAATATGTTAAATTTAGCTGCAGCTAAGTTACATGGCACACCACCGTAATATAATATACTATTTGTTTTATCCCATACGTTCAGAGGGCCCCAGAAGACTTAAATTAAAAAAAAAAAAAACTATAGGATGAGTCAAATAAAATTGTCTTTGATTGGGACGTACTGTCAAGTATAGAGATTCTTTTTTTAGCCGCACTATCCGAATGTGGAATGCTTTACCCGGCTCTATCGTTCCCGACCATTTTAATATTCAGAGGTTCAAAACCAATGTGTATCGGTATCTCCTCTTAAATCCTTCCCTATTTTCCCAACGCTCGCACTGTGTTTAAACATTTTAAGGGCAGCCAAAACCCCTTTAGTGCGCGCTCAACTAAAAAAAAAAAAAAAAAAAGTCTCTAAAATAATGTGTTTACAGCCCTTCAAAACCAGGGTTGCCAAGGCACGCCGGCGGGCGGCGCATCAGTCGGGTACTTTATACGGGAAAGGGGGAAACTTTCCTAAAAACTAAACCACTTATCACATTTTGATGAAACTTGCATTAATTATAATCAATAGAATGTGAAACCAACAGAATCAACAAAATTACCAATAACGGTTATTAACGGTTTTTAACAAACTTATGAAACAGGAGGCCCTTCAAAATCTTAACAATTTTAGAAATGTTCGCTTTTTTTTTTGATAAATTTAACATCTTAAATGGGTCTTTGAATTTTTTCAAAGTTTTGTTTAAAATTGTATTTTTATCAATTCTAAGAAATAAGCATTCTAAATTTTATTTTAAAAAATGTTCAAACAAATTTCTGTTTAAAAAATGTTTAAGCTCACTTAAAATTGCATTGAAAATCGAATACGGTTCTCGATGTGTTGTCTTTACATTACCCGCCGAAAACAACAGACCAAAAAAGCAGAAAGGAGCAAGTACTTAAAACCTGACAACACTTTAAATAAAAGTAAAAGCTACCCACGCAGAAGTATTCGCCGAGGCACTAGACAGTTTTACATAGATTCTGGAAAGGCATAAGCAGAATTAGCAAAGGATAGAACACGGGCCTTGGCCTTTTGCCTTCAGGCAAAAAAGAAAAAGCTATATTATGTGGGACTTGATCTCGCGAACTTCTGTTTGTCAATCCATTGCGCTACTCACTGGGCTAAATTTCGCTATACAAAAATTCAATGTCGAAAGTGAATAACTTTCATTCCATTACAGAATAGAACCGGATTTAATGTACTTGCTTTTTAGATAGAACAACTTAGAACAGGTTTTTCTCATTGAACAATCTTATAATACACAGATTTCTCACACCCATAGTAAAAAGTGTGATATGAAAAAGAAGACAAAGAAAAAAGAGAAAAAAAGTGTCGTATAATGCTAAATTTGCATTAATTATAAAATTTTGGTTTTTGGTTTACCTACAAGAGACATTCCTGGTGGGGTACCGAAACATGTCAAACAAGTTTTTTACTAGACAGGTCCTCACGAGTTTTTCTTGTCAAAATTTTTCGTACCACAATCCAGCAAGGGCTTGCCAAGTATCTGACAGTTTTTCCTCGTCCAGATTTCCCCTACTGAAAACTTATTAGAAATCGGGAAGCCATTGAAAATTTGTAATTTTTCACAAAAAGTGATAAATTATGAATTCGGGGTGGGATTATTTGGCGACAAAAAAAAATAACGGATTCTTGTAGAGGGACCAAAAAAAAAGTATTTTTCACCATATCGGGGAGGGGTTTATCTATTTCAGTGTGCGCAGGAGGGCCAATTTTATAAACAAAATGAATGAATACATTTAATATTTTTCGTGATTTTAGATTTTCTGAAAAAATAGAAGGCATAGTCATCTTGTCAGTGCTTGATGAAGAATTAATAAAAGCACTTATCCACTAAGGAATTTAAGCCAAATTCGAACCTAATTCCATATTTTTGAAAAAAAAAAAAAATCAGTTCATATTTTTTTCAAGTTTGAGTTTGAAAATATTTTTTTGAAAAGCTATTAACAGAAATAACTTGATTCAAAACCTCAATAAAAGAACATACTTTTAGCTTTCAATAAATGTATCATTCCTTATGAGCAGTGTTTCCGTTCTTCTTTAAATAATTTTGTAAACTATTTATTTTCATTTTTAAGTATTTTTTTAAAAAAATTTCCTCCCACCTATACGGAAGGAGATAGACCCCTACATCCATGGTAAAAAATACTTGTATTAAGTCCCTCTACAAGAACCCGTTATTATTTTGCTTCAACTATTCGCGACCCTAAAGGTAAGACCGCATACAACTGCAGCGGAACTACACTTCACGACGCGGCAAAACATTATTTTTATGTAATTGTATGAACTATATCGCACTAAGCGGCAACTGAACTTCATAAAATTTCATACAGTTTACTGTGAATCGCAGTTCCGCTGCAGTGCAGTTCCGCCTAGTGCGGTCTAACCTTAATTCTAAATAGGTAGGTATATAATTTTTTTTGTGAAAATAAGACCAATTTTCGATGGCTCCCCGATTTTGTTTTTCCCAAGGGCGATTGAAAACAAATGATGCGGATAAGTTCAGAAAACCATTAAGCATAAACTATGAGTTACACACAGTAATTTGGCAAAAAATGTTGAAAACGATCCACCCTACTGTACATCCAAAACGGGACTCAAGGGTAAACTGGTTGGCTGTGAACATTCCTGGAAACGTGAATACTCCGGTTTAATGTGAGGAATGCAATAAGATATGTAACAAGCGTGTGCATCTTATCTCTTTAAAAGAGAACATGTTCCCTTTTTTTAATCAGACACTGTCATTTTCTTTAGGAATTAAAATATCAAGACGATATTAATGATGATAAAGGCAACTCTCCCCCCTAAAACAAACAGACCACCTTTCTTACCCACCCACTAAACCTTATTTTGTATTTTACTTTTTAATTGTATTTTGTTTAGCAATACATCTACCAACGTTTGTATGTTTCTTGGAAATTATGACACTTGACTGTGCAATGTGCATATTTTGTATTTAATTTAATATTTCGTAAAATTATTTTTTTATTTTGTTATGTTCTCTTTTTTGTTCTCTATTTTTTCTCTAAATGTTCTCTTTTCTAAGAAAGACATGGCCTACCTATAATAAATCCCGAACTATTAACCTAATGTGCAGACCCAGGCGAGACATAGCCAGGATTGTTGCAACATGCACTGGACACTGGCCGATAGGAGAACATGCGGCGAAGCTTGGCATCCCCTACAATACTCACTGGCGTAGTTGTGGGACCAGCAGGAAAAGGAAACAGTCTTTCATTTCCTCTGTAAATGTCCCCATTTGGTCAGAATGAGGCAACAATCTTTTGGGAAGCCCTTTTTTGACGATCTTAACGAACTCTCCGGAACGAAGATCAACGATTTGACTTCTTTCCTCAACGCGACGAAATGAATCTAGGATTTACTTCGGTTTTCTCTTGCACCGTCTTCTTCCCAAAACTCTTATGACTGCGAGCTAGCAGGCTAATGGTTTTTGAAGGTGGCTCATGGTGAACGAGGACTGGACGATCACACAATTAGGCCGATCTCCACTTCAATACCAGTCAACAAGTGCCTAGGTGGCACAGTGTAGATGGCTCTTATTTGCAAACTTCGACCCTTTTGAGTGTTTTCCTATGTTCAAGTCCAAGAAAGTTTCAATGGATCTAGAATTAACTTCGGTTCCCTTTTGCACCATTTTCTTCCTCAAACTCCTATGACTGTGAGCTAGCAGACTACTGGTGTTTGAAGGTGGCTCATGGTGCACGAGGACCGGACGATCACACGGTTGTGCCAACCTTCGCTTCAGTACTTGTCAACAAGTTGCCTAGTTCGCACAGTGTAGATGGTTTTTAGTTGCAAACTTTGGTCCTATCGGGTGTTTTTCCCATGTCCAAATCTTTATTGAGTTTTATCTGATGTCTAAATCCAATAAAAAAGTCTGGCCATACAGGCGGGTGGTACTTTCCTGGCAACCACAAGTCATGCTGTGTAAGCAGACGGATGTGTACAGAGATTACCATATCCGAGTGTGAGACTAGATGATCACCCCAAGGGATCAGATCGTATGCGTCCTGGGCAAATCAGCAAATTGCTTAGCGTAGCATACTGCTGCCGAACTTGGGCGTAGGCGATGATCCGTTGGGAGGTCTATCACCAAATACCCTCATTTTCTCAACAAATGTTCCTTTAATCCATAGGTCAAACGAATTATGGTATCAAAACGGGGTATTACAGCGTTAATTGGTTCATCGAGCGAGGAAGCTTGTGACTGCCATCTCTACCTACCTACCCTCTCTTTTCTATAGCTTTTAGAGGAAAATGTCCTTTTTTTGTAAAGTACGTACAGTTAAGTAGAAGCGATACAATTAGGAAAGACTAGAAACATTACGACGCACGTTGCTCGAGAGATATAAATGTTTCCGTTATGGTTTTATTGCCAATCATTTTAAAAGCTTTTTCCTGTATACTCTCCAAAAGACACAAGTAGGTTGAAGGAGCACCTGGCCAGATCTGCGAACTGTGTTCGAGCTTTGGAGATCGAACTTTGGGTTCTTGCGTCGTCTTAGGAATCCTTAACATTTTGCGTTGTTTTTATCGACCTCGAAAGGTGGTCTCTGTTATACACATACCAAGTACCGAAAAGCTGTTCATTTTTCTCGATGCAAGTGCCATTAATGGATAGTGGGTGGGGATGAGTTTCACTTTAACGACAGTGTACACTATTGAGTTTAAAAATCATTGAATTCGTCGCGGTTTTTATTGTTGGCATTCATTTTTTGTATGTATGGAACGGTCGGAAAGGAAATTTCTTATGCAACAAAGAAGAGATTCGTGGAGACGCATTTCGATATGAGAGTTTGATATGCCAAACTCTTTCAAACACTTTTGAAATATTAATCGCAATAATCTTACTTTCGAACGATGCAAAATTTGCTTCCACTGTTTGTTGAGATAAACCATAAGATCACAAGTGAACATATTGCTACGAAGCCAAACTGGCAGAAGCTTTCGTTCTTCGAGATATTTCTTGAGCTGAAAATTAATCAGCGTTTCCATGACCTTGTAAAGAAGGGACGTACCTAAGTGCAATTGATCGATAATTCGAGGGTGAAGAAGATACGCCTTTTTTAGGGATAGGCTAGACAAATGCTGTTTTCGATCCACTCGGAAATAGACCAGTAGAGTAGGAAAAATGAAAAAGCTTACGCAGTGTTTTTGTCATCGTTGAACAACACCTCTTCAGAACAATGCGAGGGATACTATCGGTGCCACTGGATATTGGTGTATCCAGATCATTCAGAACTTTAGCAACTGAACGAGTATGAAAGAAAATTTGTCCATAAATATAGTTCACACTCTCAACTAAAGGAGGAGCCATAACGCTTTCAGGCAGAGTCGAATTACAAGCAAACTGTGCATGGTAGTACCCAGCCAAGTTCTGACACTACACCCTGTTTAAAGATCAAACTCATGCGATTTTTGACCCTCCAGTACCATTGACATTATCTTGTGAGCTAACAGAAAGTGTATCATTTAAGACGAGCATTTCAACCAAATAATATTTTTTTTTAAAAGTCCTGAAATGCTTACTACCTTCTCTACTACCCTAAATGTTCGTCATGCAAAAATTTTGTTCTTCGAATATGGCTGTTACAGATTTGTCTATAGCTTGTTGGAACTTATTTCAGTTTTCCGTACAAGGATACACTGGTAATACACTTACCAGTGTATTTATCAGAGTCAAAGGTAAGGAACATGGGTGTTGGTGTAATGACCTGCAACTTCAGGGACTCGAGTTGGCTTTTCAACAAGGAGAAATGTGTGCATTTTTGAAGAGGATTTGAGAGGTAATTTCATTTATGGACACTCAGTTAATTCAGATCTACCGGACTGAAAAATGTGTAGTTGGAAAGGTATTTTGAAAAAATCGTTAATACGATTTCTTGGTTCCTCTTGATAGTAGAATAATTAGTTTTTCCATTTTTGCTCGCAAGTATTTTTGACAAGTTTTTCATTTAAAAAGTAATTTTCGAAAACCTTTAAAATTGTTGGTGTTGAAAATGCTTTTTAAAACTTTAAAAAATGTATAAAAACAAGAAAAAACTAAACTAAAATGATCTCTTAGCCGGATTCTTCTTCTTTTTATGAGAAATTTGGTTTTGTTATTTGCTAATAATCTTTAAAACAGAAAGTCCTAAGGCCATCTGATTTGCATTGTTTGATTTAAAATCAAAATGAACATCGAATATTGAAATTCCAAATAGAACTTGATAACGTTTAATTTTCAATAAAAATGCAGTTTGAGGAAAGATTTTTTTTATTTTTTTTGAAAATTTTGACTTTGAAAAATGTATTCAAAAATTATTCAGTGAATTTAATTTAGAAACAAAAAAAATAAGAAAAAACAAATTGAAAAACAAAATAACATCAAAAAAATAAAATAAAATAAAATAAAATAAAATAAAATAAAATAAAATAAAATAAAATAAAATAAAATAAAATAGAATAAAATTAAATTAAATTAAATTAAATAAAATACATTAAAAAAAATTGAATTAAAAAAAAAAACTAAATTTGAAAAATTGTATGATTTTGTTCTTGCCTCAACCCGAAATTACACGCTTTTGATTTTTTTGCATCTTATGCGAATTATCCTGTTAATTGGCCTACGAGCTATAATAATATTCTTTTAAATAACCGCTTTTTATTTTAAATAAGGTTTCTACATAATTATTGAAATTAAATTAAAACAAAAAACAAATAAATACAACATGAAGTTCTGAATATCAAAATGGGGGGAAAAATATGACCAGGTAAAGCATTTCCAATTGTGATTATAAGTCATGGGTTACCAAAAAGAAAAACTTTATACCTTTTAAGTACACTTCATCTCACTTGATTACGGACTAGAATTTATATTTTTAGTTTTACAATTTTTATTGCAACCATTCACTATAATCCATTTTTAAATAATTTGTATTTTTTTTAAATTTTGTTCTTCTACCTTAAACATCATTTAAAAAAACACTAAGAGCTCGTTTCAATTTCGACAAACATTTTAAAAATAATCGATAATACTGGTACTAGATAACATATTTTTCATTTTACTTTAAAACAAAATTTTGTTGGTTTGTAATAAAATCTTGATTTCATTCAAAATTATATTAATTTAAAAATAATTTGATATTATTGATCTCAAATTTTATTATCATAACATTTAATTATAATTTTTTTGTAATGAAATAAAACAACGAATTTGTGGTGCTATGTTAAAACCGTTTCATAAAAATAATATAAATTTAAATAGGTTTCCCCAATAAAAATACATAAATTAAAATTAAAAAAAAAAAACTTTTTCAAAATAATTGAAGGTGAAAAGTTAAACAAAACCAAATAATTTTATTTTATTAAGTTTCTTATTTTGAGAAATAATTGGAATTATTTTTAATTATTTTTTTTTTTTTAATCAATGGTAAGAAAGTTAACCACAAGTACACAAAGTTTCACTCAATTAAATCGATAATCCTGAGCCCGATTATCGGCTTGCTTAGTGAAATTAAATGGTATGATATTTATAATGAAAAATATATCAACCAATTTAAAATCTAAAAGTTTTGAGGTCTCATTTTTGAATAAAAAATCAATCTGAGACCTTAAAACTTCTATGCAGAATTGAAATACATATTTTTTGTCTTGAACAAAAAAAAATTAGGAATTAATTTGTAAATATCATTTAAAAATTTCATAAACGAAACTACTTTATTCAAATTGAAAGAAAAAAAATGTAAAATTTAAGTAAATCTATTTGTTTAAAAAAAAAAACTAAATAAATAAATGCATTTTTATAAAAAATTTAAAGAACCATATTCTAAAAAGGCAAACAGCAATTTTTTCTTATATTTTAAATAAATCACTTAATTGTAAGTTTTTAATAAACAGTTACATAAATGTGTGTTTTTAATTAAAACAGACAAACAAACAACTAAATTACATTCATTGTGTAAATAAATGACTAGTTTTAAATACATCACATAACTTTCTATATTAAAAAAAACAGCAATTGTTATCTTCTGTCTTAGAACAAAAAAATGCATATAATATGACCTAAGTAGTTATTTTTTCTATTTTTTAACTATATGTAGTATAAATTGTAAATATTGTAAATTTTTGTACAAAGAAAAAAAAAATCTTTTGAAAAGAATTATCACACATGCTAAACCATTCTAACAAAAATATATTTAAGAAGAAAAAAAAACTCTACCAGAAAAAAAAATTAAATATTAAATAATGTCAAAGGAATTAAATCAATATTATATAAAGAAAAACAAAAAACACGCGGTTTAATATGATAAACAAAAAACACTAGAAAATGTTTAAAAATTCAATTGATACTTATGAATAGTTTTCCTTACATGGTTTTAAGTATGACATAAGTATAAAAATATCGTTAGAAAAATAAAACTTTAAAATAAAAACAAAAAAAAAAACAAAAAACATAAGAAAATGAATAAGGGTTAAAATTTTAAATTAAAAAAAAAAACTAGTAAAGTAATATAAAGAGAAAAATTATTATAATACGTTTTTAGATATTTACAATATGTTAAACAGTCTTTAAGACACCAAACAAAGAAGTTAATACAAAAATAAAACATTTTAAAAATTGCTCTTATTACTAAAATAAATAAAAATACATAAATATATAGAAAATTATGTCCTACAAAATAGTGTTTTTATTTAATTTATTAAGATTTGCTTGCAATGTGGATTGCATTGAAGCATTGAAGTTGAATTTTCATGCTAGGTTCAAAATGTTGTAGAATGTAACCACCTTACATATAAAACTGTATGAAAAGAACACTAAACATTTTCCGTATTGCTCGCTAATTCAACACACTTGTTTCTTCTTGGTCGAAGTAAAGAAATTCAGCAACAAATATTTGGCTTGCAATTTCGATTATGTATTTTGCTGTCTCAGGACCAAATCTCTACAGATAAATCCTAAGAATATAGGATGCAGTAAAGTTTCTCAGAACGACCCAAATAAAATCTTAAATAACCTTAACATTATGATTGGAAACATTTCTGTTTCTTTTTGAAACACCTTTTTCTTTCCGACCAAAAGCAATTGAAATAAATCGATTTCAAAAATAAAGGAGGGTAAAATTGAGGGGTCAACCGACAAATTTGTGTATATGCCTTACAGATTAAGGAACATTAAAATGCAAGTGTGCAAAGTCTTACAAATTATCGTTGGTGTTTAACCTAGTTTGTGTATTTTTCCAAACATTTTAGAGTATTGCTTTTAGTGCTTGAAAGTATACGGATATTTCGGTTATCCAGATATCCGGATCGGATTCGAAAATGCGAATCAGATCCGGCTATCAGCTATCCGGATAGTTTTAGATCTCGGATCCAAGATTTGGATCTAGATATCCGGATATTTCGGATCCTGGATGCGGATCTGATTGGCATTTTCGTATCCGATCCGGATATCCGGATAGTTTGAAGATCAGGAACTGATTTTAAGCTCTAATTGCTTTAAGAAATACATTTTTTTATGTGAGCCGATTCCGCATAGGTTGATTTTCTAAGGTCTTTGATTTTTTGAATTATTAATTTGGCAGGATAATATTTTTACGTAAAACATTGGGAACGCGACATGCAGGAGCGTATCTAGAATTTTGTTGCGGTGGGCATTTTTGTGGAAGAAGATGGGTCAAAATTATATGGAACATGGGTCAAGAGCGTATGTAGAATTACAAATGAGATCAAAATAAAGGTGCGCATAACCAGCGCAGAAAAACAGTATAGTTTACGACAAGGCACTGAGAGTCGTACATGGATTCTGCAAAGGGGCAAGCAAGAGTAAGCAAAGGCTAGAACAAGCCTTTTTGCCTCGTCAGAAAAAAAAATGTTGGCTTATGAGGAACTTGATCCCGCGATCCTCAGCTTGTCAGTCAGACCCACTGGGCTAACACGGTTAACAACAATTCAATGTCGAAAGTTCCATACTCTAAGGTTTCATACAATATATTGCATTCGATGGCTAAACTTGGGGTTCGCGATCGGTCGAATGACACGATAAGGCGGAGTCTAATGAAAGAACTTTTCGATATTATTATAACACAAATACATACAGAACAGGATGCTATGAATGGTTTTTATGTAGAAAAACTAAGAAGCGGTTTTTTGTTTTAACTTGTCTTTCGTTTCTCACAAGTCTGTGCTGAAGAAGACAAAGAAAAGGAAGAACAAATTATAGTATGATACTAAAATTGCATGGTGCTTATAAAATATTTGTTTTTGGTGTACAAAAGACATTTAAGAGGGGTTGCCGAAACATGACCAACAAGTTTTTACTGGGGAGGTCCGCACGAGTGTTTGAAAAAATTCCCCCGTCTAAATTTGAAACTTGTTTTGAAAAACTGAAAAATATGGCTGTTAGAAAAATTGGTGCAAATTTATGTTCTTTCAATTTGTAGATGTCTTATTTAGAAAATTTTCAAAAACATTAATTTTAGAAATTTTAAACGATTATTTTTTTCGTTTTTTCGACGCAACTAAAATTTTGAAAAAAAAATTGAGTTTTTGAAAGCTTAAATCTCTTAAATATATAAAACTGGACATTTGAAGGTTTTTGCTGAAGCTGCGTTGTGACCAAGAAAATTTGTTCGAACCCGATGAAGAGGGTAGTGATGATCCCATTAACAGTCTCAATTTTAAAGTGACGGAAATGCATGAAAGACCCAATTTTGTCTTGTATCCAATTTGACAAATGCACGTCTTCTCGTTATTTCGCCATTTCCATGAATCAACCAATCTACCAAGAAGAAACAAAAAAACTGTTTAAATGAAAAACTAATTGAGCTGGTAGATGAGATAATGGAACTTGAATAAGATGAAAGTTCAAAGTTCGAATCAAAGAACAATAATAAATAATGGCTTGGGTGCACTTCTTATAGGAAAAAACATGCCAGTTTTGTGAGTAGTAGAACATTTTGTAATGTCGCGGTGGTCGAAACAAAGCTAAAAAAAACTGAATACAAATTTATTTCGTTAACTGAGATTTCATCCCAAGTCGAAGATATGAAAAACAAAAAAGTTATAAGCCTTCAAACATGGTCTGTGGTTCACACGAACTGCATGATGTTAACTAGAATTAAGACATCAAAATGAAGCTCTCTGCTAAAATTCAGCCTAGTCGTAAATTTTTTGAAATGAAAGCCTGAGGGCCAGTTTCACAGTTACAATAGTAGCACTTAAGTGCGAAATATAGACACACTTACCTGAATAAGTTGCACTTGAGTATACCGTGTTGGGCACTTAAGTGTCACTAACTGAGACTACGAAAATGACCAAAAAGTATAAATATGCAAATTGTATACTATAAAGATATTACTAATACTAACTTATGCATTAGTACAAAAACAAAAATCAATAATATGCACGGGGTGGGCAAAAAACTCGTGAAACTTGATTTTTTTTATTTCAGAAAGTAGCCGTTAATTGAAAACCGTTTTGATGCGGAATGGCCTTCATGGCCTGGCCTTTTACCAGTTTCAGTTTGGGCCATTGATAATGCGACACCCTGTATAGGTTGTCAAAAGTCAAACCAACAAAATCCAAGATAGGTGGTTTAACTGTGGTGGTTTAAATGTTGGGAACGTATATACAAGATCCTTTTAGCCGCGTAAGATAAGCATCAAAACTTTCAAAAAAGTAATATTGGACTATGCCAGTAATTTCTAAGTTTAATTGCCGTAATATGAGGTGGAAACTAAAATATTGTAGCGACCTTTTTGGATAGCGAGTTAGCCCAGTAGGTATAGCATTGGACTGATAAGCAGAAGATCGCTGGACCAAGTCCCACTTAAGCCAGCTTTTTTTTTCCTTGAAGAGGCAAAAGTGTTCAAAATCGTCAAAGCCCTTGTTCTAGTCTTTGCTTACTCTCGCTAGCCCCTTGCTAGAGTCTATCTAAAACTCTCTAGTGTGTTGTCAAAAACTAGATTGTTTTTCTGCGCGGATTGTATTTTAAAATTACTACTATTCTTCTTCAAAACTCAGTTTAAATCTTTCAAATTTGATAACTAGTTTTCGAAAATACATTTAGTATCCGCCTGATCTTAATAATTCCCTGGTGCAAATGTAGGGTCAGGTGAAGAATAAAAATAACAAGAAAAAGGGCTATTAGAAAAGCTTAAATCCATTTTTTTGGGATGACGCCGCACCGTGCCGGCCACGCCATGGCCCGCGCGAAATCCGTCATATTGGAAAACGTCAAATGATCTACGTAATATTGTTATAAGCCTCTAAATTTACGGTGGCGTATGTGGAACATTTTTTTCTCAATGGGCACTCCGGTGACTAAATGCTTCAATTTTTGGAAATATTATTTAGGATGACCTATGAATGACCCAGTCAGTTCGAAGCTCTAACAAGGATTAGAGTAAAAAAGGGCAAAAGGTTGTAAGGAGTTCGTTTTGACTATGATCCGTACTTTTGCGAAATCTGTTTTGAGTAAGGGAGGTTACATTATAGGATTGGTCAAAAACACTTACATATCTTCGCTGTTTATGAATACATCTCAAGTAATTTTAATTTTTAGGACTTCACGTTAAAATAAATTTTAAAACTTCTTGATTTTTATTAAAACAAGTTCTTGGAACCATTGTTAGTTTCATATATGTATTTACCCTTGATTCTAAACCAATTTCACTTTATCAAATTCAATAAAAATTCATTCGAGGAAATGGTTGTGATATCTAAATATATATGTACATATACTATACATAATGAAGAGTGCTTTCAAACCTTCGTAACTGCACGTAATTATATACGGCTCTGTGGGCATATAGAGTACAAAAAAGCAAAACGTCAAACAATCTAGTCATGACCTGACCACAAATTGCCTTTAAACATTTTGTTTTTCCTTATTTCCAAAAAAAAAAGAATTTTACCTTTAGGAACCTAGTACCTACCTGTATTTTATCCTCATCATTGACCAGAGAATTATTTCAACGGAAACAATTCCATAAAATTAACATTTTCATTCAAAAAAAAAAAAAAACAATGTGGAATAAAAATATTAAATTTGTTTTGTTTTCATTATGGTTAAATGAGAAAAAAGCCGAAAGGTATCATGAACCAGGAATATGGAAGCATGATTGAGCATTTATAAATTAAATAAAAATAAAAATTCAATTTGGAAACAATGTAATGTTATACTCATCGTTCGTTTACCTAACCTAACCAAATCCATGTATAGTTTATAAATTGCTAAAGGCGGCAGAATATTAAAAAAAAATATATTTCATGGTCTTATTAAAGTAAAATAACAGGGAAGATCATAATTTTGTGGAGGTAAGTAATATAAGTACACTCGGGCCAAAAATGTTCTTCATCAAAATGATAAAAAATAACAATGAATAAATTGATGTTCAAACGACTCTAAGCGAACTCGAGTAGAGTAAGATGGAAAAGAGTTTTAAAAATACAAGTATGTCATATGAAATTGGGTTCAACTATTTGATTGGAAGGAAGGAAGGTTCATATTATGCAATTTTCATTTGAAACCCGTTTTACACCGGCCCTATGCGCTATAAGAAAACCGTCTTCAACAAACGCCCTCATTATATTTATAACCTTATAGAAAAATCTCTAAATGAACAAACTCATATATCGCTTGAAGTAGTTTATAAGATGATTCTTTATAGAACAAGATCCCACAGCAAATTTGGGGGTGTGAAAGTGAACCAAAAAAAAAAGGATACGATTCGAAATGTGTGTTAAGGGTAATAAAAGAAATACAAGTCTTGCAGTCCCTGGAGGTGGGGCTTTTAGGTGGGAGGGGCAATTTTATAAACAATTTGACTAATAACAGAAAACAAATGATAAAAAAAACGTTAATATTTACATTGCTATGTTATACTTTTAATAAAGACCAGAAATTCCTTCTTTCATTTCCTTTTCAAATAAAGTTCTTTTATAATGAATAGTTTTTGAAATATTAATGTTCGAACTCAAAACCTTTTTGCCACCTTGTCCTTTTTTATACACTCCGGCCTTTTGTTGGCGCCCCTGAATTTTTTTTTGCCACCCCATCATTTTGTTTGGCAACCCGGCATATTTTTTGCCACTCCAAATTTTTTTTGTTGCCACCGCGGCACTTTTCCTGCTTCCCCAGCACTCTCTTTGCCACCGATGCATTTTTTGCCATCTTATCCTTTTTTTACACCTCGTCCTTTTTTTTGCCACCCGGATGTTTTGTTTTCGAGATACACTATGTGACTTGCTAACTTCACTGTGAAGTAATCAGGGCACTATGAAAGTTTTTTGAGGACTTCAAAATTTGGAATTAGAATTTACTGAAATGCAAAAAAAAAACACTATTTGGTGAACAGCAAAATCCTTGCAAATTACGGTGTTGGTCCAGTTACTCTAGCTGAAAAATGTCCTACCAACTTCACAGACATCAAAAAAAAAGTGTCAAAAAAAATATCCTGGTAACAAAAAAAATTCCGGGATTGCAAAAAAAGTGGCGGTCGGCAAAAAAAGGACGGGTTGGCTAAAAAAGGACAGGAGGGCAAAAAAAAGTACCAGGGTGGCAAAAGAGGACAGGGTGGCAAAAAAAAATGCAGGGTGGAAAAAAAGGCCAGGGTGGCAAAAAATATTCTGGGGTCGCAAAAACAAAATGCCCGGCACTTTGTTTGCCACCCTTTCCTTTTTTTGGCACCATGGCACTTTTTGTATAAATAAATAAATTACAAGCTTACAAGCTTATTTCATACATAAGTTGAATGAAGCCATCCAAATGCTAATAATGAACGATTGAAAAATATACGACTACATACAAACGCTTGACAACAAAAATACACTGTTCTGCATTTCCTACTAATAGTTTTATATACATAAGTACATTTTGTAATTTTGCCACTTAAAATCAGACCCCACTCATCAGCTCCCAAGCTCTGGGCTTTATTTTCGTTGATTAAGCTGAAAACTGTGTAGAAACTCTTTTTTGTGAATTCTGGCTAATAAAAGTTTACAAATGAATATATAAAACCTTCGAGCACTTTTTTGAGTTATTCAATTCTTTTTGACATAAATTGCATTTCGAAAAATTTGAATAGTTGAAGGAAAAAACTTCACAAGAATTTTGTTTTTTTTTTTATTATTCAACAATCTTAAGTGCATTATCCAAGAATTTTGCCATAAACTTGACTTTTCCTTAGTGGTACGCAGCGCAGAAAAACCACATTCATGCATCTGATGGTGTAACCCAAACGTACATTCGCCACAGAAAACAAAAAAAAAAAAATATATCAATAATTTCAAAGGGTATATATACGTCTAGAGACGCATTCAGCACAAATTCACTTTTGGCAAATGGCAACGATTTCGAAATGCTAATTTCAAAGTTTGCTGGGCTCCTCTGCATCAAAACTTAGTGTAGTTGGCAGTCTTAAATAGTCTGCGAAATAATGTTGCAAATTATAAAATCCTTTCTTACTTACTCACTCACTTATGGTGATGCTAAAGTCCGATGTGGCTGTTTCCAGTTTCGCACGCCAAGTTTGTTATCATTCGTAGATCTCAGTGCTGGTAACTTTGTCTGAGTTGATACTTAAGCCCAGATAGAAAGAGCCCTTAACTACCTCAAAGTTATATCTGCCAAAGGTGACGCTCTGTCCAAGACGTTAGTGTTGAGCGTCCTTTCTTGATGACATCATATACTTGGTTTTGTCCTCATTCACCGCTAAACCCATCTTCTCCGCTTCCCTCTCAATGCTTGCAAACGCTCCAGTGACATAACGCTTTGTTATTCCAATTACGTCAATATCGTCGGCAAACGCAAGTAACTGGACGGACTTTTGAAAGGTTTTGCCTATAGGGTTGACATGAGAGTATTGCACTATTCCTTCAAATATGATGTTGAACACGTCGCAAGACTTGCCTAAATCCTTTTTTGATATCGAAGGTGTCGGTGAGGTCTTTGCCAACCTTGATGGAGCAGCGTGCGTTCTCCATCGACCTATCAGGTTGTTGACGAACGGCTTCAGGCATTCGCATAATACGGTAGAGAAGATCTTGTAGGCGTTGTTAAAGAGACTCTATTGATGGCGCAGATTTAGAGGGTCTCCTTTCTTGTGGATCAGGCAAACAATGCTGAGATTCCATTTATCGGGTCTGCTTTCCTCCAACCATATTTTACAGATGAGCTGGTGCATACTCCTAACCAAGTCATCTCCTGCTGCTTTGAATAGCACGGCAGCGAGTCCGTCGGATCCAGCAGCTCTGTTGGACTTAAGGTTAAATATTGCTATCTTCACTTCGTCGAGGTCGGGTAGACGGAATTGTTGACCTTCATCGTCTGCGTTGAATGGTGTGATCTGACCGACAGCGGAATTGAATTCTCAGCATCGACTGCGAATCTACTACGATGTTCCCTTGCTCGTCCTTGCAGGATTCGGTTGGCGCTATTTAGCCTTGATAGCTTTTTTTACCTTTTGGCAAAACTTCCGAACCTCATACCTGTTATGACATCCCACTTC
This sequence comes from Melangyna quadrimaculata, assembly GCA_949320155.1. Taxonomy (NCBI): domain Eukaryota; kingdom Metazoa; phylum Arthropoda; class Insecta; order Diptera; family Syrphidae; genus Melangyna; species Melangyna quadrimaculata. The sequence goes on from OX439483.1 coordinate 380,246,974, forward strand.
GCCCTCAATCTCCTCGATCTCGCGCTTCTCATGCTCCCTCTTTTTCTTTCTGAGAAGCCGGTGTTCCTCTCTCCTCTTTTGCTCGTAGAGTTTGCGAGCAGCTCTGGTCCTTCCATGCAGCGACGCGACGCCTTGTACACCCGATGCTTCGCTGCATGTGCTCGCCGGCAATCTTCGTCAAACCATGGCTTTCGTTGTGGTGATCGAGTCAAACCCAGCACGTCAGATGCGGCATCTCTGATGGCTTCCTGGCTATGTAGCTACTCGTTCGCGACCCTTGATGCTGGCGGCATAAAACCTCTTAAGGGGTTGTTTGAGACTCGATCGGAGAAGGACCTATCAATCTCTTTCGATTGTAGCCGTCCGACGTCAAGCTTCCAAGCTGAATTTCGTGGTTTTGGCTGTGCTCAAGATATCTGAAGCCTTACCTTCATCAAGGTAATGGTCCAAGTCAGCGTTGGCCCCTCGGAACGTTCGGACATCCCTGATACTGGAGGAGTGCCTTGCGTCGATCGTAATATGATCAATCTGGTTAACGATTGATTGATCAAAGGATTTCCTGGTACCCTTGTTGATATTGAGGTGAAGGAACTGCGTACTAGCTACCACCAATCCACCATGTTTCGTGCCGCAAAGAAGTCGATCAACCTGATTCCGTTGTCAGTGCTGATGTTGTGCAGACTGTTCTTTCCGACTATGTCATCAAAAACGTCTTCCCTTCCTAGCCGCGTGTTAAATCGCCTAGGACAATTTTAACTTCATATCTGGGGAACTGGTCATACGTCTTCTCCAGGAGATCATAGAACTCGTCTTTGGTGTCCTTAACTTTCTTCTCATGCGGGGCATGCACGCGTACGAGGCTTATATTGACGAATTAAGCCCTGATGTGGTTTGTCACAAGGCGCTCGTTCATATGGTTGAAACTTAAGACTTTTTGCCTAAGTATGCCCCCAACGACTAAAAAAAAAATTAATTAATTGGGTGGCGCAACGGCTCATGAAGAACCGGGGCCTTGGACAGGAATGGAAGGGACCTACAATTTTATACCGAATCCGAACGGCTAGACGAGAAGCACTTTTTCATGACAAGTGTTGATAATCTTGGAGGATTGTCAATTCCTGGCAAAAGGCAGTAGCCCTGAAAAAACGGACGAGGCTGGGAAGTGCACACAGACCTCCGGCGCGCGTGACAGTCGAATGCACTAACCATTACGCTACGGGCTGCTACCTCCAACGCCAATCCACATCCAAATAAACGCTGCTTTTTTCTTGGTAGAAGTCGTCGTGCGTAGTAGATATCACATTTGTTCATCTTCCGTATGGCCGGTCCATCCCATCTCACTTATTGGATGGCGGTGATGTCTGCCTTGCAGCAGTCCAGGGCCTCACCTAGTTTGGCTGCACTTGGTCTATATTGGGGTAATACGTTCTGCGTACAGATCCGAAATTCGTTGTCCTTATTTCGTTTGCTTGGTTTGTCATTAACGACTCTTTTCAGACCTAAGCAATGCATAATGTCAAAGTAGTCCGTATAATGTGTCCACTTAGTAGTTCAGCCTAACTGGAACTGTAGACGCCACCGTTGATTCCATTTGGGGAATTCGTCTGCTGCTGCCTGGATAAAAGGAGAAGTGCCTTAGTGAGAGCACTCCCTCCCCTTTTCTTTCGTGCCCAGTCTGGTTCTCCATCTCGAAGACGGCCATGAAGGAACTTCAAATGTTCGAAAGAAAGTTACTAAGGATTTGTACCGGACTACATTTTGATCGGCAGAGCAACGAGCGTCTTTACACAGAGGCGAACATCATCCCCCTGGACAGGTACCTACTGCTTCAAGCAAAGAAGCTTATAGGACTCACCAACAGGCACCAAAATGAAATATGAATAAATGAATAAAACCACAAATTGACAACCGGGAAGAACACCACGATGAGTAAAGTCAGCCGACTTTTAGACTTCATTTTTTGACATGCATTTTATAATCTCTTAAATTTAAGACAAAGTATAAGATTAAGCCCACTATGTGCCAATAAATGTATAATATCATCGTATCGGATGAAACAATACAAAACTACAATATTATTTCAGAAAGAAAGATACATGAAAATATAAATACAAATAACTTTGACCGAACATCCAAAACATTTATAATTCACTGGAAAATGTAATAAAGAGCTCAGCCAAAATGATACTTAAGAAAACAAAAGCATCAAAAACCGAAAAAATCTCAAACGAAACAAAAAATCTTATAACAAAAAGAAAAGAACTAAAAAACAAAGAGTGTCTCACTGAGGTTGAAAAACAACAGCTCAAAGATCTGAGAACCTTAATTAAAACAAGTTCCCAAAATGATATATAGGTATATAACGAAATAAACATAAAAAATATTCTTAAAGACACAAAATCCATAAAAAAGACGAAACAATTTTTAAATAATGAAAAAAAAATGGATTGTATCATTGAAAAACCACAACAACAGAATTAATACAAGAGAAGATAAGCGAAACCGCAACACAATTTTTTCGAAACACTCTTCAGATCAACAAAAACAATACTGGCAATGGCAACAATCATAATCAAATTGACAATGAACATGCATACACAAACCCTAGGCAAACTACATATCAAACACTCTTTTTAGATGAAGATGGCATCGAAACGTCTATTCAAAGCCTAAACAACGAAAAAAGCGCAGGCAACGATGGTATAGAAACTGAAATGCTGAAACACGGAAAGACGGCGGCGTTGACTCGTCTAATAACAGAACTGTTTAACTCAATACTGCAAACACAACACAAACCTGAACAATGGAAAAAAAAGTACTATTTTACTTATCCACAAAAAAGGGTCGAGAGATGACATAAACAATTACAGACCCATAAGCTTAATTTCAACAATGTACAAACTGTTTTAAAAAACTATCTATAATAAAACAAAAGAAGCATTGAATGGAAAACAACCAAGAGAAAAAGCTATTCAGAGAACGGTATTCGACTACTGACCATCTCCACACAATAAATCAACTAATACAAAAATGCGAAGAATACAATGAACCGCTTTATCTTCTATTCATAGATTTTAGTAAGGCTTTCGATGCAGTGGAACATGAAAGTATATGGAGAGCTTTAGAAAACCAAAATTTACATCCCATTTACATTCAAACACTAAATATTATTTACAGTAATAGTACAGCAAAAATAAAAACTGATAAAATAGGACGAGAACTTAAAATAAAACGTGGAGTACGTCAGGGGGATCCTATGTATCAACCTCTATTCTCAGCGGTCTTAGAAGAAATTTTTCAATAACTTGGCTGGAAAGACAAAAAAGGAATCAAAATTCAAGGACAATATCTAAATGGCCTTAGATTTGCGGACGATATCGTTCTCAATTCTAACAATATCCAAATAATGATCAACAACGAACTTGCCATTGAAAGCAGAAAGCACGGGTTCAATATAAATTTATCAAAAACAAAAGCTTTAACTAACGAGACACCAAACCCAATTTTCTAAATAATAAAGAAATCGAATATGTAGACGAATATATTTATTTGGGACAGATTAAATCATTTAAAAAACAAGAAGATAAAGAAATAAACAGAAGGATTTCAAATAGTTAGAAACAATATTGGAACATAAAACCAATACTAGAAAGCAATCTAAACATACACACTCGCAAGTTTATTCTCGACTCAACGATATTACCAATTCTTACGTATGGAGTACAAACCTTAGGACTTACCTCTTACTTGGTAGACAAGCTTAGAATTTTTCAGACGAAAATAGAACGGAAAATATTAAATATACGATTAGTTCAAAAAATACCAAATGATGAAATAAGAAGACAGACTTGTATAATAGACGCAATAAAAAGATCGAAACAGTTAAAATGGAGTTGGTCAGGGTCACTTCTCAAATATTCAAGATGAAAGGTGGACAAAAATAATAACGAATTGGATACCAAATGGAAAGAGACCTAAGGGCCGACCGAAAAAAAAGATGGGAAGACGATTTGAACCAATTTAATCAACAATAGTATAATGATGCAAAAAATAGGGATCTCTGGACGTCGTCACTGGGGGAGGCTTATGCCGAGTAAACTTTTACTTAATATGTAGGAAATAAGAATTTATTTCATACAAACCAAAACGAAGACTTAATAAAAAAAAAATAAATAAATAAATCAACTATATATGTATATACAGGGTGTCACATTAACAATGGTCCAAGCTGAAATTGGTGATAGGCCAGGTGATGAACTTTCAGAATTTGGTAACTTTTCCATACCGAATCATAGCGGTTCTCGAGTAACGGCTGTTTTTTGAAATTTGAAAAAAATCTAACTTTTAACCAGTTTTTTGCTCACCCTGTCCAGAATTGATTTTTGTTTTTTATAAATTTTGCATTAAAAAATTTACTTATAGTTTCACTATCTTTACTGAGTAAAATATTTTTCATTGGCATCACCATTTGCCTACAAATCATTAGTTAATATTGAACTTTGCCAAAATTAATTTTTGACCTCAAACTTCTGATGAGCCCCCTGAATAAAATTCGTATGGCTCAATACAGGTTTTATATTTCAAAAATTGCCTATTTTTCTGTTGTTTTAAAAAAGGTATTTAACTTGCTATATTTAAATAGACAGTTATCGTTTGAACCCAATCAAACAGGTTCAAAATCAAACAAAAATAAGACATTTTTGTTCAAATATTTCGATCAAATTAGAATTTCACTTTAAATATAACTCCGAAAGAGCTGAATTTTGGTGGAGATCTTCGTTTTGATGTCTTAGGCATTTCTTAAATAAAAACCTTACATTTTGAGAAGGACTTTTAATTTTCTGTGGTGAAAGAGTATAAATCCAGTATATTTGAACATTTTTCGAAAACCATCAGGTTTTTTAAGAAGTGTCTTTGGAAAACCTTTCAATACCTTTTTCGACCGCCTAGCTCGTTTGCATTAGCCGCCATTTTGAATTTTTGGAAAATCGGTTTTCGTTAAATAACTAGTTTATTTTCAATTTTTCACTAAAAGTGCCCTTGGTGAAAACAATTTTTTGTCTAAGATTGATAGTTTTCGATATAATCCGGAAATTGTTATTCCAATCGGTTATTTAGGTTATCCGCAATTAAGGATATTTTTGTATAAAAACAAAAGGATAAAGTATTTTTTTTTTTTCAATAATTAAGGAGGCCGTAAGGAGTCTAAATAAAAAATTTCGACCCCCATCTCTTCAACTTTGGATGCCATCTTGAACTTAAAGCAAGTTGGTTTTTGTTAAACAAATCATTTACGAACTACGAATTGCTACACTGAGAAAAATATTAAATACGTTCATGTTTAAATCAAACTCAAACACATACGATTTGGCATGGAACCGATTTCTATTTAATTATTATTTACACATTGTTGACCCGATTTGAACATAATTTTCTTTAAATTTACTTTATTAAATGTTGATTCAAATAGATTTATATTAATTTTTTTGAATATGTTTCCATGTTTGATTCAAAGATAATAATTTTTTTTATATCCAAAATATGGTGGTACTTATGTACATACATATGTAGGTTTTTTATAATTAAGATTTTTTTTTTTTAAAGCCAGCCAAAATAAATTTTAATGACCTTCGGTGCAAAAAAATTTGCGTTTTGTACGGGCAATCCCACAGTTGACAAGTGAGGATCTTGGCAAAACGCATTTTTTATTAAGTTTCAACTTAACATTAATTTTATGACAAAGATCAAATGTGAACTATAACCAAACAAATAAGAATTCAACCATCAACTATGCCTTTCAAAAATCAAACTCAAACAAGTTTGAATACCTATACAAAATTTCGTGCAGCTTTTGATGCAATAATCAAACATGAATGCTTTTGATTTAAACAAAGTTTTATTCAAATACAGTAGATGACGCATATAAGAAACTCAAAAAATCCAAAGAATTCTTTTCTTATATCCGTGTTTTCTTATACAAAACATTGTAGGTACATAAGAAAGAAAATTTCTTATATAAGTAAAATGTATGTAAGAAAGAAAATTTCTTGTATAAATAAAAACACATAAGAAATAAAATGTATCCACTGTCAATGTATGGGCTTTTTCGCTGATCTTCAATCTGCCATTTCTTTGGACATTCAATGATGGTGGGTTCAAAAATGTTGTGAAAATTAAACGGCACATCATTTGAAAGTTGCACGGGAAAATTTCTTATAAAAGTATAATTTTCTATGTAGTGAATGCAATTTTTATCAGAATAAGTTTCTGATATCAGTGTTTTTCTTATAAACGTTTTTCTTACATGAATCTTATTGAACACGTATCTTTATGGGAATGTGCATGGTGTTTTGGAACGTCCGTCTTATAAGCGTGTTTTTCTTATATAAGACTTTCTTATATCCGTCATCTACTGTAATAGTTTTTGTTGAATGTAAATAGATTTTAGTTAGATTTAAACCAATTTCTATTTGTAATTATTTGAACATGAAGTCAAAAATGTTTCTTTTTAAATAACTCATCATAATAATCATAATAATCTGTGGATTGGGCCTCCTTGGGACACCACCTTGAAAAAAACGAGCCTAAACCTCTTACCAAGCGGTGGTGTGGAAAAGAGTTCTAGTCTTAGTTCGGATAAGTTGATTTTCAACTGAAGTCGAAAATTATAAATTTTAATCAAGAGTAATAACGCATAAGTAACAATAAGCTAGTTCGTAAATGATTTCTGTAACAAAAACCAACTTGCTCTAAATTCAATATGGTGGCCCAAGTTGAACAGATAGGAGGTCGAATTTTTTTATTTAAACTGCTGACGGCCCCCTTAATTATTAAAAAAAAAAACTTTATCCTTTTGTTTTTATACAAAAATATCCTTTATTGCGGACAACCTATAAATATCAGATCGGAATCCCAATTTCCGGATTATATCAAAAACTATCAATCTTAGACGTAGTAGCCCTTAGCGTAATGGTTAGTGCGTTCGACTGTCACGCTGGAGGTCTGGGATCGCTTCCCAGCCTCGTCCACCTAAAAACTAAAAAGTTTTTTTCAGGGCTACTGCCTCTTGCGAGGAATTGACAAATCCTCCAAGAGTATCACTTGTTACGAATAAGTGCTTCTCGTCTAGCCGTTCCGATTCGCCATAAAATTGTAGGTCCCTTCCATTCCTGTCGAAAGGCGCACACAGGAATGGTTGCGAGTTGTTAGTCACTAGGCCCTGGTTCTTCATGAGCCGTTGTGCCACCCGATTTATTTTTTATCAATCTTAGACAAAAAATTGTTTTCACCAAAATTGTAGATAATTCAATTTTAAACAACTTTTTTTGAGGGCACTTTTAGTGAAAAGTTGAAAATAAACGAGAAAATTAAAAATGCGGCTAACGCAAAAGAGCTAGGCGGTCGAAAACCGTACTTAACTCTCTCTATGAACCCGTCTAACGATTAAAAGACTATCCATAATTTCATTTTTATTAAAAAAAAAAAAAATTCGGAAGCCGTCTTTTACCTTCAGACTATCACAAAAACTATAGGCAAGGCGTAACTGCATAAAATGTTCCAATAATTTTCCACTTCATTGGAATATAGAGACGAAAAGGATACCTATTATTTTAAATGACAGCATCAAGCATATAGAACAGGGGAATAAAGAATAGGCAAAGGGGTTGATAAGAGAATCAAAAGAACTATAAGAATTATTGGAATCTCTTGAGAAAAAGTTCACCGCACAGCAATGCACTTATAGATACGTACTATAACTGAACAAGAATAACGAGATAAGTGCTTTCAATTACATTTATGATGTTCATCGTCTTGGGGCGGATTATTATCGTCGTCGATTTTATTATTGTTTTATTTCTTTTTAAGCCGAATAAAAGATACCATGTAGGATGGCTGGGATGTAGTTATGATGGATAAATAATATGCAAAAGCGAATCGCACGTAGGTAAGTTGATATACCTATTTTGTCTTATGGCTTAAAAATTAGCATCAAGGATAAGTATTTGTAAGGTTTTTATTTATATAAACATGAAAATTACATAGGTAGGGTAGTAGGCTCCGTGATCTTAGCACCTCATATATGGGATATTGGCAAAGTTTTTTAGGCCCATATTATGAATAGCGAATCAAACGTTCGCTTAAAGTCGAACGATTTAGCGAATTTCACTTATCACGGTATTAGCTTAGCGAGCTTCCAGATTCGCTTCAGAAATCAATCCTGCCAACAGTTTTCAAATGAATTTACACATGTTAAAGGTCGAATGGCTTGACTTTTTATTTCTGTTTGTGAATTGTGATTATTTGTTTCTTAAAAAAACAAAACAATATTCGTATGGAGTATAACTTATATATTTGTTTTTCATATAATGTATAATTGCTGGCTAAACTTTCCAATAAAAATAATTTAATTATTCGTAACTTGTATGTGTGTGAACAGTGAAGATTTCAAAATAAATTTTTTTCCTGAAATGTTTCCAGAACGATTTGGTTAATTGGTTACGGTATTAAGAAGAATACCTACAGCGCTGGTTAGAGTTTAAGCTCCCAGATCATTTGCATATCGCAACTGTTTGACCAATATATTCATTATCTCTGTGCCGATAAGTTAAAAAAGAGCTTAAGTCGACATAAGCGAAAATCCTGTTTCTAGTTTCGCATATTTACCATTTCGGTTATCTTTCATTTAGTCTAGGTCCCGTAACTCTACGACAAAAAATAGTCGTTAAATTAAAAAAAAAACCAAAAGAACTAATGTTTAATTGGACAAAAAATGCATTTGCATAACAGCTTATGTCTATCTTGATCCCAAATTGATCAAAACAAAAAGAAAATATACTTTTTTGAAATGGCTTAAGTCATTATACAAGCCCTTATTACTTGTGGAGATTAAAAGAAATCACAGCTTAAGTCGACATAAGTTACTTTTAACCTACGCAAATTGAATCATTTAACAGCTTCTGTCGAAAAAAAACCATTTAAAAAAAAGTAATTTCGAACCAAACTCAGTTTTATGTCACATTAGCTGTAGTGTAAATATTAAATCATTTTGAAATAGCATAAGTTTAAAAAACATGTTTTTATTAGCTGTGTGGTTGGTTTTCAACAAAAAACATGCAATTTTAGAGTATTACAAGCATGCGTCCTGAAAAAAAATAGTTAGTCTAGCACCAACACTTTTTTAGTAATCACCAAAAAAGTCTAAAAAAACTAGTTCGCAAAACTTCATTTGATTATACTGAAAAATGGTAAAAATTGACTTAAGCTGTTCTAACTTATTGGCACAGATCTATTTCGGATCATATTTCTTCCTTTTCCTTCTCATAAATATAGCAAAGAAGCATTTGTGTTTCTAATTGGCAAAATAACATTCCCATATTCATGTTCATTATTCTAAAAAAAATTATTGAGTGATTCCAAGTCACTTCCTCAAATCAATTGGCTTTTTCAAGTTCAGGAAAGAGAGATCTCAAATCTATCTTCGACCAGACGGAAGTGAGCAAGCGAGTTAAATTTTTTGTTTGCTCTGGATTTTTACAGTGAGACTATTAAGATTCTGAACTTGCCTTAGAAATCGACCATTTTATCAACGCGGAAGACCTACAAATTTGGAAATCGATTGGCATTTGTTTTAAAATACATATCAAATTGTTTTTTTTTTTAAGTTTTGCTTAAAATAAACAATAACAAATAATTTAAAGGTCTTTAACTTTTAATTCGATAGAGTTATCACATAGAATTTTAGTTAGATAAGTTTTGACTCTTTTAGCGAATAGATTAGCGAAAGTTCGCTATTTGTAAGGCTCGTTTGACACACATTCGGGTTCATTCGGTTCGGTCTCTATTCGGTTTGTATTCGGCTGTGCCTGATATGTGTGAAACGATAAAACGGTGCTCTACGGTTTCTATTTTTGCCGTTTTATCGTTTCACACATATCAGGCACAGCCGAGTACAAACCGAATAGAGACCGAACCGAATGAAACCGATTGTGTGTGCAATAAGCCTAATAGGTACTGTGATAATCAAATTCGCTAAAAATTTGACATTTGAAGCGAACTTTACCTAAGCGAATCGCTTTTCTTAATACGAAATTAACGAATTCGCAAAGTTTTAAGTTCGATTCGCTATTCATAATGAGGGCCTTAAAGTTTTTTTTAAGGTCGTATAAGATTAAAATAAAAATTCATATACAAATACATACATAAGAAAATACATCACTAACGATTTTCTGAAACCAGTTGACATTCTATCAAAATTAAGTATCATTTTAGGTTTTTTTTTTTGAAAACTCCGTAAATGAGTTTTGAGCCGGACAGGAACGCGTTTGAGAAATTCAAAATCATATACAAAGAAAAAGTGTGCCCAACTTCAAGCAGAGAGTAAGAAGAGCAAGTATCGGGAGCTGGAGGAAATATCTGCACCGGATATACATATATATATATATATATCTAATCAAGCTATTAAGGAACTGCGTCATGCCAACATGAACAGGGGAGAAACTATTTTCAAAATCGCCGCACAGAGAAAGAAAAATGCTCAGGACATTCGTTCAACGAAATTAATTAACAACGCTCAAGGCCAACTCCTTGTCGATGACGACAACATTCTTCACAGATGGCAAGACGCAAGAGTATTGTGAAGAACTTTTAAATGAACAGTTTGCGAGGATATACTTTCCAATAGCTAAACCTAACAATGAAGAAGTCGCCGACATCACAGTCGAAGAAGTTAGTGATGCGATGAAAAACTACAAAAAGGGAAAAGCGATTGGGCCAGACGGGATACCCTCTCAGTTCTGGAAAAAGATGGGAGACATCGCGTCTAGATAGCTCATAATTCTCATCTCCATCTCTGCGGCGACCGAATGCATAATAAGTGGAGGGAAAGTTACCTTTTCCTGCAATCTACAAGGGGAAGGGTGATACACGAAATTTAGACAGCTACCGTTCGATCAAGCTGATGTCACACACCATGAACATCGTTGAGCGGATTTTGGATGGCCGCCTACGAAAAATAATACGGCTGTCTGACGTACAGTGCGGGTATGTTTCGGGTAAATCAACCACGGAAACATATCGGGATTCCTCGAGAGATTTGCATATTGTATTGGTTGATTTTGAAAAAGTATTCGACAGACAACCACGAGATCTGATATGGGTTGCACTTAGGCAACGAGGAGTTCTGGAAGTCTACGTGCGGATGGTCATGGACATGTACGAGCAAGTTAAAACGAAGGTAAGATGCCCCGCAGGAATCACCGAAGAGTTCCCAATTAGAGTAGGTGTGCACCAGGGAAGCGTCTTGAGTCCTTTGCTTTTTATTAGTGTCCTTGATTTTCTGCTTGAGGACAAGATGACGGACCCCAAAGTGAATCAGTTATTCTTTCCTGACGATGGAGCCATCATAAGTGAAGATCCTGTGTCCTTGCAACGAGCACTTAATGTATGGGTGGTTGTTCTGGAGGGAAATGGATACCTTATTAGCGCGAAAAAGACCGAATACCTATACTGTCCATTCTCTGATCCCCATTCCGGACATCTATTTGATTGAAACAGTGCTTCCCAAGTGCGAAAAGTTTAAATATCTTGGATCATTGATCAATCTTGTGATGACGACATCAAACATCGTGAAAGCGTAGGGTAGAAAAATGCTCCCTAAGCTGAAAGGAAAGCTCTACACGGCAGTTGTTCATCCAGCGCTTACATATGGTTCACAGTGTTGGAAAATGTGAAAGAAGTATGAGAGTATATTAACGGCAGCTGAAATGAAGATGCTTCACATAACAGCAGGATTGACAAAGCGCGATCGAATAATAAGCAAGAGAATCCGAGTCAAAAATACCATCTTGGACAAATTCAGCATGACCAACTTAACTGGTACTGTCATGTACAAAGAAGATGCCATGAGAACCCAGTTCTAGGCAATAGCACAAGACGTTCCAATACTATCGCGGAAGAAAGGCAGGTGCAAAAACTCGTGGATGAAACAAACGCAACGACACCTGTATTTAGTTGGCTTAGACGTGGAACAATCTAAAACCGGGAGGCCTGTCGACGTTTTCTGAGGTCATCCCGGCGAACATCACAAGTGGAACCTTAGGTGAAGCAGTTGAGTAGGCCAGTTGTGGTCCCCTCGAGATCATGACAATCGCCAGTAAAATGAAGAAGAAACATTAATTTATAGCAATAATTTATATTTTAAATGTTTTTTAAACCTTTTTTTTAATGATATTATGGAACCAATACATAAGTATGTACAAGTACATCGTCAATTTCTAGTAACTTTAAAGTTGTTAGCTATTAGAGCAAGTTTGTGCGATCCAGTCGTGTAGTTTATGTTTATACTCATATATAACCCATCTACCAATTTTAATCATAAAATCTGGGTTGTACGTTTTCGAAAAAACAATATACCTACCGATTGGTCTACCCGTTAATTCTTGAATTCACTCATTTCGAAGTCACAGTATAAGGTTCACCCGATGTTGCCTCATTGAGATTTTGTATATATAAATATCCTTATACGATAACGACAAAGAAAATTCTTTTGACGAAGATGAAAAAATAATTAATCTGAATCTGAAGAAATGATTAAGTGAGGAATCAAAATATTGAATTATACAATTGAAGTGCAATTATTCATCTGCCAATAATAATAATAATAATAATAACCAGAAGTCGTATTTGTATGTTCAATTTTTGCTTATTTTATTGAAGCGATTTCAGCAGAATGCTATGCTGCTGCATACATAATGTTTGAAGTGAATTTAATTAAATAATTCCACATCGAATCAATATGTGTTTTGTCTGTAAAAGTGCATACATCCAAACTCACAATCATCATGCTCATGCATTGCTGCTTGCTGTGTCTGCAGCACCAACAAAAATCTCATTAATGCTGTTTGCACATCCACTGCCACATAATGTTTTATATCCTGGTATATTGCAACAATAGTATAACCTTGCAGCCTCTAGCCCTTTGCAATTCATTTACCTTCATCCTGCAGCTCTAAAGTATAAGGGCATAGTATCTCTGTATCCTGACACTGCAACTTTATTTTGCCAGAAAGTATACGGCGGGCGTACCTATATACACACAGCAACACTTGTGTTTAATTAAACCTCTTATCTGGATTAAAAAGTCGTCCTTTTGCATTTCTTTTTTTTTATTATTATTATTTTCCAACCCTTTCGGTGCATCTAGGAGCCAAAATTTTGTTTTAGTTTCATAAAAATAGAAAGATGAGGATGCAAACAAAAGTGACATAAAAAAACTTTAGAAATAAACATAAAATGTGTTAACGAGGTAATTAAAAGCGTAACAGAAAACCATAATGAGATACAAAGTTTCTAAACAAAAAAAATAAACCGGATTTACTGCATTCGCGTATGAAACACAACAATTTTCTGTAATGCAAATATTTAAGGAAAACACTGTGTATCTATAGATACATTTTTCAAGGACAGCAGAAATTCGAAAAGAAGGATTGAGATCAGAATGAGAACAAATTCGTCATAATAGTCTATAATGACGTGATAAATTTATACGACCGGTTAGTTAAAGAGAGAATAATGAACTGAACTTTGTTGTTGTGTTATAGTGGTGAATTACATGACATCTTCCCTTTTTATCGAATTTACAAAGCTTACAAATATTTGTTTTCATTTCATTTGTTTTATTTAGCAATATTTTAGTTATTTACAAATAACTTCTAATATAAATAATAAAAATAAAACCTATCATTTCATACATATTTGGTTTTTGCATAACTAATTATATTTTTCTTAAACATTTTCAAATTATTTTGTGATTTCAAAGTATTTAGAAGATCATTAAACATTTTAAGTCCGTTATGTGTAAGCATATTTTGTGCAGACTGTGTTCTTTAATATGGAAGACGAATATCAAATCTATTTCTTACATTATGACCATGAACCCTACTAACATAATTGATCTTATCACATATTTAAGTACTTGGGAAGCATTCCATTTTTCATTTTAACAACATAAACCAACACATTCATAATGGTTCTCTGATTTACACTTAGCCATTTTAACATACTTAACATAGTAACAATAGGTGTTAACCAGTGACATTTTAATATTATTCTCATAGCTTTATTCTATAATTTTTGCAATATATCTAACATTGTTATGTTTCCAAGATAAATAATGCTGGAGTAATACTCAAAAGTAGGCTTTATTATAGTATTATAGACTTAAATTGCACATAATGCCGACATTCTTTTTCTTATTCTTGAAAAGAAACCAATCTTTATCCCAATTTTCTTACATACATAATCATATGAGTATTAAATTCTAATTTATTATAAAACACAATGCCGAGATACTTTATTCTTTCAACTACTTCTATCACTTGGTTATCAATTTTAACTTCAGCTTCTGTTTCTCCGTTAATTAACATACACTTTGTTTTTCCTACGTTTAAACTTAGTTTGTTCATCTGAAACCATTTACTCAATTCCATTAAATCAAAATTTACTTTTTCTACACATTCATCTATGTTTTTGCCCATACAGTATAATAAGCCATCATCGGCAAATAATTTTAAAAAACAGTATTTAACAATCCTAGGCATCTCATTAATATAAATTATAATAAAGTTCCCAATACTGATCCTTGCGGACACCTAAATTTACATTAATTGATTCTGATATAGCTTCCTCTACTGTTCTTTGTTGTGAACGGTTCTGCAGATATGATTGAAACCATCTCAATTCTTTATCTTTCACTCCATATTTTCAAAAGTGTTTCGCTGTCCACAGTTTCAAATGCTCTTCTTAGATCAATGAACACGGCAACTATTTCCATTTTTTGATACTTCTGTCTGCCAGTCAGCAATAACAACATTAATCAGAGATTCACAGCTGTGACCCTCTCTGAACCCCGATTGGCATTCCACAAACAGCTGATTCTCTTCCATATATTTTCCAATAATTTTTTTCAAGAATTTTTCCATTATTTGTCAACATATTCACTGGACGATATTCTTTAGGATTCAATAGGTTATTATTTTTGGCAATTGGAACCACCATTGACCTTTTCCAGCATTCCGGAGAAATACCTTATTTCATAGACTCATTTATAACTCTACACAAACTGTCCCCAACTATGTGGAAAGAATCACTTATCATGCTAACAGATAACATATTTGCATCTATTTTATTTTTCATACTTTTAATAAAATTCTTTAGCTCGATAAAAGTCACAAACTGAAAACTAAATGTTTTATCATTGTCTTCAATGTAATCTAAATAAGCAACCTTTGGAATTACTCTATTGATATCAAGCACAATATTGACGAAAAATTTATTAAGCTTCTCCGCTAACAGATTTCTGTCACTTACAGTTACGTTTTCAAAAATTATACTTTTAATTGAACATTTGTTTTAGTGATTTTATCATTCGCCACTTTATCAGATACATATTTATTTTTAGCTTTGTTTATTTCTGCTTTGAACCTGTTACTCACTACTCTATAACTCTGCCAATAAGCTGAATTTGACCAAACGGTTAGATTATATCTCTTAATCTTTTAAGGAAGGTCATTATTATACCATTAATTTTTATCACGAGCATTAATAGTTTTAACCACTATAAGTGAATCAACAGCACAAGCAATAAATTTACAGAAATTATCCCCTACATAATTTACGTTATCACAATAGAAGATATTATTTAATAAGTCAATATTAGCTAGCAGATTATCACAAAATGAATACTCGTTGTATTTCAAAATTTGAATACGTTTTCTTACGGTTTGCACTTTGTCTTGTGTTTCGATTGTTATACCAATGCTCTCATGATCACTTATTTTCCATTTCCTTACCACACCTGCTTCAACTTTCAAATTGTTTGTTACAACATAATCAAGTAAAGTACGAGATATAGGAGTAATTCTTGAGGTTGTGAAATCAACTGTTTACATGCACTGTCACTAATTACGTCTTCCACACGCACTTTAAAAGTAAAACGTACCAGCCAGTCTATATTAAAATCACCCACAAGAATAACGTCCCTTCCGTACATCACTATTCGCCCTACAAATTCCTTGAATTATTCACAAAAACTAGACAGAAATGAACTTGGGGACCTATAAAGTCCAGCTAATATGAAACTTTGTGCACCTGAGGACACTTTTATAACCAAAGTCCATCAATCCATATGAGTTGAAACCCTTTCCAAAATGACAACTTGCCATCTTTCATTAATATAACACACAATCCCACCTGTTTGGGAGGATATTGAGTAACACCTCACCGTCGTAAAACCACTCAAATGAATTTCATTATTGTCAATAATTGACAATTTCTTGTTTTGTAGGCTATAGGTCAATGAAACAAATTTTGATTTTTTTATTTCGACGTTTCGGGTATGTTTATACCCTTCATCAGGCCTTTATTAAAATAAATACATTATAAATCATTTAAAATACAAATTATAAATACTTACAATTAATTGAGCCTCAAATTTGTACATACATGTGTATGATATCGAATAATATTTAATTATAATTTTAGAAAATTATTGAAAACAAAATCTACATTAAATAAATTAAAAAAAAAAAACAAGTTAAAAATTAAGTTAAAAATCCCTTAAATTTTATTTTTTTTTTTCGCAAGCTGGCTATAAATGCTGCTTAAGCCATCGCAATCCTAACGTCTGTTAACTGCATTATTATTTTTCTGTATATGCAGCATCTCCATCAGCATTCTCTTTGAATAGTTTTTTTCAACTTCTAGAATTTTAATGTTGGCAAAGTTTAAATCAGCTCTATGGTTTTGTTCTACGCAATGTGATACTAATGCAGTTTTTTGATGGTTACCGTGTCTATATAAACTATACTTTTGAGTTCACTAAAATTGTTCATCAGCCCCTGTATATTCCCGAAGATACATCTACAAATATTTAATTGATAGTAGGCGATTTTTTGCATTTCACTTTGCATCACCGGACACTTGGAGCTTTTTGTATCGTGGTGGTTTACAATTTACATCCACATTCAAGTGAAGAGATTGATTTGCTCTAATACAGCTCACGCGTTTTACACAGTGACTATCCTAGTCTTTTTGATTATGGTTTCCGCCACATTTCACACAGGTTTAGACTCCTGAACAATTTGTTGCACTATGGTTAAAGCCCCAACATCTAAAACACCATTTTACATTTATTTCCTCATAGACAACACGTCTGTCCCATTGAATATTTATCCTTTTAGAACATAAAAGCATTTAAAATGACTCACCATCTACTTCCAAAATAGCATTGAACACAAATATGCATTGAACATTCTATTATTTTTGGGAGATTTGTAAACTTGAATGCATAATGCAAAATGCTAAACGCTTATCCCCAATTCCCCAAATCTGCACAAAGGTCCACCGAATAGTAGATTGCGCGTTAGGTAGTTTAATTTCAGTATTTGCCTTCCTACTTCGGTTCCTCAAAAATATTTATAAAGTAGTTCAGAAATTGTATAGTTCTTTTTCGAAACATTTTCAAAAATTTAGAATTAATAATGTAGAGTAGCTGAGAGAATGCTCAGAATTGTATTTTCAACTCTTTATCGTTTCTTTATTTTTCTCAAAAATTATTGTGAATATGTCTAGATACGGCCTTGGAATCGTCAAGTTTTGGGACAACGCCAACAACTTGGGTAATTCAGTGAATGTGTGGGTAAAAGAGAGTTTCGATAACTCAACTTCGGGGTGATACCGCAAACGAGTTCCACGATAGCTATTGCATGAGAGTGTGAATGTGTGAGTGAAAGAGGGCGCTCAATAGAGGACAAAGGCTTAGCAGGATCAACCACTTCTTGGTTGACTGCGATAGCCGAAAGAGGTTTAATTTGGTTTTGAGAAAGAAAAAGAAATTTGAAATTGTTGAGAAAGTATAGAATATTGTTATAGTACCCAGTTTTAAAAAGTATTTAAAAGTGTTTCAATAAGATAATTTAGTGGGAAAAGAAATCGCCAGAACGGGGGGAAAGGAGCAGGAAGAGAAAACAAAATATTAAAGATAAGTTGAGTGTACTTTTTTTACTTTTCGTTTCAAAGAAATTGTTTAAATAGAAATTCGGTTGACTTTTGGTTTTATTTCGTTATCTTATATCCCTACATTGTGGGACTCGTGACCCAGTATTTAAAGTAGTTTATTTCTCTGTCCAATTATTTCGGAACCGAGTATTAGCGGTCGATGTGGGAGAACAGACCGCCGAAGGGACAAAAGTGATGGTGCTACTTAGCCAAAAATCGTTGCCACTTCTACGAAAAATTGGTTTCAAGGTTCGCATTAGTACAAACCGATGCAAACTTAGACTAGTAGCCAATCAGAACAAAAAGGTAAATGGGGGGTCGGTAGTTAAAAACTAATCATGAAATTTTATCAAATAAATCTTCACCACAGTAAAGCTGCCAGTGCCAACCTAGTCTATCTCTTGGAGAATAGACAAATTGACGTCGCCCTCGTGCAAGAACCCTGGTTAGCAGGAGGTAAAATCAGAGGGCTGAATACAAAAGAAACCATACTGTACAAATCTGCTCAGGTGGGAAGAAACAGTAGCTTTAGAACATGTATCGTAGCTAGAAAACAGTTTAACCTTTTTCTTCTATCCAAATACAGTAATTTAGATCAAACAGCCGTCAAGTTGGAGTGAGATGGGCTGCCACCGCTCATTATAGCATCATGTTATATGCCTGGGGACGGGACGGAAGGGCCACCAGCTGAACTAACATGCCAGTTAGTACTTCATGCTGCCGAAAAAGAACACGACTTAGTGCTAGGATGCGATGCAAATGCACATCATTCCCAGTGGGGTAGCACTGACATCAATAATAGAGGTGAGTCGTTTTTTGAATTTATTATTGAGAACAATTTATTAATATCAAATAGGGGTAGAGAACCAACGTTACAAAAATTTGTAAGGAGGTGCTTGATATTACTTTAACAAACAACTCAGGCACAATACCAATAGAACAATGGAGGGTATCAAAAGAGCTATCTTTCTCTGATCAAAAAATCATTGAATTTCTCATACCAGCCACAATAGCCTCTAAGAAATCATTTAGAAACCTTCGTAATACGAACTGGGACACTTTCAATAGGGAATTAGAGACTAGGATTAACTCCTTAGGAAATAATTCAATAATTGGACCTGAATCCTTAGAAAGAGCCACCTCAGAATTCACAGAAATTCTGAATAAAGCTTTTGAAAAAGGATGTCCCCTTAAACAGGTGAGGAAAGGCAATAATGAACCACCTTGGTGGACACGCATTATAAGAAAAGAAACAAGAAGACTTTTCAATACAGCCAAACGAACTAGAAATGAATTAGACTGGGAAGCATGCAAAACAGTCAAAGAAAATTCAAAGCTGAAACACAACGGCGAAACGCAGCTCGTGGCAAACCTTCTGCACCCAAATTGAAGAAACAAACGAATCAGCAAGACTTAAAAAAATTCTAGCAAAAGAACCAGTTCCCCTAGGGTCTCTTTAAGGCCCTAATGATCAATGGACTGAATCATGTGGAGCTCCTTATCAAAACTCATTTTCCTGGTTGTAACTTTGATGTTAATAACACAGAAGATGCAGCACAAACGGAGCACACGGTGCCACTAGATATTATAACGGTGGATAAAATAAACTGGGCGATAAACTCATTTTCATCCTACTAATCTCCTGGAACAGACGGCATCTTCCCCTTGATGTTACAGAAGAACACTAAACATGTCACCCAATATCTCAAGCGCTTCTTTGTAAGCAGCCTTAAGTGGGGATACATTCCCTTGGCATGGCGTGAAGTAAAAGTAGTCTTCATACCGAAAGCTGGAAAACCAAGCCACATGGAAGCCAAAGACTACAGACCCAATAGTCTAACATCGTTTGTTTTAAAAACCTTTGAACGACTAATAGATATACACATACGAATTACTCTAAAACTGAATGTGTTGTGATCTGTCCAACACGCTTACACGAAAGGAAAAACTTAGAAGGCATAGTAGAAACAACACTCAAGAACAAAGAGTACACCCTAGCTGCTTTTCTGGACATTGAAGGAGCTTTCAACAATGTACAAAATGATGCGGTAAAAAGAGCGCTTGTATACCTTGAAGTCCTCATAAACTGGATTATATGTATGTTAAATTACAGACGAATTTACTCAGAACTTGTGGGTGCACCGATCAAAGTGTCCACATCTAGGGGGCCTCCACAGGAGTTCTCTCACCACTTTTGTGGATATTGGTTATGAACAAAATCCTGATCGAACTGGAAAACAGCGGTTTCAAAGTAGTCGCCTACGCAGACGACTTGGCGCGGCTAGCGACTGGTAAATTTCTTTCCACAACTAGCGAACATATTAACTATGCCCTGTCGAAAGTCTGTAGCTGGACGAGAAAATGTGAACTCTCGGTCAATCCGGGAAAAACGGAACTGGTAATTTTTACTAACAAAAGGAAATTACCAGATTTTGTCCTACCATCAATAGATGGAACCTGACTTAGTCTTTCAGAACATGCCAAATATCTGGGCGTAATTCTTGACAAAAAGCTAAACTGGGGTTTGAACACTAAAGAAAGAACCAAGAAGGCCATGATTGCTTTTTACTCCTGCAACAGGATCTTTGGTAAGACCTGGGGTCCAAACCCTAAGATCATATTGTGGATGTATACGGCCATTATAAGACCGAACCTTACATATGGTAGCCTGGTTTGGTGGAGCGCGATGGATAAAGAAACTAATTGCAAAACGCTTAATAAAGTTCAAAGACTAGCATGTATAGGAATTACAGGGGCAATGAAATCCACAACCACTGCGGGAATGGAAACGATACTCAACCTAAAGCCCCTAGATCTACTTGTACAAGAAACTGCGGCATACAGCGCCCTAAGACTAAGCCAAACCAATAGCTAGAAAAGAAACAAGCTAAGTCACGCACAAATTATCAATAAATTTACGGAGGGGTATGTATGCACAGACTACACAACACCCCGTACAGATTTTGAAAAACCGTTTTCTGTCTCCATCCCCACAAAAGAGGAATGGGATTCTGGTTTACAATAATCAGATGAACCGGTGGTAAAAATATACACCGTAGATCGAAGATGGATACGGGTGTAGGTGCGGGATTCTTCTCAGAAACCCTCAATTTAGCCAAATCTTATAGACTCCCCGACTACAGCAGTGTCTTCCAAGCGGAGGTTCTGGCAGTGATTAAGGGTGCCGAACAAATAATAATGATGGCAATACCACGAGCTGATATCACTTTTTACATAAACAGCTAGGCGGCGATCAAGGCCATCTCTGCCACAGAAATCAAATCCAAACTGGTTTCATGCTGTCGTGAAGAGCTAAGAGTTCTTGCCACACAGCACAACATCAGACTCTGTTGGGTCCCTGGACACTGTGGAATTGAAGGTAATGAAAAAGCCGATGAACTGGCAAGGACTGGTTCATCGTTAGATCCAAACCTTACAGACTCCATTGTTAAAATTCCACCCTGTTCCATTAAACAGGCGATTAACAAGAAAACAGTGGAACTTACCAATACAGGTGGAACTCACTTGCAACTTGTACCACTACAAAGAATCTGTGGCCCAGCTACAATAAGAAAAAAACAGACATAATTATGAACGTGAAAAAGAGATCCCTGCATCTTCTGATAGGAATTATTACAGGACATAATCTCTCAGGGTATCATAAGAACAAAATGGGACTCAATACTGTAGACCTATGCAGAGGCTGCGGAGACGAAGAAGTAGAGGAGGACACCCTTCACTACCCAAGTCATTGTCCGGCACTCTGGAACATAAGGACAAAATTTTTGGGTAGCTACTTCTTCAACGATTTAGCAGAAATCTCGAAGCCAACAGATAATAACATCTTAAATTTAATGAACTTCATCAACGCCTCGAAATGGCTCGATGATCCATAGGGTTTCATAGGTTATTTATTTTAAAGGGATGGTCCAATCCATCGGGGTATCACAGAGCCCATCTACATAACCTAACCTAACCTAACCTATTAGCGGTCCATCCTTGCGGTCTTCATTTTGTAATTTTCTTTGTTTAATTTTATCTTGCATTTTCTTTGAATTTGTCCTCCGACAATTCAATAACATTTAATTCTGTACTTTCTTTTTATCGAAAAGATTCTGGGTTTTAATCCAGGCGAAAGCCAAGGTTTCTTAGACATTATTTATCCATAAAAATATTTTTTAACTTCCCATTGAGAATAACACATTTGCGTTTCCTTCATAAATTGAAGGCGAAATTTTCAGCACCCGGTCAAGGCAAACGGCCCTATAAGAAGTTTCCTGGCGCCCACCCTTATAACACCCAATTCTTTTTTAATTCGAGTTGTTTACTTTTTTTTGCGTACCTATATCAAATTCAACAAACCCACCCCCAGTTGAATATCCGGTTGGCTGCATAGTTGTTGCAGTGTGTTGCAATATTTCGTTCTCTTTATCTCTCTTCCTTCTATTTCGTTGATCTGACTGACAGTTCATCATTCCGATTTTACCTTCCACGTGTGCCGGGCGCAATTCTTTTAATAATTTCGTTTGTTTATTTTTATCTAATATTAATTGGATTCGATTAATCCAAATTAGCGGTCTTCTAGTTATTCGTCATCATAATCGACATAAATAAATCTACCTAAATTCGGGAAATATTGCAACAATTGGAACGAATATTATTTTGAGCTTGAATAGCTTCAATAATAACATCCCCGTTCATCATTTCACTCATGCCACACAGACGCACTTTGGGATTTCTCATTTCTTGGAATTTAAACATCATATTTTTCACTCATTTTCTGTTTACTTGCATTCTGTATTTTAGTATACAACTACCGCAATCAATTGCAATAGCGAATAGCCCCATCCCGCCGATTGGAGACACTGCTTACATTATAGAGATGAAGGGTTAATATTCTTTTTTATCGCACTTTCTTGACTGCTTTTGGGTTTTAATATAACTTGTGGACCTTTATTCACTTTAGATGTGTATGTTTCTTTATCATTTTCATTATGCACCTCTCTATTCGGGCTCCCACAAGATAACTCTCCTTCCCGACTTGCAAACATTTTTATTTCGCTCACTTTATCCGTAATTTTTGTTCATATTGATTTCCATTATATTTAACATTTTCTTGGTTTTCTTTTATTGTTGAAATTAACTTCATATATGATTTTCGTTCAAAATTTTAATGAACTCAACGCACTCATCACAGATGTAAACGATATTAGTTTTCGCATTTAAGACGTCCACATCATATTTCGATAATACTGCACACGAACGATGTACGGCTTTATTACAGAAACCATTACATATCAATGGGTTTTCCTTTTTAAAGTTTTTTTTTTTTTACAATTTCGACATGAAAAATCCATGTCTTCTAAATGTTTTTAAACAATTTGAAATTTTTTAAAACACAAGTTAAACTTTATATATATTCTTTTTAGTTTTTTTAGTGATATTTTTTTTCCGTATTATATTTTTACCTCCGATCCTCTCTCATTAATTACCTATTTATTATCTACATAAGGAATAAGGTATGCGTTTTTCTTTTTACTTGCAATATAAGTAGTATAGGGCGAGTTTAGGATTCGTGAAATTCAAGATAATAATTTTCTCTAACATTACTATGATAGACAACACGAAAAAAGTGGGTCTTGCAATTCTGTCTGTCTGTCTATCTGTCCGTCTGTCTGTATGTACCTCGATCTGCAGCCTAAACGGCTCAAGCAATTTTCTTCAAACTTTGGACATAAGGTTCTTATGGTATTCCCTGGAGGGGAAATTGAATTATTTAAAAAAAACCGCTCTAACGATTTTTGAAAATTTTTTTCATAAATACATATTTATCAAACAAATCAGATAGCATACTTCTTCTTAAGCTCTATCCGTTTTGGCTATTAAAAAAAATTATATTAATTTATAGTAATAATTTTAATTTTAAATTGTTTTTAAAACATTTTTTAATGATATCATAATACCCGTGTTTTATTGGAATAGCTATCCATAGTAGCTATCCATAGTAGGATTTTACATGAATAACAAATACAACATCGGCAGTATAAAACTGCCGATAAAAGTTAAAGTCGAATCATACTGCGGATATTTTTCAGAGTCTCGAATGTATTTTTGGTGATTTCATTCTTAAATGTTGGTTAATATTAGTTTTTTCGTGAAGTTTATTTTGACTGCTTCTGATTCTCACAAATACTATTTTTTTTTAATATTCTGACAGGTTTTCTTTCAGTTAAACCAATTTTGAAATACAAAAACCAGGCTACTGCGGATGCGTGTTTTAGTAATTTTCTACTGTACTATTTATAGAATGCCAAAAAACACGGGTAATGTTATAGAACCACTATATAATGCACATTGTCAATTTTAAGGTACATTCAAGTTGTTAGCTATGAGAGCAAGTTTGTGCGATCCAGTCGTGCTCATTTTTTCTTCTTTGTCTGTTTTTTTTTTTTTTTCAAATTTCAAAAATCTGATTATTAGATTATTTTGTGTAATAAGTAAATTTTGTATAATTCATACAAACAAAAAAAAATATTTGAATTGTTGAATTCATAATTTGTTTTTTAGTTAGTTATAAACGGCTTCTGAGCCATGCATGTAAATCTTTTATTTAATTTTTTGTATATTTTATATATGAAAAAAAACAATAAAGATATAATAATAATAATAATAATAAATTATAATAATAAATAGTTAAATTCAAAAATTATTTGTTTAAGTTGTTTCATAAATTATTGATTTTTTTTTTTAGAAATAGAAATAAAAATATTAAAATATTATAATGATTTACTGGCTTTATGGTTCTTCCATAACTGGTGATGACTGTGTTAGTCGATGGATTTATTAATGGCTCAGGCAAAATGAACAAAAAAATGGCCAATCTGTCTTTATTTTGGCATAAGAAATACTGTCGCGAAAGTCTATTGCTAAATCGTGTGCGCGTCAATAGTTATCAAAGGTTAAATGTCGAAAAAATCAGTTTTCCGCATAAAACTCAGAAACGGTAAATGCTATCGAAAACTTGTAGATTATGTCATTTGCCAACAAAAAAGTTACTATTTTTTTTCTTATCGTTAAGAAAATATCGACACTTTAAAAAAACGTTACATTTCTTAAATGGTCGTTTTTCACGTAACTCCTTAATGCTTCAAATTGTTGAAAACATCTGAATACAAAGTTTGTACATTGTGTAAATCTCTACAAAGAAAAAATTATTATTTTTTTCTTAAAAACAACCGTAAAAAGTTAAAAGTTTCACAAAAAGTTAAAATTTCTGTTTTTTTGCTTCTAACTCTTAAAAGCACAAATTCTCGAAAAAAAATCGTACGCTCAGTTTAAAGATCATAATATTTTCTTTAAAACAATATGAAATTTTTTTCCACACGAGTCAAAAGTCGCAAGTTGTTATGACTTTAATAGTGTCAACTGTCAAAAAAAACGGTTTTTGGCATATATCTTTTAAACCCTAAGCTTAATCGAACAATTATATTTCAAAATTTGTACATTATATAATATTATATAAGCATGCAATAACAGTTTTTTTGTATAAGCCACTATTTTTTTGACATCATTCTTTAAATAAAAACACCAAAAGTCTAAAATACTGGTTTTTGTATCTTTACTCTTAAATGACGAAATTTTTCGGAAAATATTTTATGCCTATTTTGCAGATTTTAATATTCCCTAGAGGAAACATTATCACACTTTTTTGTGTATAACGCATCAGTTGCAAGATATTGCACCTTCAAAAATGGTCAAACTTCGAAAATAAAGTTGTACATACATTTTATTACAAAATCCTGCTTATTCGAAGTTGTCCATTTTTGAAATCGCAACGTCTTGCAATTGATGCGTAATATGCAAAAAAAAACATCCCTTTTTGAACATAACGTTCGGCGAGAATTCCATCTGTTGAAAATTTCAAAAATTCGATGCAAGAGAATTGCGGGGCGTTGTCGCTTTTAAGGATGACTGGTATGCCATGAGTTGCAAAAAATCTCCTTAAATGATTAATGACTATGTTTGAAGAAAAGTTGGATAAGGAAACGAAATCGAAAAATCCTGAATAGCTGTCGATGATAAGAAGATATTCGTTATTATTAAAATTAAACAAATCTACAGCTTTAATTTCCTTAGATTTGGATACTTGATAACTTTGGCAAATACCGCAAGACTTAATAAAGTCTGTAATGTCTTCTATCATTCCAACCCAGAACATCAGCTCTCGTGCCCGATTCAAACATCTCTGGATTCCAAAATGACCTGCGTAGATTTTTGCTAGCATTTCACGTTGTAAGGCTGCAGGTACAATCAACTTCGTCCCTTTGAATAACACCATATTTTCATTAATTATTTCTTCGCGAAATGTCCTATGTTACGAAGCTCAGATGGAACTTTGTGAAGAGATTCAGTCCAACCATGTTGAGAAACTTTTACAAGTTGTTGAAGCTCGTGATCAGATGCTGTTTTATCTGCAAAACGTTTCATTGACTCATTAGACTTCATGTAGAGAATATATTTCAGTTCGATCAGTTTCGTTGTCACAAGATGAATTCAAGCAGTCTCTGCTAAGTATGTCAGCCAATGCGATTTCTTTGCCTTTTCTGTATATAACATGTGGATTATACTGGTTTAGTTGAAATAAGATATTTTGTAGTCTATTTGGAGCAGACTGTATAGGTTTTTTAAAAATAATCTCAAGCGGTTTCTGATCGGTTTCTATAGTTAAACGCTTTTTAAGTATGTACTCACGAAACTTTTCATAAAATAAAGGCAAAATAAAGGTTTCATACTTCAAAAAAATGCAACAGGTTTGAAACTTGAAACTACCCGCTGTTGTCATTCTTACCTACCTACATATAAGTAAGTTTGACCCGGTAATTTATTTTTCTTCTAGAAGTAGGCAGAACACTCCAACTCCATTCAACTTGGACGATAATGGCCAACAGTTCCGTCCACCCGACCACCTAACCGAAGAGCGCTTGGCGATATCCAAACTTAAGTCGTAGAAGGCTGCTGGTGCGGATGGCTTACTAGGCGAACTATTTAAATCAGCGGGAGCTGAATTAGTTAGGAGCATACACCAACTCATCTGCAAAATTTTGGTCGGATGAATGGAACCTCGGTATGGTGTGCCCCATCCATAAAAAGGAGATGCTCTTAAGTGCACCAACTACAGAGGAATAATTAGTCTCCTAAACGTCGCTTGTAAAATCTTGTCGGCTATCCTGTGTGACGCCTTAAAACCTTTTGTCAACGATCTGATCGGCCCCTATCAGTGTGGTCTTAGGCCAGGCAAGTCAACCGTCGATCAAATGTTCACACTCTGACAGATTCTAGAAAAATCCCGGGAATCCCAGATCGATACACACCTCTCTTTATCGATTTTAAAGTCGGGTATGAAAGCGTGAAAAGGGACGAGTTATTCAGAGCCATGTCATATCTCGGCATCCCTTCCAAACTCATCCGCTTAGATATGCTTCATGACGACGGAGAAATCTCGCTGCTCCGTCAAAATCGGTGAGAACACCACCGATTCCTTTGATGTTCAGAAAGGATTGAGGCAAGGCGACGGACGCGGTATCAGGCAACCTATTTAACATCGTTCTTAAAGCAATTGTACGTAACGCACAAGGTAACACCAGCGGTACAATTTATCAAAAGTCCGTTCAATTGCTTGCAAATGCAGACGACATAGACATTTTCGGCGGAACAAAGCGAGCTGCGACAGGTGCATTTGCGAGCATTGAATCGGAGGTGGCTAAAATGGGATTGGCGGTTAATGAGGACAAAACGAAGTATATGCTATCATCGATAAAGCAATCTCACATCGTCGACTCTGGCAAAATATCACGATGGACAGATATAACTTCGAAATTATCAATAACTTTGTCTACCTAGGCTCCACTTTTACCTCGAAAAATGACATCAATGCAGAGGTCAAACGAAGAATTACTCTTGCCAACCGCTGTTTTTTCGTTCTTAGAAGGCATTTATAAGTCTCTCTCAGAGAACCAAGGTCACTTTTAACGAGACCCTAACCATCCCGGTTCTGCTCTATAGGGCAGAAGCATGGACACTGATGAATTTTAACGAAAAGGGAACATTTTTCGCCTGAAACTCACAATAAGGGAAGAGTGAAATGTAATTTTTCCGGGCGGATTATCTTTCACGCGGAACTCACAATTAAAACAAAGATCTTTTTATTACGTATTTTAATATTGTATGCTTTTACTTCCGCGGAATGTAAAATTTTGGTAACAAAACCTAAGTTAAATACAGATTTCCTGATGGGGTTTATTTTTATCAGTTAAACTGACACATTTTTGATTACATCACTCAACTGTCATGTATACTTCCATATAGATATTTTTTTGTATATATTTTCTTTCCTGGGGTGCTCTCCCTATCTTACTCTTTGTTCATTAATTTCATCTTAATCAGACAAATGGAACCCCTGTGTGAAAAAGACAATGCAAAACTTCACAATAAGAGAATCATTTCCTAGTTCGCGATTATAATTAATCTTCCCCTATGATTATTATACTGGTACGAAACAAAAAGATTTCAGTTTTGCAGAACTTTCCTGCTATTAACATCATTTCCAAATTTGAAACTTTTAAAATCCCTTTATTAGCCCAGAAACCACTTTTAATTCCCCAACAAGTGATACACATGGTGTATGAAAATGAAAATGAAAAGACAGTTCTTTCCGGTCCCTGATGCATGCACATAAGACTGAGCTCCACTTTATCAACGTCAAAATTTAATTACCTCTTCTTGCATGCCAGATAGTGCGCGGGGAGAACTAAAGCCAACTACCAGCTTTATGTATTGCAGGCATCAGGAGCTAAGGAAAAGGATATATTTATTCTGATAGCAGCACCCGCCTGCTACTGCTGCTCCACCGCCACCGCACACCGTTGTTGCCGTTGTCGGTCGTCGCCGTTGCCGTCGCCGTGATGGCATAGCATGAATCCTTTAATGTCTTAGTGGCAGAATAATTGCATTTTAATTGCCCACAAAAGTGAGCTAGGTTTTCCAGAGGAAAATGGTGGCTGCTATATGCGAGTAGCAGTAGTGGAATTAACTACTTACCGTCAAACCCCATTGAGAGCCTGAGGCATAAAGAGAAAAGGACTATGACTAGGT
This sequence comes from Melangyna quadrimaculata, assembly GCA_949320155.1. Classification (NCBI taxonomy): domain Eukaryota; kingdom Metazoa; phylum Arthropoda; class Insecta; order Diptera; family Syrphidae; genus Melangyna; species Melangyna quadrimaculata. The sequence goes on from OX439483.1 coordinate 380,276,179, forward strand.
ATATGGAAAAAACAAAGCTTACAAATTATGCAAAGTCCAATGGATATTCTCATTTCCGGTGTGCGTCTTTGGTTAAGAGTCAGCCACGTTTTATATACCGCTGTACTCAGGGCACGGAAAGAAAACATAAATCTTTTAGATTCTGCGATCCATATAGCTAGTAGGTACAGTAGTTTATATGCGGACACCAATATACTACGTTTGGGATTCATTAAAAAGAAAAGCGCCCCAACTCAGCTGAAAACCAAGAATAATGCATCCTGGGTCAGCTTCCGAAGAATATGCTATTTGCTATGCAGGAGAGGTCGGTTTCTAATTTCCATTCTATGGAATCTGTAGGGCAACTTAAATGCGAGAAGTAAAATCAAATCCAAACGTATATAGTAAGAGATGTTAATCCAATATACCAAATACAAATGATATTATTGTCATGAAAATGGTGCATCCTTTGTCAATTATAAGACACATGGGACAGTTTATGCGAGCAACCTTCAGGACATCGCAAGATTGTTTTTCTGTTTGAAATAATTCGTCTTGATCTTAATAATGGGGATCTAGAGCAAAATATCTTAACAACAAATGTGGCGTACCCTCTTCCAGTGGTTCCCCGCCTATATAGTAAAGGTACTTAGTTTTTTAATTTTCGAAACCGGTTTATTTCAAATGCTATTGGTTGGAGACAAAAATGTGCAGACGAAAAAAGTTCAGCTTGGAATTTCTAAACTGAGTTTTTGGTGAGGTCAAATACCATAACACTCGGAAAACTTAAAGCTTTTCAATTTCTTCTATGTCTAGTGCTCTTTATTTATTGTAGCATATGAGAGGGGCATCCTTTTTATTCTAACGACAGGAGATACAGCATTGAGTTTTTGTAGCATTAAATTCTATGCGGTTTCTAATTCCCCGATGGAGGAATAGAACAATTCCGTCGGGATGAGAACTGAATGATTTTATCATACGCTACCGTCGATTTTAATTCTCCGAAGGACAAGGATGTAAATATAGATATGATTATCACACCAAAAATATAAATGTTAAAAAAGAAGAAGAAGAATTCAGAAGGAGCAACAATCATTGATGTGTTCGAGGTATCTCAGTTCTTACTGCAATCTTACCACATGTGTTGTATATTGAACTTAATATGCTATTCCACAGTTAACATTGTCAATACGTCACAAACATCCACAGATTGGAAATTATTCTTGAATCCAACTACTGCTCAAAACTATACTGCAAATATGCAAATCAAAGCTGAAAATTTACAAATAGAAGAGATGATTTAAACTACCAGCACTTATTTGAAAACATTAAAAATGCGGCAGTAGAATGTAGCATGATTAAATATTATAGACAATACACTGCGCCAATGACTCAAAGGAATAAATGGTTTAGTTATGAATGCATACTACATAAACGAGGTATGAGACAAAAAATGAAAATATATCGAAAAGACCCCAATAACATAGAAAAAAGACATGAATATATCGCCAGCAGGAAACTATACGCGTACACAATAAAGGCAACTTAAAATCAGTAGGTACAATGAGAATATTAGCCAACAACTTCAAAACACTAAAAATAGTAAAGACTTTTGGAGAGCAATCAAAAGCATCCAACCGAACTCCTATCCTATCGCAAAAGACGTTTGGGACAATAATCTTCAAGAAACGTATAGTTATAATTAAGCCGAGTACAGTCCTTTCGATGATACATATCATGCATTCCTTGATAGAGAAATAGATCTGGAGGAATTAATACACATAATACAAGGTTTACGAAATAATAAAGCCACTGGTCCAGATACGATTGCGAACGAGTTCTTGAAGCACCTACCAAACCTATGGTTTGAATATCTTCGCTCTTTCTTTCAAAGCCTCTTCCTCTTAATGAGGAAAGAAATCTCTCAGATCTGTTAAGAACGGATATAACAATGATATTCAAAAAAGGAGATTAGAATCTACCATCAAACTATCGCCCTATTGCGATTGAAAATGCCTTAATGAAAGTTTACACCCAAATTTTTTCAAACAGGCTTCAGGAGTGGGCAGAAGGAGTAAAACTAATCCCAGATTTTCAAAATGGTTTCAGAAAAGGACGATGATGTGTTCATAATTTCTTTATCTTACGTTCAATTATCGATATAACTCTAGCAAAACCGAAAGGAAGATTTTGTGTAGTATTTGTTGACCTAAAAGGAGCATTCGACGGTGTTAATCACGAAAAGTTGTGGTTCCACCCGATCTATTGGAGCAAGTAGAATTTCAAACCGTCTACTCAAAAACAAGAATTGCTATTAAAACAGCGCATGGCCTAACTGATAAGTCGAACATATCAAGAGGTGTACTGCAAGGTGATCCTTCAGGTGCTTCCTTAGGAGCGAGGGCGTCACAGGATTGGACATCTCACAAATCACGAATGTAATTCTGATCGCATATGCCGATGATATTGCTGTGTTTGCAAAAACTGAACAAGAGCTAATAAAAAATCCTTAGCAGCACTAGATAAATATTTTGCAGCTAAAGATATGACATTAAATGCGCAAAAAAAAAAAACAAAACAGAGCGCGTGTAACTCAGTACTCGTAACAGAAGTGAAGGTTATATGCGTAAGATGCAGCTTTGTGTTCTTTACCAAAATGATCGATGTGTTTAGGTTGTAAACTTGAAAATTAAATAATTATGGTTTAAAGTAAAAAAGGTGAAAATTTAAAAGATATAAATCAGTTTATTTGAGTAGGTTTTCTGACTATTTCCAAAAATTCATACACTCCAAATCTCTGCAAAATCAAAAATTTGTTTATGACAACTTTAATTTGGTTTTATGTATTTTGCAACCATATATAATTCAAATTTGCAGCGGCCTCTCCTGATTTAATTAAATTTTTTGAAATAAGCCTATTTTGAGAAAAAATTTTTAAAATAATTTATATCTCCATACCAGAAGGAGATAGATACAAATCTTAAATTAGTAAGATTCTAAGAATTTTATTATCTATCCACCAAAAAAAATTCAAAACTCTAGCATTCTAATTAACGAAATTAGAAAAAAGACATAAACGGACATTTTCCTTTTTATCTGCTACAATAATATAGATTATCAAAAAATCCAAACTTATTGGACTATAAAATATATTAGCCTATCAATAAAATTTTTTCTTTAACTCTACCTCCCACCACTTACCACTTAGCTAATCAATGATCTCAGCGTTGCACATGTGGCGTTACATTTTTTCGTTTCATAAAAATTCAACCTTGAAATTTCACTCTCAACGCGCCCAAAGAAGTTTCACTTCAAAAATTATGAACTTTGCAAAGAGAAAAAGCGTATCTTGTCCGGAAAGGTTTCCATATACAGAAGATTAGATTGAAGTTGTTGATAACTTTGAATACCTTGGAGTAAACTTGAATCGAACTGGTTCTTGGAAGGAGCCATAAATATATTCAAGACCAAATCAAGAATAGCAGCAGCGGCCAGCGGCATCTAATAAAACTATAAATAGTTGTTATGTGGAAAACTGGGAAGGACGAATCAAAGTATTTGAATCAACCATTAAATCGACTGCACTTCACTGTGTTGAAGTATGGGGACTGGCAGCTGGAGATAAAATAGAAGTAATTCAAACGACAGTTTTAAAGAAATTGCTTGGACTATCCAATAATACACAGAGCAATGTAGTTCGGATAGAAACAGGAACTATACCAACAATTTTTGAAATTCCGAAAAGAACCTTAAATTTCTGGTTAAAGCTTTTAAATACCACAGATGACCGCATAGTATAAAAATGTTATAATGAAACTTTGAGAGTTCATTTTCCACCCAACGGCCAAACTGGGCAACTCAATTTAAGGACCTCTTAATGAGAAACCTTACGTATGTATGGAAACAGCAGAACTTAACTTCTGTACAAGAGTTTTATGAGAGCATTTTAAGTGACAGACAAAAAACGTTAATGGAAGAAGACTTTAGAAGAGCAACTAGCACCACATCATGCTCTTATTATGCTTCCTTGTTAGAAAATATACAAGAGCCAGAATATAAACCTGCTTTATACTTCAATGTGGCCTTAAAACCGTTCATTCATAAGGTCATATCACAAATTAAGTGTGCAAACAGGTATGCCCATAGGATCATCTTGCACGGAGATAAACACAATTTCGATCCAGAAAACATTTGTACGATTTGTAACAAGTATGAAGATGATAGTACGTACTGCGAATTGTAGTCTATCGAAATAAGGTATGGAGAAAAATGAAGGCGGAACAAGACAGCATACTTAAAAGCGCTTATCAAAATGCTGATGCTCCAAATGCATCTGATAAACAAATAACACATCTCGACCTGTGACGTCAGTGGTCTTAAGCGGTGGAGTGCGTAGTGCACACGACTGCTAAGACTGAGAAAATCTAATATGCGTGGGTTCGAATCCTATGGTGTGCATAAAAAGTTTTCAAATAAAATTGAATTAAAGCTCAGCACCACAAAAAAGAGACTGATGAGTGCAAAAGTGGCAAAGCACGAAATAGCTATATCTCCAGCCAAACAGTTGGTGGTAGCACCTTTAAGTTGTTGTTGTTGTTCAAAAATTCAATGAAATTGACGGATTAAAGAATGGTCAAGCCTAATAAGCTGACATTCTAGTACGAAGAGTACAATAATAACAATAATAGATGATTGTATTGAGCACATCCTCCTAAGATGTCGCATTTTTAGTGCAGTGTGAAATCATTATCTGTTTTCTAATGGATTAACTGATTTGGAGGGTATAATAAAAGTAGAAGACGAAATGAATGCAACAATTAACTATAAATGTCGTAAACTCTCTCAGACTTAGAGCTTTTATTTTAAATGAATGAATAAATCCAGGTTTCATCTTAAGTCATCTTAAGTCCTCTTAATTACTCTATACATTCCTTTTAATTTTATTTTTAAACGGTTTAAAACCAAATTTATTCTTTTTTTGTGAAATTTTGTATTTATATAAACAGCCTATATTAAATAATTTATATAACGGACATTTTGAAATTGTAAAATTATTGCCAATCAATTTATAAAAGCAAAGCTTATAAACAAATACAATATATCAGGTCGACTGAAAATTGTTTTGTTGTATACGCCAATTTTACGAATTTGGGAAATCGCATTTAAAGGCTTGTGTGCATATAAAAAAAAAAAAAAAACTGACCGAAAAAAGTGTTTTTGTATTTTTAATATAATATTGTGTGAAATATCTTCTTTTGATTATTGTATTCAAAACTGTCCTACCTATTTTCGTTTTCGAATTATAAAGGTTTTAACCCAAAATGAGTTTGTCGTATACGCCACCAAAATCAACATTTGTTTCCATCCCATACACGTACGACAAAGTTTACGCACGTACGACATTCCAATATTCAAGCATAAAGTATAGTCCAATACGAATCGGTATGAGTACCAACTAAAAAAAGTCAATTTTCAGTGTTTACAGTCTTTTTATTTATTTAATAAACGTTAAAATAAAAAACAGCCTTATCTTATTAAGGCAGTCTTACAAAAAGTAAATTTTAAAAACAAAAAAGTATACAAGTTAGTGAATATGAGATCAAAATAACAAAAAAAGTCATCATATGAACATAACAATAAAAGTTAATAGAAAATTATATAACATTTTGTTTAATACAAAATACAGTCATTCTATGACCATTAACTTAAAAACAATTACAAAAAATTTATACTTCAGGTAAAAATAAAATCAGAATTAAAGCATGATTTATTTCCATTATTTTGTTTTGAATAAGGCCTTGGCCACGCACTGAGCGACAAGCGACGAGCGGCAGAGCGACAAGTTCAAGCAAAAAATAGTAATAATAATTAATTAATTGTCGTTTCCAAGTAACTTTCTCAAACTTTGTTTAGTTTTGAGAAAATTGAGTGCATTCTCTTGTCGCTCAGAATTAAAATTCAATAAATAAATAAAAAGAACAGAATTGAAAGAAGAGCTACAAAGGTCCTTTTTTAATGAGAGAGCGACGGAATTACGACCTATCTCTGCAATTATTGACTGAAAATTCGTTTATTACTAAGGGCCATTATATTGCTTGAACTTGTCGCTTGTCGCGCAGTGCGTGGCCAAGGCCTGGCTTCGTAATATGCCTGGTCTGCCTTAGGCATAAAAATAAATAGACTTTTAAGGTAATTTATTTCCTCTTTTAATACAGACGGGCTTGCGAGTCGAAGGCATAGGCTGAACAAATTTTCTGAAGTTCGCAGACTAGTTTTGCTTGATTTTTTTTTAAGTATTGAGGCACTTCGAAATTCCAATTCCCTACCGCTCGTTTTTTAAAGTAAAGTAAAGAGATTGGTTTTATTACATTTAAGAAAGTTTATTTTAGTGAATGGAATGACTTCAAAATTCAACTGGCCTGCTCTAGCAGAAAATGCCTTAAAGACTATTGGCTCATTTGAATTAATTTATAGTAAGATACATTTTTAAAATGCATAGCTTTAAAATGTTAAGATGTCGCAAAAGAGAAATATGACTAAAAACTTCCAGAATTCAAAGGAACCTGGCTATGGACTTAGTCAACTTCCTGAATCAACGAATGTCCAGGCCTTAAAAATGTTTGTTCAGTTACATTTAAGGAAGTGTTATTGTTAAGTAGGAAAAGCAAAGCACTTCACATCACCTTATTTTTTATTTTGAGAGACACAGGAGTCACTCCAAAGAGTCAGAACTTTGATTGATGGGTTATCCGATAATATTTCATTGAACATTTAAAAATCGAGCTGGCAAACTGACAGATTTTTTTTTTTATCTGCCTTGTATTTATACTTTCTACACCGCCACCAGTTGAAATTTGTATGTATATACGTACGACAAAACAGTTTTCAGATTTTATTTTTAAAATTTTTGATCATATGTCTTAAGCCTATAGACACACGACGAAACAATATTAAAGAAAAAATTGCGGCAAAATACATGGAATTTTTGTCGTATATGCACCGAACGAAATCCTTACGTAAATACAACGAAAAACGTCATTGTTACAACGATTTTTTAGTTACAATTCAGCCGATGTTGGGAATCGTTATATCAACGATTAGTCATTCGTTCTTTAATGAAGCCGTTCATAAAACAACGAATTTTCGTTGAGTCAATGAAATATTTTAATTAGAGAACGTAAAAGCCTATTGACGAATGTTTTCGTTGAATCAACGAATTTACGAATTTACGAATTTAATATCAAATATTTAAAGTAGAATAATATCGAATAACCTCAAAATTATCAGAAAAATCTGTTATTTAATGAATACTGAGTAATGACTTAAATTGTGTTGGTTTACTTGGAAAGTTTTCTTTTATTACCTAATTACTCAATTTTGTACCACCCTACCAATTTTCAGTAATCGGAAGTGATCCATTAAAATGATGATATGTAATTCTTTAGAAGTGGGTAGATGCCATGCCCCCGCTTGAACATTTTCATAATTTAATTTTTTTCTTTGTACACGCTTGAAACCCAACAGGCTTACCAAATTTCATAATTCTGCAACAATCGAAAGTGCTTTTAATATATTTAATATTAATTCAGCGAAAATGGGTGCTTGCCACGCCCGCTGAATGTAAAATATAAAATTTTTAATTTTCCCTTTGTTTGCATGTGAAGTTCTATCGCTCTACCAAATTTCATCATTCTACGACAATCAGAAGCTCTCCAGATAGTTGATATCAATTCTGATAAAATGGGCGGGTCCCACGCCTCTGAATAGATCATTTGAAATTTTCCAATATCTCCTTTGTATTGATCACTTGACCTACAAGTCTACCAAATTTAATCATTCTACAATAACCAGAAGTTCTCTTCGTAATAATTAATATCAATTCTGTGAAAATGTTTGAATACCACGCCCCCTAAATGAAAAATGGTTTCCTTTGTTTGCACTTCATTCTTTATTGCTTTACTAAATTTCATAGTTCTACGATAAGTAGAAAGATCCAAATAATTTATTTTTAATTCTATGAAGATGGGCGTCTGCCACGCCACGACCCTCATTAAAATCTCAAATTTTCCATTTTTCTATTTGTAGGTACTTATTACCAACCATTCTACCACATTTTATCATTCTGCAACAATCTGAAGTGATCCATATATTTAATATCAATTCTGAGAAAATTGGCGGATGACCGCCCCCTGAATGAAAAATTTAAAATTTTCGATTTTTTCCTTTGTATGCACCACACGGCCTACCGTTGTTTTGATGATCTGTCAGTCGGTCAGTCAGTCAGTCGTCAGTTACGGTTTTTGCGTAATCGCAGTCTTATATCTCACTAACCACGAATGCTAAAGAATTGAAAATTGGTGAGTTGCCTAAGCCTGGTAAGCTTAGCAAATGCTGCGAGTTTGAAGTTTCTGACTTTAGAGGGGGGGGGAGGGGTCGAAAATCGCACGAGTTTGATCATGTAAAAAGGGTATAGTGCCAGAACTTGGCTGGACACTACCGTGCCCTTAAATCGAGACCTGAGGGTATTATTGTCGTAGCATTTATTCTGTTAATTTCAGTCTTGAAAGCCAAAACTCTATCAACAATTATGAAACATTTTATTCTTCTTGAAAATTCTTTTTGAAAATTCTAAAATAGGTCAACTTACTCGTTGACCTTTAACTTAAAATCTAAACTCCACTATTATAAGTCCCAAAAATGCAGACTCTAAAATATCATTAAGACAACACACAGACACAATAAATCAGTGTCAAGTTTTGAATTAATATAAAATTTTAAAATTTACTAAAAAAAAATTCAAAAATATGAAGTTATTGTTTTCTATTGCTTAAAGTCCTTTAGTTAGGGCGTTAAGAGAGCCAACCTTGCACTTCATTCTGACGGGAAGAACTTTGGTGCACTAAGAGTCCAAATCCTAAATTTACTTTAAAGAAGTTTTTTTATAAGGGTTGCCTTCTGACCATGTTTTAACACGAAATTTCACATAAATTAGCCTATAAATCGGGAACTTGAAATCGGTTGATATCTTGGAATATCTCCTTGGATTAAGAATACTCGAAGCCATAGGAATATGGTCGTTTTTTGACCCCTCCTCCATCCTTGTACGCGAGGGAGCAAAATACCCGCGGCGGATAAGGGTTTTTATTTGTCGCAAAATAATGGTTATAAAATGAATACTCATAAAATGTTTAGATGAGCGTCGACGTAGAATTTCATACTATGCAGCTTAACCGATGTCCATTTTTATCCATGTATTGGTTTTTTGTATAGTCGCTTTCAAAATGGGGGAGGGGAAGGTGGAAGTATATCAAACCACTATATAATCGTCTTGGTATAATCTAAGCATATGGCACATGACCTTAGGGTAATTTTTAATGCCCAATCTTATGCAATCAAAATAATTTCAATATAATTTCCCCAGAAAAAGTTATAACCTTTTTAACCCTTATCCGGTTGAGGGAGGGGTCAAAAAACGACTATATTACTACGGCTATTCTGAATCCAACGAGACATTGCACGATATCAACCGATGTCTGGTTCTCGATTTATAGGCTAATTTATGCGAAATTTCGTGTTAAACGTGGTCAGAAGGCAAGCCTTATATCTCCGGTCTGCCAGTGTTGCCACCGTGGAAACACTTCTTAAAAGTAAACTTAGGATTTGGACTATTAGTGTACCAAAGATCATCCCGTCAGAATGGAATGCAAGGTTTGACCTTAAATATGGCCTTAACGCCCTAACTACTTAGCTAATAGTATTTTGAGCTAAGCAAAAAAGACAAAAAATGATTTTTTGAATAGATGTGTTTTAATGGAAAAAAAATAAAAATCTTTGGAGCGGTTTTAAAATAAATATAGAATTTTGAAAACATAAGAACGTGATTTTTTAAATCGGAAAAAAATTTTTTTGAATATTTTGATATGCAATATTATTTAAACTTTGTTAGAGCATCTGCATAAACAAAATTATTATTTGAATGGGTTTTTTAATGATAAAAAAGTCGAAAGTATGAACAAAAATTATATATAACAAACATCTTTTTATCAAAATTATTGGAGCCATGTTCGAGAAAAATAAATTCTTTTTTTTTGGGCAATTTTTCCAAACCAAATTTCAACGGAATTTATTTTCAATAGTTTTCTTCGACAATAGTATCCGCTTCACGGGTTCAAGGATTTTAACTCCCTTGTTGGTTCCTCTGTCCCGCTCAATCGACTCCTTCGCTCCGCTTAGGGTATGCTCGGTCCCCAGGCAGGCGCCTATTTTGTTAGTTGGTGTGCTATCAGTTAATTTGGAATAAACAGTACCTTTGGTTGCCCGCTTTTTTAATTCCCTTTTTGGGGCCTCAGTCCCGCTAAATTTCGAGTTTTAAATTATTTTTTTTCAGAAAACTATTAACACAAATAAATTGGTTAAAATAAATAATAAGTTTCTATAAATTTAGCATTGTTAGTCTTGCCGTTGTTTTTAAATTGTTTTTTTTTTTTTTTTAATTAAAAGTCATTTTGTAGAAAATTGCTCCTCCTGAGCAACCATAGTGAGATAGACCCACGGCTCTTAATACAAAATGATTGTAATAAGCCCCTCTATAAAAATCCATTATTATTATGCTGCGTCGTGGTTATCGTACTTCCCCACATTAATCCTCAAAGCCAGATCACCGTTATAACGTTATAATAAAATTATAAAAAAGTAGTTAAAGTAATTTTCAAGTTAATCAAAAACTAGAAGACATAAAACCATACGGTTTTTTGTGTTCAATTCAGAATTGATAAAAGCGATAACCACTTAAAGTCAATTTAGCAATTCATATCACAATTTAAAAAACAAACTGGGGCCTATTTCAGCAACCACTTTTCACTTTGCAAAAAAATATTTTCCGGCAAAGTAAAAGTGCAAAGTGTTTCACAAAATTTGCAAAGTGAAAAGACTTTTTACTTATCAGTTTTCAGACTATTTTTGAAAAGTGAAAAGTAAAAGTGTCTCACCAAATTCAAATAGAACCTTGCGTTTGAACTTGTATTTTGCAAAATAAACTTATATGAATTTGGGCAATTATGCATTGAATATAAATCATTGACAGTATTATTAATGTTGCAAATTAAAAAAATCACAAATTAATTAAATCAATCAGAAGATGGAAAAGATGATTCTGGTATAAGTGTTGAAAGAATTTTAAATTTACATGATTGTTAAAATAAAGAACTACGCTGCATGCTAATGGATCAAGCAGCTTTTCCTTCAATATTTATTTACATGTTTTATTTACATTGCAAACAACAAGTAAAGGGTATAGTGGGCCATCTAGGCGTTTAGTTTATAGGCATCATAGGTTATTTTGACACTGATAGCTGTTTGCCGCTCGAAATATTGACAGAAAGACAGTATCGTACCTCCGCGGAACGAAATGAGTCGCTTAACGCTTAAACAACGTTGGGAAATATTGAAAACTTATTTCCAAAGTGAGTACTGTGTAGTCAAAAAAGGTCCGTTTTTTGAAAAGAAGTTTTGGTTGAAATGAAGCACCCACCCACAAAATTGCCGCAACTGGGGATCAGAAAGCCGGCACTTGATTGATTGATGAGTTTGGAGTGACAGAATGTGCTACTGCAAAAGCCATTGTGTTCCATAATTAATGGGAAATATTTGCTCTTACTAAAAAAGCGATAATGGACACAATTTAATTTTGTTTATTTTATTGCATTTTTAAAAAGAAACTCGAATTTGGCCCATCCTGTATATATACCTACCTACACCTCATACCAAAACTGCTTTCAATGATACATCTAATTCTTTTATGAGCCCTGTTAAATCTGTGCTTTTAATCATCATTCACTGAAATATAAGCACTATCTCTTCTTATATAATTTTAACCATATGCCAGTAAGACCTCTGGTCTTTTGAATGCAATGCACGGCAATATGTTAGAAGGAAATCTTAAATCACTGCATTAGGGTATGAGCGTATGGCTGTTTCTGAAGAATTTTGTGGCTCAACGATGGTGTTTGAGAGAAATTCATCAGTGATTACATTCTACAGTCCATGAACTACTCTGCAGACGGTTGCTTTGTTTATTTCGTGCATAGATTCAGCACTGTGTTATTGGGCCCTATTCCCAACCCAATGTGGCTGTACATAAAAATTGTTGCCAGAGACTTAAACACGCATTCCTTTGGCTGTTGAATTGTATTTTATTTCCAATTTTGGACAAAATAAATGATGGCTGTTTTTATTAATCAAAAACTCTCTTTTGTCTAAAAATTATTTCCGATATCAAAGTTAATTCTTAACTTCACTTCCTTTGGTCACGATTTAACTTCCTCAATTTCAAAAAATTCTTCAAAACGATTCATTTGTATCTATTATTATTTTTTTGACAACTTTTCACAAAAAAAGCTTATTTGAAAATGAAAATTTCTCTTTGCATATTACTGAAAAGCTTTTCAAAATTCTAAATATAATTTGCAAAGTTTATTTGTTTAATGAACCAAGAAGAACAAATACTTTGCAAACTAACAACTTTGCAAATGTACGTTTACTTACTTACTTAGGTCCTCGGACCTATTACGTCCGTGATGTTTCCCTTACGGGACATAGGGCCTCCACTACGCCTACGCACCATCGTGTACGATTTCTTGAAATATATTTCAGCTCTCTCCAACTTTTCCCCAGTCGTGCCGATTCCTGTTCGACCGTTCTTCGCCATGTACTTCTAGGCCGGCCCACTTGTCTTCCCTCCTGTGTGAGCGGGTTCCACTGCATTGCTTGAGATGCAATGCACCGATCGCCTTTTCGAAGCGTATGGCCAATCCACTGCCACTTTCTTCTTCGTATAATGGAGTCTATGGGCTCCTGACCAGTTCTCGCATGAAGTTCGGCATTGGAGATACGGTTGGGCCAGAAAATCCTCAAGTTGTTTCGTAGACATCTATTAACGAAGGTTTGCAGCTTTCTAGTGACAGTGTCAGTGACTTTCCAAGTGCTGCAGCCGTAAAGCAGAACGGATTCAACATTGGAGCGGAACAGTCGTACGTTTGGTGAAATATAATTTGCAAAGAGGAAAACTTTTCAACTTTTCATTTGAATAATTTCCTCTTTGCATGTTTGCTTTTGGTGAAACGAATTTGCACAGTAAAAGTAAAAAGTTGAAAAGTGAAAAGCGAAAAGTGTTTGGTGAAACAGGTCCCTGGTATAAACTTTTTTGTTTCATTTTTTTAATCAAAATTTTAGTTTGCATGCAATTTTTTCGAAAACTGTTGACATGAATGATTAAATTTAAATTCAGGATTAAAGAACATATTTCTGGCTTTTAAAACCGGTAAAGTACTTCATTGTTAGTGTTGCCATCGTTTTCTAATATTTTGTTTTCCATTTTAAGTCATTTTTTCTAAAATGCCCCCACCTCCTAAGCGGGGTGAGATAGATCCTCCCTCCCATAATAAAAAATGCTTGTTTTTGACCCTTCTACAAAAAAAAATGTTATCAATTTTTGGCGCCAAAATTGTAGTACTCTCCCCTAGATACTTTTTTTTTGATTTTAATTCAAAATAAAAAAATGTGTTAACCACGTTAAACAATTAAATACCTGGAAAAAGAAAGAATTTCCTGAAATATACTATAACACTGAAATTTCATGTTTTTGTGACTTAAACCTATAGATTTTCGTATAAATTAGAGATAAAAAAACTTTCATAATTAAAATCCAATTCAGAGAAACAATTAGTTTTTTTTTTTTAAGTCTTAAGTCTTATTATAGATTATTGGTAAACGGGCTTTAGGTCAAATGAAAAAAATATATTTTCTTCTTGTCACAAATGTATGGATATAAGAAGTATATTGTACATTTATTTATATGTACATAGCGAATATAAAATTATAATCTTCATTAAATATTTAAACGGTCTTATTATAATGTTTTTGCCAATTTGAGTTTGAAATAAAGCTTCAAAAATAAAAATAAATAAAAACAAAAGTTACTTTCCGTTTTATATGAAAATTGGAATCGAATATTTACATTCCATTGATATCCATTATTGGCATGCCATAATATAAATAATTGAAATGTCAGCACAAATAAAAAAAAGTGAAAGCTGTCAATGTATTTTCATATATGAAACAATCCAAGTTGAACGATAAATAGACCTTGTTTAAATTTCCATGCAATTTTCATTTCATTTTGCTTAAGCTTGAGTGAACAATTTTATTATTTTCGTTACATATTTATTTATTTATTGTGTAAAGCGTAAACTATGAATTATTTTGTCTGCAAATATGCATTTTTGTTTTGTTTTGTTTTTTTTTTTTGTTTTGAGTATGAAAATTATTGCTGCTTTGTTTGATGGTGGATTGGTGGGGCCTCGAACTATAAATATTAAATGAATAATGGCAATGACGCCACTAGCACAATTCAAATAAAAATTGATAAAATACTTAACAGCAAAAATAATAACGACGATGCATGTGTGATTTAAACGTTCTATCGAAATAACGAGGAATTTGAATTTACAGACCAACGATTGGGATATCTTTTGTTGCAATGATTATAAAATTAATTAAGGAAATGTAAATACATATTGGTGATTCTCAGAAAATGATACTATTTAAACAAAATCACGCTACAAGCGTTCACAGCAAATTATAAATTTAAAATGATTAAATACCGCATGTAGTCCAGGAAAATTAGATAAAAAAATGTCCTTACTTCGAAAAAATTCCGAAAAAAAACTTTAAAACTTTGTTCTTTAATAGAAAATATGTTTCTAAACATAACACAAAAAAAAAATACCCAATCAAAATATATAATTAATGTCCTCCAATATTACATTTTGTTGACTAAATGTACTGCACCCAAATGTTTTTGAATGTTTTTCTCTGAATCTATCATTTAAAGACTAAAACACTTTTTTGTGTAGAATTTTATGAGCTACAATGTGTAGCTACAACTAAAAAAGACTATAGTTTTTGAGGAATTTATAAAAAAACTCATTTTTTCCCTTTACACCGCTCCCCCTCTAAGCTTTTAGCTCCACCCCAAATTTAGGGTACTTTTCAGGAAATATTTAGAAGAGACAAATGAAGCCTCCTTTTTTTTATCTCAACAAAACCGTTTAGTTTGCATTTGCATGTTATTGGAATCACCCATATCAGAGAATAGTCAAAAAGAAATCGGTACATTTATTAGTGAAGTTTTGAGTTGGACGCTGGGCGCCGAATGCGTCTTTGAGGAGAACCCTCCAGACTGACTTTAAGATTATTCATTAAAAAAAAAGCTGCAACTATTGGAAAACACTAAACGTGGAATAAGGGAAGGGTTGACCTTATTCCATTGACTAAGAAGAAAATGTTATTTAAAACGAAAAACACAAAATTTCGTCTCATTTACGAAGTTAAACAACCGAACATGGTGGCTTAGCGAAGGAATACAAATCGACGCCAACGTGTCAAACAAATGATAATAACTTTGACAGAATTATCACATGTGTTCGGTAACGTGATCTACTTATTGTAGTAGATTTTCGTTTTGTTTTTATTAATAGGAAATTTTATTCCATGGACTAACTTTTATTCCATGGTTTTGTAAACTCAGAGAATTAAGGTGGAATAAGCGTTTTTTATTAATTCGGCTGTAGGTGATTATAGGATAGGATAGGTGCAGGTAGGGTACGAGCATATGATTTAAAAGGAGGGGGGATAAATTGTTGAAGACATGCAAGAAAAAAAGTTATAACTTGGCTAGAAGTTGAAGATGTACGGTAAGATGTACGGTAGAAACAGAATATCTATCTGAGTGGCAAAAATCTGAGGCTCTAAGCAGGAAATATCCGATTTGCAAATTGTCAACTAAACCAAACATTTTGTGAAAAGATTTCTCATCAAGAACTTGAATTCATAATAAAAGAAGTTATTTCAGCTTTCCAACATGGCTTTGTTGCAACTATGCTTATCTCGCTTTATTCTCTTATTTTATACTTAAGAAACTCGAGGAAGGATATCAAATTGATCTTATATATACGATCTTTTTAAAAGCATTTGATAGGGTTAACCACACAATTCTAATAAGGAAATTAGAAAGATTAGGTTTTTTTACTGTTACATACATACATAAATGTCTAGTCTTAAAGGAAGTGGTCAGTTTGTGTCAATTTCAAGTCCATTTATTTTACTTAGGATATACATAGTACCTACAGAGCATCGAATTTAAAATTGTTACGAATTGTAACTCATTAACACTTACTATGAACAAATGGGATATAAATCCTCGAATTGCTCGATGGGTCTTACAACTGCAAAACCATGATTATATTTAAGAACATAGAAACGGAGAAAAAATGCAACAGGTAGACGCATTGAGTCGTGCAACGAATATTTTAGTATTGAAAGAAAACACATTCGAATAAAATCTTTCAATTTGCCAGCAAATGCATAAAGATATGTAGTTTTGGAAAGCTGTTAGAAAAATCGGAAAATAAGTTTTATGAAATGCATTACGGGCTGCGGTATAGAAAAGTAAAAGATAGTATAAACTGTTACATGTATACCAACAGAAAAAGCAAGTCGCGTTCTTAGCAAATACCATGATGAACTTGTTCCTATTGGCCCTGATAAAATGTTAGAAGTTATAATGAAAACGTATTGGTTCCCGGAAATCAAAATGAAAATTGGTATATACGTAGACAATCGTTTGAAATGTTTAGCATTTTCTTCAATAGAGGGTAGGCGAGAAGGCTAAGGCATGTTGCATAACATACCCAAGGGTCAGCTACAGTAGCGGATCTAGGATTTGGCTGTGGGGGGGGGGGGGGGGCTTGGAGTTTGGAGGTTCAGTTTGAGAACTTAAATAATAAAATTTGATCGTCCTCAAATTAATTTAAAAATGTATAACAAATCCTCAAATCAGTTTAGATTTAAGATTCAAGTAAAATTTGTGCCTTTTCCTTGCCTTTTTCCTTGCCTTTCCACTCCTGTCGCGCTTTAAATGTTTTTAGTATAAAGTACAATAACAATTATTCATAATTGCTGTAGTATTTAACATGGGAATTATTTTTAAGCGGAGATAAAAGCAAATATAAATGCGCACAAAAAGATGGTATAGTACAGCTATAGTTTTTGTATTAATAGACTACTTATAATACATTTTAAGCCAAATAGCCTTGAACCACACGAACAAATTCGTATTTTTATGTTGTTTAAAAAGGTATTAGGTTTCTACCTTAGCTAGGTATATTTGTAAATTAGCTGTGCGTATGTTTTAAACTTCACATTTTTTACAAAATTTGAAAACAGTTTATAATTGGCTAGTCAGAAAAAATGAAAATGATATTTTAATGGTCTTGCTGGCAAATGCTCATAATGTGCTCTGACAGTATCATGAGTCCTCTGAGATCTTATTTAGCTGGATTAGTCAAATCAACGAGTAGGATTACCTACCTGTTTTTTCAACCTATCTTTGTAAGGCACAGAAAATAATGATTTTGGAATTTGGCTCATTGCCTAGAGAATTTGTATGTAACTGCTTAGTACATAAATATTTTGTGTACAATTGTCTTGGACCCTTGCAATTTTGAAAACTAAGTCCCAAAATTCTCTAAGCCAAGGCTGTAAGAAACAATTCCTGTTGTATTTAAGATTTTACTTTAAACCATTGTTTAATGTGATAGGTTAATGTTAAGCTCTAACCACGTTTTTTTTTATTATTTCTTTAAGCTTTAGCCCCAACTTCGGACTTTGGCAGTCCCCAGACTTAAGCACCCAAAACTCTCTAGAATAAGAAGGTTAGTTTTTAGAGAGTTAGTTGTTTAACCCTGACGTCGTTTTTGGCCAATATTCTCAGACCTTAATAGTCTCAAGCTGTTTTTTCGTCCCACTTTCTGGGTTTTGTCTTTGGGGGAAAATTGTCATTGGATGAAACATTATTCATAGCCCCAACTTAATTGTTTGTCCAATTTGATTCAGGCTTTATTGTTTATTGTTGGAAAGTCAAAAAAGAGATTTATGCAATTTAAGGACCAGGGCCGCGAGCAAACAAAAAAGACTGCAAATTCGCGAAAAACGAAAAACAGATGAAAATCGTAAACAGGCAAATTAACTAATTGCAACCAACAAAATATTTGATAGTTTTGTTAAAGCCCAATTGAAGAGGTATAACTCAAAACAACCTCAAAAATTCAACCGATTTTTGCACTTTGTTGACATTTTTAGTAATGTTGCACTCGGCCCTGGAAGTTAAAAGCTTGGATTCATCATTAGGACAACATCATAAAACAGGCAATCAATCGAAAATCTACCATGTTCAACGCATGGCATTATTTTCACGTCTACTGTGTTAATTTTGAAAACTTTTGTTTTTGTTACATTGACTATAGTATTGCAGACTTTTACCAATAACTTGCTATTGACTCTAGATACAATTACAAGTTATACCAATTTGAAATCCGCAATTAACGCGCATATTTTTAAAAAAATTGGCCACTTAGGTATTCATGCATTTTTTTTATACCAGAGATGATTTAACTTTTTCAAAATTTATTTTCTTTCACATTTTGCATTGAAAATCAAAGTTAAATAATTTTTTTCTCTAAGAAGTCCAACAGTTATTATAATTTTCTTCTACCAATGTTTTGGCAGAAATAATGTTTAATATTGCTTCGAAAAAAAACGCTGGAATTCATTCACTTGTAGTCATGGTATTCAAAAATGTGAAGTAAGGCAAAAAATAATGCACTGAACAAAAAAATGCATATATCTTTTCTTATGGTTGGGATAGAACTTTTTTGTATCAGTTTTCAGGACGGTCATAAAGTCTTCTATGAGGTATTTTATGGTTATCCATTACTTACGGGGCACCCTGTATATAAATAATATTGAAATTTCTGGAAAAATACAAAATTGTTGTTGGAAAAATCGATTTTTCAAAAACAGTTCGCTCCAACGATATTTAAAATTTTGTTTTCATAATCTTATATTATTGGCTAGTAAATACACCTGAATAAGAGAGTAAGAAAGGAACAATTGCGTTCACGGATTTTTATTTTTGAATATGTTTGACTGAAACTTAAGCTTCCTCAAAACACAAAGTTCGCCCAAATTCACCCAATTAAAATGAAAAATATAACAAAAAGCAACCTAAAACATGTCAGAAAATCATTGATTTTTAAATTTTTGCTAAAATGCTCATAACTTCTGTTCGGCTAAAGATAGTGGCAAGACATGTACAAATGAAAAAGAGGAGAGACTCAAAGGCATAGAAAGTTTTTGTTCGACCAAAATTGGCGAGAATATACCCATTTAAAAATAACCATTTTTTTGCTTTTCAAATGGGTATATTTTCGCCAATTTTTGATAAACAAATTTCTGTTATATTTTTCAGTTTAACTTTTTTTTAAACTATAAATTATGGCAGAAAATCTTATTTCTTACAAAAAGTATTTAGAGGTAAATTCTCAATTTCAACTTAGTTTTCGAGCTATACCAAAAACATTGAAAAGTCACCAGTGTGACCGTTCTCTCAGAAATGCATGGGTGAATTTGGGCGAATTTTGTGTTTTAAGCAAATTTAAGTTACAAGCAAATATTTTCATAAATAATAACCCAGAACCCATTGTTCCTTACAAAATGACTAACATAT
Organism: Melangyna quadrimaculata; assembly: GCA_949320155.1. Classification (NCBI taxonomy): domain Eukaryota; kingdom Metazoa; phylum Arthropoda; class Insecta; order Diptera; family Syrphidae; genus Melangyna; species Melangyna quadrimaculata. The sequence continues at coordinate 380,295,782 of OX439483.1, forward strand.
TAGTTAAGGAAATTGATTGGTATAGCTATGAATTTAAGCAATTAAAAAAAAATCGTATTTTTAAACATTTTTTTGCATTCGTATTTTAATATAATACTTGTTTTTCATATTTTTTATAAGAAAATAATAATACATCATCAATACCTCAATGTCTAGCTACATTCCAGTGGTTGCTTCGAGAGCAGGCACGTGCGATCCTGTCGTGCATATTATTTTATTTTATTTCCAAATTAATTTTTGTAAGCAAATAGCTTGTGAATAGGTAGTTAGTTTTAAAAACTCATTTTAGATTTTTAGATTTAATGCCCCCATCGATTAAGCCAAGCACTGAGACGGGATGGTTCTAGACTTCATGCAAATAAAAAGGATCCGGTGCAATGGTCATTCGAGCAACACGTTGAATTTATCATCAGCTTAATTTTTTTCTTGTTTCTAATAATTTGAAAAGTAAAAGCCCCAGAACCATCGAATTGTCTGTGTTTCATTTAAACTTTATAAAAAATCTTTTATCAAAATCAGCTAGAGAGATAATTACTTTTTCTTACATTAAGTATAAACAAAAATATTCCTTTAGCAAACCTAATTTAAAAATAAAATAAAATAAAATAAAATAATATAAAGTAAAATCAAATAAAATAAAATAAAATAAAATGACTTGAGAAATATTTCCCCTGTTTTTAAGTTATTTTTACAAAATTGGACCTCAAGTCTAAACGCGGTTAAATGTACCCCTTCTTGTACAATTTTTTGTTTGCTTCAACCCACTTTTAGTTTTTGTTGTATATTATGCGAATCACACTGGAAAATTTTAAAACAAAATCCGACAATACAAAATTTTTGTGGAAGCTTATATTTTTTAGTCCCCTGCAAGTTTTTTTTGTAATGTCCTAATTTTATGAATGATTTTTTTTTACTGAAAGTGGTATAAGAAGTTGAAAGCAAGTTCGCCCCACAATATTATTTTAATATCTCAAAAATTATCAATTTTACGAAAAAAATTTCGATAAAAAAATTATAGCTTAGATGTTGACACTTTTTTTCTTAGAACCAATCGTTTTCAAAGAGGGTGATGGAGAAAGTGTCGGAAGCTTATACAAATGAAATATTTATTTTGGTGGAATCTAAACATGTGGCATATCATGATTTAAGGACTTTTGACTTTTTCTGATTGTAACTCGTAATAAAGTAACACGTCTTATAAGTCAAAAAATGCTTATCCATTTATAGTCTGAACCATGTCCATAAGAGCAGGTTTGTGCAATCCAGATATGCATTTTATTTAGCTTAAGTCTTAGGTAAACGTGAATCACTCTGTATAAATTTAAAAAAAAACAAAGTGTGGTCTGGTCATCTCTCGCAAGATAATTCAGCCATTTAGAAGTATGTAGGTACATAATGACCTAGTGTTAAACAAATTTGTGTTTCTTTATGCACATAATATACATATGTACATATACAAACAAAACATTGTGTGCAGAAGAGTTGCTTGTATACATTTTTCTTCTTTGGATTCAATTTAGCGAAACACGACGTTAATTTAGAATGAACAACTAGGTCAATTATTAATATTAGCAAATGAATGCATGCATATAAACAGCGCATACAGCATCAGGATCCACCATAAACAGGATACACTACATACAGAGTGCTGCAGGTGAATCCTTTACAACAAAATATGTGTAAATTTGTGTATTTTATTTTGTATTTTGTATTTTGTATATTATTTATTTTTTATTTGTTTTATATTTCGTGGAAGTGGAAGAGTACCGACCGACATTAATAGTTAGTGTGTTTCTGCTTGGTTAATGCATTATTGTTGGGGTTTGAAAAATTAATGTAACCAATTAAGGTAACCCATCTTTTTATGAGAGCTCGTAAATTTCAAACAGACACGACGCTTGCCATGCTCTGCTTGCGGCAAAATATAATAATAATTACATATTATGAACGTCAGTGTGAAAAAGGATTTTCGGTTGTTTTTTTTTTTTTGTATGTGTTTTAATTGTTGTTTAGTTTAAACTTTGTTCTTGAAAACTGCCATCGGGGGTTGGAAATATTATGTCTTTAGAAATTATTTAATTAATCTAGCGAAAGGAGCGAAACTCTTGTAACATGATATTGTTGTATTGCCATCGTTAAGTTTTAGAAGTAGGTGCCAACATTATGTATAGATATGTCTCATAGACTCAAGATGAAAGCAAGGCCGATCTTTTGTTTCCTTTAATTAAAATAAAAAAAAATCTCTTTTTTTTTGTAAGAGCGGTTTTTTTGTAGAACGTTTGGCCAAATTGTTGTGATATATTTTCCACAAACTTTATGATGAATTTATAAATAGGATGGCGAATTACAATTCACAAAACGCAAATGGATTTTCCGAATCCAACAATTAATAACAAACGAAATTAAACAAAAAGAAAATGCACAAGACGATGTGCGACCCGACACTTAAAAATGGAAATGAACTGATAGTTCGGACTGGCCTCGTTCTCTCTATCACAACTGATAGCAGGTTAAGTGCTGCCAACCGGTAGCTCAGAGGTGGGGTGGATTCAACTAAGGTTGAATTCGATTAATCGACTTGATTAATCGAAGTGATATTAAAATTGAAATTTTTTTAATTAATTAAATGGAAAACCAACTACAGTGGTCCAATTGATAAAAAAAATGGGCGCCAGAAAGTTTTTCTTTAAAAAAAAGGCTGAAACTTACCAAACCTGAAATAACAAAAATTCTCTTTTTGGAATCAAAACAAAACACAAGAATTAAATTTCCAATAGGGAAAGCTGATTTTATTAGGGAAACCTTTCTAATTATAGGTGTAAAACCCTAAATTGTTTCAACAATAAAAAAAGGTTAACAAGTCTCTTTAGAGATCGGCAGAGGGCCAATTTTCCAGAGATAAAAATTAAATTGAAAATGAAAATTACCACAAATTACAAATTAACAATATGGTGTGCCACAAAGGACACAAAGAAAGGTCACCTTGGGAAAGTTCGCGAAAACACAACGTATTCTAATACGGTCGCGAGTCTCGCAATTTCGGGACAACAAAGGCACGAAAGAAGGCCTAACGGGGAAACACTTTCGCCAATTTTAAGGCCACAAAATAAAACAAAAAAATAATACTTTTTAAGCACAAATTCGTACCAACACAAAGAATACTTAGCTTCGATAATCAGATCCTGCCTCCACTCCTCGAACAACTTTATGGTTATATCGCCTCTGACAGAAAAATGAAACTTGAACAAAAATATAAATTTTGCTTTGAGGGAATCACATTCAAATCTCATATGTTGTACCAAATTTGAACAAATCGGTCCACCTGGTTGCGTCCTATCTTGATGCCGAAACAGTAGTCGTACAACTGCACACACCGGTTAGTGTCCATCTCGAAGTACATTCAGTGGTTGTTAAGACCAATGAAAGCACAGACCAACGCGAGGGATGTTATGTCGGAAATTTTGTTTGGATTATGGGATTAAAACTCACAACTCACGGAAAGCGGTAAAGAATTGGCGCTCCAAAATAAATATATAAAAAAAGTACGTATACGCCCGAGTGTACTATTTTTTTACATAACGTACTATTGATTGATCATTTATCCAGACATAATTAAAAAGTTTCGTAAATGTACAATTGTACATGTTTCTAAATATAATTTCACTTGTATGTATATCATATTTTTGTATGGTATTTAAGAGTACTGGTATAGTTTATTAATCCTGATACGAAAAGGTCCGGTACATTTACAGAGTTATTCGGTTCCATGAATGTTAGTTACCGAATTTTCATTACCTATAATACGGCCTCTCTATGCGACTTTCTTTTATAATAACAATCAAGTGTTATTTCTATCCATTAACTATCATAAGCTGGGTGTACACAATTGTGAAATATCATCTCTTATAAATCAACTTTAGAATGCAAGAGGTAACTCGATTTTAAACTTTAAACATTTCGTGTGTTTCTTATGTTTTATAGTTTACTTCAACAAATATAGTTTAAGAAATACATAGTAGGTACTTGTGTTATAGTGACGAAAAAAACTTAATAAATAATCATTTCCACATAAACTGTTTTGTCAATAAAAAATAAACTGCATTTTATAAACAATTTCTTTGGAATATTTGTTTTTTTTTTCAGTGAAAAGCTGTCTTCTGTAACATTCTCCACAAACCCTCTTATGCCAAAATTTAGCTAGGATTTTGGCTGATGTTTGGAGAGAATAGTGTAAGCTAAAATTTAGCGCGATCTGTTACTTGGATTAAATAGGAAAAAATACTACATGTTTCTCTTCCCCGCCGTAGGTGTTCCTTGGGGACATTTGTTAAGGTCAAAACTAGAATTTTTTTTAATAATCTTTATTTAAGTAGGCAGTAATAACTACTTGGTTAAAAATTCAATATTTCAGAAGGTCTTGACGTTGGGCCCAACTTACTTACTTACTAATGGTGGCACTACAGTCCGGTGTGGGCCAAGGCCTCAACCAACAAGCCTTCTCCAGCCAGCTCTATCCCTAGCTTGCTGTTTCCAGTTTCGCACGCAGAGTTGGTTGAGGTCCTCTTCCACTTTGCCTGCGCCACCAGTTTCGTGGTCTTCCTTGACTGCGCCGTCCCTCGGGGATAGATTCAAAGACTTTTCGGGCCGGAGCATTGGTGTCCATCAGCTCTACATGACCCAGCCAACTGAGTCGCTGCCTTTTCACTTTTGTGACAAGATTGATGCCGCGGTACACCCCGTCTCGTACAGTTCGTTGTTGTATCATCTTCTCCATTTCCCGTCTATGCATACGGGATCGAAGATCACACGAAGAATTTTTCTCTCAAATATTCCCAAAGTGTACTCATTCGCCGCTAACAGGGTCCATGCTTCTGCATCATACAGCAGGACCGGAATGATGAGTGTTTTGTAGAGGGACACTTTAATCATTCGAGAGAGGGCCTTACTTCTCAATTGCCTTCTTAGCCCAAAGAAACAGTAATTGGCAAGAGTTATCCTTCGTTTGATCTAAGTGCTGGTATCATTGTCTGAATAGATAGCAGAGCCCAGGAAGACAAATTCCTTAACTACCTAAAAGTTATATCTGTCTATGGTGATGTTTTTTCCAAGACGTCGCGTCGGTGTTGAGCGTCCTTTCTAGATGCCAGAATATATTTTTTTTTGTCCCCATTTTCACTGCTAAACCCGTCTTTGCCAATTACTTCTCAATGCTTGCAAAAGCTCCAGTGGCATCACGCTTTGCTCTTCAAATTATGTCAATATCGTCGGCGTATACAAATACTAGAATTGACGTGAGAGTTTTGCACTATTCCTTCAAGTAGGATGTTGAAGAAGTCGCATGACAGCTCGTCGCCTTACCTAAATTCTTTTTTGGCATCAAAGGTGTCGGTGATGTTTGCCGAACGTGATGGAGCAGCATGCCTTCTCCATCATCATCCTACACAAATGCACGGTTTGCCAGGGATGCCAAAACTAGACATTGCTCTATATAGCTCGTCTCTATAAACGCTCTCATACGCGGCCTTAAAATCGATTAAAAGGTGGTCATTTTGTCGATTTGAAGTTCCTGGGTTTTTTTTTCCAATATCTACCGTAGTGTGAATATTTGGTCCTGGCCTGAAGCCACACTCATATGGACCTATCAGGTTGTTGACGAACGGCTTCAGGCGGTTCACATAATACCGCAGAGAAGATCTAATAGGCGATATTAAGGAGACTGATTCCCCTATAGTTGGCGCAGTTTGGAGGGTCTCCTTTGTTGTGGTTCGGGCAAACAATGCTGAGATTTTATTCATCGAGCATGCTTTCCTCCGACCATATTTTACAGATGAGCTGGTGCATACTCCTTACCAAGTCATCTACTGCTGCTTTGAATTTAGCTCGGCAGCGAGCCCGTCGGCTTCAGCAGCTTTGTGTGACTTAAGCTAAGATATAACTATCTTCACTTCGTCGAGGTCGGGAAGACAGAATTGTTGACCGTAATTAGATTCGTCATCGCCGTTATAAAGTCTACAGAAGTGATCTTTCCATATTCTCAGCATCGACTCCGAATCTACTACGATGTTCCCTTGCTCGTCCTTGCAGGCTTCGGTTCGGGCTTTTTAGCCTTGATAGCTCCTTTTTACCTTTTGGTTAAACTTCCGAACCTCATTCTTAATATGACATCCCTCAAACTCTTCGCGCTTTTCATACTCCCTTTTTTTCTTTCTGAGAAGCCGGTGTTCCTTTCTCCTCTTTTGCTCATAGAGCTCGCGAGCAGCTCTTGTCCTTCTGTGCAGCGACGCGTTGTATGCCTGCTGCTTTGCTGCATGTGCTTGCCGGCAACCGTCGTCAAACCACGGGTTTCGTTGTGGTGGTCGAGTGAAACCTGGCATGTCAGGTGCGGCATCTCTGATGGCTTCCTGGCAATGGTGCTACTGGTTTTCAACACTTGGTGCTGGCGGTATAGGACCTCTTAAGAGGTTATTCGAGAATCGGTCAGAGGAGGACATAGCAATCTCTTGCGATTGTAGCCGTCCGACGTCAAACTTCCTCACAGCATTTCTTCGCTTTGGCTGTAATCGAGATATCCGAAGCCGTACCTTGACAACAACAAGGTAATGGTCCGAGTCAACGTTGGCTCCTCGGATCGTTCGGACATCCCTGATATCGAAGAATTTCCAGGTCCCCTTGTGGATATTGAGGTGAAGGAACTACGTACTAGCTACCACCATGTTTCGTCCCTCAGAAAAGTCGATCAGCCTGATTCCATTGTCGGAGGTGGTTTCGTGCAGGCTGTCGCTGTGTTTTCCAACAATGTCACCAAAATCGTCCCATCTTCATAGCTGCGCGTTAAAATCGCCTAGGACAATTTTAATGCCATAGCTAGGGCACTACTCGTAACTCTTCTCCAGGAGCTCGGAGAATTCGTCTTTGGTGTCTTCATCTTTCTTCTCATACGGGGCATGCACGCATATGAGGCTTATGATAGAAAATTGAGCCTTGATGCGGATTGTCACAAGGCGCTCGTTCAAATAGTTGAAACTAAAGACTGTTTGCCTAAGTCTGCTTCCAACGACGAATCCACATCCAAATAATCGCTGCTTTTATTGTGGAAGCAGTCGCCGTAGTTAATATCGCAGTTTTTCATCTTCCGTATGCCCGGTCCATCCCATCGCACTTCCTGGATGGCGGCTATGTCTGCTATAGGGACAATACATTCCACGTACATATCCGAAATTCGTTATCCTTATTTCGTTTGCTTGGATCGTCATCAGTAATCCGTCCATATCCGAGGCTTGTTGTTGTTTCTTAACTAATTAAGCTTTACGTGGCCGGGAAGTCGCCCCGACGCGACGGCACAATCCCCAACCTGGAGGACCAGATCTTAATCATAATTCCAAGGATGGGGAGCTGGACTTACCACTCCTTATAGGCCTAAGCTCTGGAATATGTCGAAGTATATAGTATAAGGTGTTTACTAAGTAGTTCAGCCTGACTGGAACTGCTGACGCCACCGTTGATTCTATCTGGGGAATTCGTCCGCTGCCGCCTGGATGACAGGAGAAGGGCCCCCTCTCTCGTTGGCTGTCCCCAACAGCTTTCCACAGTGATTTAAACTCCATCTCCAGCTGAGGTACTAGACACCCGATGATCACCACTAGGCGGTGAGAGTAGGAGTTGGTAGACAGAGGTGGGTTTTGAGAAAAACCTGTGGACGCTTGTGTCCTCTTGAATGCACATAACTACCCTTTGGTCTCATGAAAAACGTATTAAGACACCATATTTATATCTATTATATCTATTTTATCTATATCTATATGCATAAATAAAACAAAGTCATGTTAGTTACACCTTTTATAACCAAAGAACGGTTGGACCAATTTTAATGATCTCTTATTTGTTGGATTCGTCTCCGCCCCAAATATGGTCCGTCAAGCTGGAACCGCCACAGCTGAAATTCGAAAATTTAATGATGATATAATTTAGTTCCATTTTCGGGCTAATTTAGTACTCCAATCCCGATGATGAACTAAAATACCTTGCCCCTCAAACTTGTGGTGGACCCAGCTTGATGTCAAGCTAGAACCACCGCACCTTCAAACAAAAAAATTCAAAAAAAAACTGATGATGAGGGAATTTTGTTCCATTTCACATTAATTAATACCCACATTAATGTTTTTATTTTAATTGTAATAATTATTAGTTTCTTGCTTCTCCTACTTTTTTGCTTTCCATGAACATGTCCCGAGTGAAGATGACATGCATTTTATTGTTTATATTTTTATAACAGTACTCTACTCAAATTCAAGAGCTTTTAAGTATGCCAAGTTCCCACTAAAGTAAACTTAAAACAAAATTAAACTCACTTCTCATCTACCTAGACCAGAACCTTTTCTTTGAAACTAAAATTTTAAGAGCATGTAGTTAATTCCAGTTTCTAATTACAAGAGATGGAGTGTGTTGTAAAATCGAGCAGGTATAAATGCACGGTCACGGTGGTAACTATAGCTCATTATTTACAATGTTATGGTGGAGATGTGGAAAATTTTAAAAATTCTTTTAATTTTATATCTTCTGAATCCAGATAAATCATGCCTCTTCCCTAATCTTAACCATCTAACTTCCACCAACCATCCACTCCTTAAAATATTGGTCAATGGCATTGTGAGTATGTACCTGCCTTACCAGTTCCTACTACAATTCCCACTTTAATTATACATTCTATCATAAATATTTTATGTTTTCAACTTTTCTTCTGCCCCATAAAAATTCTTATTCCTTATACAAGAGCCAACTCCTTGTGCAGACTTCTCCATTTTTTATGACCCAAGTTAAAGATTGGAATTATCACGCGACGCCCACCAACCGACAACGGCGACCGACCGACCGACTTTGAAAAACGTTCGTTGGCTTTTTTCTTGTGGAGTGTAGCCCCCATCGCCATCGTCGTCGTTGCCATTACCATTATTCGGTCAACTTCTTGAATAATAAACCACAGGTAATTGGTAATGGGAGTGTTGTGCGGTAGCACCCAAAATCTACCAGATATACTGTATAGAACTTTGGTCAGACACCCTACGTTGCTGCTGATTACCTAGACATTTTAAGTGGATTCCCCAACCGCAAATTTGTCACGCTATGGCTTTTCTTTGGTGCAAAAGTAGACATAACAACTTCTTAATGGCTGACCGGATATTTTGGCATCAGCCAGCATGGGGGATATAGAGGTAACGATATGGGTTTGGGATTGCTTGCTGGCTGCCTAGGTTGTAGCTAAATATATTTGAAAAGGTGGTACGATGGTGTTAAGTCAAAAAGCTGTGCTCCACACCAACATTTCGCTCAGAAAATTAAAAGGAAAATCCAATATATATGTGAGAACCCGTTATAATAGAAAATCTAAATCACTCAATTATGCTTCGCGTCACATTGTCGAGACAAAAGTTAGCGGGTCATGCATCACTTCATCGTTCACCCCTTCATCAGACACATTGTCGTCTGTTTGTTTTGTTTTTGAGGTTATACATTGTTTGTGCACATAATTTTGATTTAATAAGATATCGATTTAATATTATCTTCGATTTTTAATGGCAGTAGTAATAGATACCTACTTGCTTGTGAATTGGTTTCAAGGAATGGAAACGTTATCTTTCCCTTAAATTGATGTCTCTATGTCGATTTTCTTTAAGCTTTTGGCACCTATTATTTTTGAACATTCTCCAAATGAGAAATAATAATCAAGAGCCCATAAAAACATCTAGGATAGAAGGATGAACGGTAGTGAAGAAAGTGCTGGTTTTAATACGCAAGCAAATTATTTTGGTTCAATCTAGAGAAATTACAGGTGGTTTTAAGGCATCAATGCTGAATCGATTGAGTGCCCAACCCAAAACGATTAGAATCTATCTTGATTTTACCAAAATTGAAATGTCTGTTTTAAGATGAAAAAATACTACCCCTCTTACAAGGTCGCAATGTAGCGATAGCAGGAATGAGGTTCGGAAGTTTTACCAAAAAGCTAAAAAGAAGCTCCCAGGGCTAAAAGGCCCAAACTGAAGCCAGTAAGGTAACATCGCATTGGCTTCACAAGCGATGCTGATAATATGCAAAAATCAATTTTGCAGACTGTACATATAATGGCGATAACGAATCTAATTCCGGTGCCAGGCAGACCACGCCATTCAACATAGACGATGCCGGTCAATAATTTCGTCTACCCGACCTCAACGAAGTGAAGAAAGCAATATCTAAGCTGAAGTCCAACAAAGCTGCTGGAGCCGACGCGATGGCCTTGCTACTGAGCTATTCAGGCGATGACTTGGTTACGAATGAGTATGCACAAACTTCAAATTGAGACTACACACCTGTTCATCGATTTCAAGGCCGCATGTGACAGCATATAGAAGCTATGTAGAACAATGTCTAGTTTTGGTATCCCTGAGAAACTCGTCCGTTTATTCAGGATGACGATGGAGAATGCACGCTGCGTCATCAAGGTCGGCAAAGACCTCACCGACACATTTGATGTCAAAAAAAGACTAAGGCAAGGCGTTGCGATGTCATGCGACTTGCATTGAGAACTAAGCAGCAAAGATGAGTTAACCTGTGAATGAGGGCAAAACTAAGTTTATGCTGTTATCAATAAAGGACACTCAACATCGACGTCTTGGACAGAACATCACTAAAGCTTTGAGTTAATTAAGGGCTTTCTCTCCCTGCGCTCTGCTATCAACTCAGACGACAATACTAGCACTCTGATCAAACGAATGATAACTCTTGCCAATCGCTGCTTCTATGGGCTAAGAAGGCAATTGAGAACATAATATCAAGTAACTAAAGTATCCTTGTATAAAACACAGTATCTCGGCCCTGCCCTGCTGTTTGGATTAGTACGTTTTAGGCATATTTGAACAAAAAAATTCTTGGAAATGAAGGAGAAGATACAACAACGAACTATACGGACTGTACATAGGGTTACCATTTCAGAAAATGCCAAAAGGGGGATTTTGAGTTTTATTTAGCGGGACAGCTGGGTTTCAGGGTGGATAAAATTTCAAAATCCTCTACTTTTAATTTAAGAAATAAATACAAAACCAACTTGATTTTGTATAATAATATTAATTATTTTTAAAAATGGTTCATTATATACATGTAGGATGTGCCTACTGTCAATTCCACTAGTCCGTACGCCGGAAAACGATGTGCCAATACCAAATCATCCCATCATCTTCTCTTAATACTTGGTACCGTTGATAAATCATTCGATAATCAAAAAACCATCAGCTAGACAAAAGCACACACGACCTGAAAGAAGAACCATTTCGAACACGCAACGGTTACGACATCATCGCGACGCATCGACCTTTTTTTTATTATTTGCTAATCTTGTTTGAAGTTTAACTTAAATTTAATTTTTCTGAATTAACAATAACTCTTAAATCAGTTTTACTGAACAAAACTGTCTTTTGTCGGAGCATCGCTCCCACATGCATACATGTACCTACTTAATTACAAAAATAAAGAAAAAAAAAATAAATGATTTAAAAAAGGAACATAAGCTCAGATATTCATGTTTTCATATACACATTCGTTGAGATAAAGGTAAAGATAAGTTCAAATCCTTCATAAATTATATTTATCGCCTGATTTTATTTTTTGAAACAAACTGCCATTTTCATTTATAAATTTGTAAAAATTTTTGCAACTCAATTTATAGTTATGTTTCAACTGATGCGACAACTAAACTATTTCTGTCTTTTCGCCAGGTGTTAAACCTAAGACATGTATTCAGTTGTAAAAACTTTCAAAGTTATGATGGAAGTATCCACAGATTTGCTTAAGAAAACAATTGAAAAATTAAATATGAAAAAGAAAGTAGTTTTTGAATGGAAAAGTTGAAAAATTGAGGATGTGTAAAAAAGGGGGACATTTGCGTCCCCCTTTATCATTTTCTGTGTTGGGGGACAAATTTCTTAATGAGATGAAAAAGTGGGACTGTCCCCCCAAAAGGGGGACGAATGGTAACCCTAACTGTACAGCGACATCGACCTAGTCACAAAAGTAGATAGGCAACGAATGAGGTGGCTGAAGTGCTTGGTTCCGAAGAACCGAATTACTACATACACAATCGGATTGGAGTTCGCCTCTCTGATCGCCAACTGACTAGCATAAGCGCATGTATAGTGAATGATTCAGAATATAAAAGGTTGTTCGGTCTAGTGAGTTTCCCAGTATCCCCCTTAATTAAAAGCTAGCATGCTCCAAACTACAATAATAACCTAAGCCCCACAAATAATAACCGAAGGCATATTATGTTTGTTAACATATGCGTATGGAGACCCCCATAGGTAAACTAACGAAACAACAAGCTAGCAGACAAAGGCCCACTGGAATAACACATCCGGCCATGTAACTGGCCTATCCCTCTGAGGGAAGAGAGTGGAGTGGACGTCTGCGTATCTGGGCTAGCCAAGAATTTGCTTAGCTTGGTGGTCAAACTCAGGTCGTTGTCGGTGGTCCACGGGAGTAGTATGGATTAGCGGGTTCCAAATATAAGCTTTTTGCGCAGCTTAAGCTTTTCTGGTGGTACTGGCGGAGCTTTTTGTCTTTCCTGGCAAGTTGGCGGAACTTTCTGTCGGTGGTGGTGGGATTGGTGGCGGAGTGATCTGGCGGGACTGGTGGAGCTCTCTGGCGGAGCTGGTGGAGCTTTCTGTCGGTGTTGGTGGTGGAGCGAATAAGTGACCCCGCGACCCCCGGAACTCAGCGAATAGGAGGTCAGCGAGTTGGTGTCTTGATGATTTGTCGGCCCGTGGAAAAAAAATAGGTATGTGTTTCTACTCAAATATTTGTTTCGCTCTTCAATCATATGAGTCGCTGTCTAGTTACATTCATATTTTTTATTATGAACGTGATTTGTTGGGTTCTTAAAGTATTTTTTTTTATTCTTTTTAACATGATTTTGGTATTTTTTAACGTAAATTTCGTGTTTTCAACGTGATTTTTGTGTTTCTACGTAAATTTCGTGTTTTTAACGTGATTTTACATAGATTTTTTTTTTACATATACATTTTTTTTATCGAGCCGACAAATCATCAAGACACCAACTCGCTGACCTCCTATTTGCTGAGTCCCGGTGGTTGCGGGGTCACTTATTCACTTCGCCACCAATCACAACACCACCACCACCGACAGAAAGCTCCGCCAGAAAGCTCCACCAGTCCCACCAGATCACTCCGCCACCAATCCCGCCGTTACCACCACCGTCAGAAAACTCCGCCAACTCCACCAGAAAAGACAAAAAGCTCCGCCAGTACCGCCAGAAAAGCTAAAACTCCGCAAGCTCTGCCGAAAGCTTATATTTGGAACCCGCTAATCCATATACTATTCACGGGGGTATGCACATTAAATCCATTTAAAAACATACTTCTACAGATCAAACGAATTATGGCATCAAAACGGTGTTTTTCAGCGCTAGGTTCTTCAGGCCGCAATTTCTACCTAGCTTTTCATTGAGTTTAGTATTTAACAAAAAAAAAAGAGTTATTTTATAAAGCCAATATTCTTTTCTTACACAAAAACCTATTTAAATTCCAATTAAGGATTAAAATATGTAATACCTAAAAGACTGGTGTCTTCAATAAAGTGATGATTTGCAGTTTGCATTTTATTTATTATTTAAAATTAAAAACTAAACTTTAATCTCACCATGTTCATGAACCTACCTACCTGGGCGCTATAAATTCTAACGTTAAATTTATAGATACACAGCAACAGCTTTATTTGAGTTGGTAAAACTATGTTAAACATAAATCACAAAGCATAATGTACAACTGTTCAATGCACAATGCACATACCTTCATAAAATACTATATCCTCTTTTTTGTGCGGGCAGGCGGCAACATTTTGTTGAATTCTGCAAGCTTCTCCATTTTTCGTTGTTTGTCTTTGCATTTTGGTTTTGTGAAAGGAAATCCGCTATGGCATCTGCAGTCTAGATGGTCATATATTGTGCCGCATGTTTTGTGATGATGGCTCTGGCGGCAACGAGGACGACGACGACACGACGTCAACTATCGGTCGACAAAAGAATGAAATAGGATAGGGTTTGGGATATCTATTGCAGTTGTAGAAATGCAATGGTGGCGCGCGGTTAGTGTCCACAAATAAGGATAAGTCATAAACAAACTGTCATATATAGCTTTAAGCTGTCATTCAATATCTGCAGCAACAGCATGTGGTTGTCCATCAATCAAAGAATTTTTTGGTTTTTGGTGGGTATGCGTGCAGGGTCGCAGTCAGTTGGGTGCGGATGGGTGAAAGGTGACACTGCTTCTAACATTGCTATAGATTCCAGGAGTACAAGCTAACAGCAACAACGTATAATTCAGTAAAACCTTCAACCCATCCGTAGCCCAATACCTATTACCACCACCGCACACATATTTCATTCAATTTTCCCACCAAACAACATCATATGTTGCGTTGCCTTGATCAGCACTTTTGGTTTAGCAAGTAAATTTTAGACTGTGGAATAGATCCTTAGAAAAATAAATGAAAAATAAAGAAGTCAGTCACAGACTGAACACAAACTAAACAATCAATCTTTAATTATTCACTTAGACAATTATATCAACGGGAACTCTGTTTTCACCAAAGATTATTTTTATTGAGACTACACACAACTTTCTCATGAAATGAAAACTTTTGCACTCATAACTACTTAAGAAATCGAAATGTTAGCCCGTTGAAGCTTGTCAATAGCCTGAGTTCGCCTCCCCCAGTCTTCCAGTTGTGGCTACGGCCTTGTGTATGTGTATGTACGCTACACGTGCACTATGATTCATGCGTGGGGGATATCTAAGTTGTTTTCTTTATGTCAAATCTCAACGTTTTCTACTCATGGCCCCTGGGATTTTGTCGGTTTGTTGTTTGGTCAGGTCTGTGTATGGTGACTTTGACACAAACATTTTTACCTGCCACTGCCATCTAAATTTGTTATTTTTAATTCCAGAATTCAGTTGGTTGAAGTGTTGTATAAACAATTTTCTATACTTTATTGAAACTAAGCAACAAATTTGTATAAGAAATGACTGACTGAGGACAAGGTAGCCTTTTATAGATATTTGTGTATTTTCCACTATAAGTATCTAGGTGCCTAGATTAGATACTAAAACATTAGAACTAAATTTTCATTTGCTTAAGGGCAGGCTTGCCAGATTGGGCTGTTTATCGGAAATTGGGCTATCTATTTCCAAAATTGCCGACAACAATTTTAGTATGACAGCCCAATCGTAATTGGGCTAGGTATAAATCGCCCAAATCTTATATTCGTAAAAATAAATCATATAAATAAAACACTTTTCTCCCCCTAAATATACCCTTAATACTACATTTTCACCAGACACTGCACCGAGATTCAGTAGAGATTTATTTGGTGTTTCCACTGTACAAAAAGAGGATTATGACAAAGCATTTAAATGGTGCTTCATTTTTTTGATATGAAGTGGAAGTGAGATAGATAGTTTATGTTTAAATTTTCATCTGTCAATAAACGAAAATGGCGTATAAATGGATCAGTTCCACAATAATTCCCCGAAAAAAAAAATTTGTTTGTTTTGACAAACTAATGTTTCCAAAAAGATTTGAATTAGTTTTATTTGAAATCTTCATTTGAGGAGATAAAAGTTTGTATGGTAAATCTTCGAGATTTCAAGGAGATTTGTGATAATCTTGATATATCTTGGTTTATTGTCTGGTAAAAACGTAGTATAACGCAGTCCACAATTTAGCACTACTTTTTATTCACTGAATACACTCGTTGGTTTTGACATTTCAAATCAACCGCAACAGTCTTTACTTTAATTTCATTCAGTTTCTCTGTTCTTCCCAGAATTTCCATTTTTATAAGAAAAAAAATATTGACATAATTGTACACAGCCGTAAGCAAACAAACAAAACATGTATTTTATCTTTCGTTGTTGTTTAAAATTAAAATAAATTGTTATCGAAGTTAATATAATTTTTGTTTAATTGGTATTGGGCTACTATTTGGGCTACTTTTTCGGCTCCCATTTTGGGCTACAAAAACTTTCAAATTGGGCTATCGAACTTCAAGTTCAAGATATGACAACCCTGCCTAATTGGGCAGGTATTGGTTTTAATCAAAACTAACATTGCAGTGGTAGAGAGTTCTTAAAAAGTGGTTTTCCTCATGCCGTCCGACAGGATCGACCGCCGGAAAAAAAAATTACATGCAATATTAATTTGACTACCCTTAAAATGTTTCAAACAGTGCGAGCGTTAGGAAAATAGGTAACGATTAAAGAGGATATATCGATGCACATTGGTTTTGAACCTCTGATTGTGGAAATAGAAATAGCAGAGAAAAATAGTGCCGGGTAAGGCTTTACACATTCTTGTAGTGCGACTTAAAAAAGAATTTCTTTACTTAGCAATACGCCCGAAGTTGGGTTCAAGGGTAAACTGATGGGCATTCCTAGAAGCCCGAGTACTATGGCTAGGGACAGAGCTGGCTGGAGCTGGAGAAGGCTTCTTGGTTGAGGCCCTGGTCTACAACGGACTGCAGCGCCACATTGAGAAAGGAACAATAAATAAAACGGATTTTTGTAAATAGATTTATTTTTATCCATGAACCTGAAGACAAACATCAAGAGTAGAACCTCTCATCCCCCTTCCCCCACTTTCTCAGCATTAAATCTTAGATTCACTTTAAGTGTTTTAATACTGAAAGCTAAACTCAAACGCTCTTACGGCCAATTTCTTCACAAAGTTCTAACCCTTAAAACTCGGTTTATCGAGAAATTAGAACTCATTTGAGTTCTAACTCATTTCTTCATCAAGTTCTAAGGCAAAATTATTCCGATTTTAATCTTAGTTTGAGTTAGAACATTGTTATATTTGGACCCTCAAATTTGAGGGTTTAGCAACTTAGAACTCGGTTTAAAAATATTTTCATTTCTTCAAAACACTTGATATTGTTCGAAATTTAAGCTTGTAACATTAAAAAGGAATGCAATTTAAATCAATTAGGGACAAATTGGCAAGTACCTACACGAGTACTATTATCGTGCAATGTTCAATGTTAAATTCCAAGAAAATTAATCGCGTGAATTTAAGGTGAATACATTCATTAGTTTGGGTTGTACAGTTCGAAGTTGATAAAATAGATGTAATTTTGAAACATATCCAAAGATTGCGCAGCAGTGTATAGTTTATGCAAAACTCATTGCAAAACCAGCACCTGTGCAATGCAATTACATATTATGTTTATTTATGCGAGCTCGCAGAATATCAGTGCTGCTGGTATCCTACTGAAGGTGGCGAAGCATATTTGATATCGCACCTACTATAAGTTGCATACACAAGAAGTGCATCTACTAGGTATATTTTAAAAATTTAATTTGTTTTTAATGCGTTGACAAACTTTTGTTTTTCAGCGCTTGATAAGATCTTGCAAATGGTTGCATCTCGCAACACACTAAACTTGCACCTGAGACACGCACATTTGTTGAAGGACGCTTCATCTAACGAAACATTGTTTATTTAATTGAAATAAAATGATGTCAAATTTTGTTGCATCTCATTGGTTTAATGTTTTTTATTTGAGTGGTGGTTTTAAATTTTCATTTGGTGGTTTTTGCATGTTTTGATTTTTGAGCTTATTTTTTTACTTAAAAGGAAAGGAAGCCGAAACATAAAGGTTGCATGTGCAAACTGCATCAAAATAAAAGGTACTATTTTTACTTATATACATGTTCCAAAAAGATTTCCGCAAAATCATGCATTACCCATCACACACTTATTTTTGTCCCAAAAATGTTGACTTTGATGCACTTTGCACATGCTCACTTAATATAGCTCCTGGTCTTAAATGCCTTCCACACTAGCCAACTGTGTATTAATACATGTCAAAAAAGTGGGAACAAATCATGTTAAATAGTGTGGAAACAAAATTTGAAAGCCCAGCCTACACAACCCGACATTCTTTCCCACACGATTTGACATGTGTTAATACATGAATAATTTAAGGAATGGTTCTAGTTCTATCCCACATTCTATCACACTTTTTATTAACTGACGGTAATGTAAGCAAGTGTGGAAGCAAAATATGAAAAGTCATTTCATTCCCACAAATTTGGCAGTCGCGTGGAATTCTTTCCCACAATCAATTTGACATGTATTAATACATAGTGGGGAAGTGTGGAAGGGCTATTAATAACATTTTTGTACACCATCCTCAAAAATCATAACACGAATAGTAACGCAGAATCACACAAATCCAATTTTAAAATACCGAAAATAAAAAAAATATCACAAAATACAAAAATGTGGTATTTATTTCAAATGAATAGACAGCATAACAGAAATATAAAATGCCAAAAAAGGTTACCGCCAAAGCAAAACTGATAGATATTGTTAAATTTGTCAATAGAATGTCAGAAAATTATGTCAAAACAATCTACCGGGTGCTACGAAAAATTTAAAAAACACGTTAGAACTCAGTTTCACTAAACCGAGATCTATAGTTCTAAAACTCAATAATGGATTTTAGACCGAGTTTTAGGGAAACGATTTGCAGTGAAGAAATGCTCGAGTTCTAAATAATTTAAAAACTGAGTTTCAAAAATAAACCGAGAATTACTAGATCGAGTTTTAAATTGATTTTAGAACTTTGTCAAGAAAATGGCCGTTAGAGAACTTCTGAAATAATTTTGTGATCAAATGATGTAATCAAAAATAAATTTCATAAAATGTTAAAGTATTTCTTATAGTTCTGTTGGACTAAGAATATTTGTAATAAAATCCCAAATTTAATACACTAAAAGCCATTACATTTAATTAAAATTAAAAAAGAAGCTATAACAATCTTGCACGAACCCTATACAGGACAGTGAAAAAAAGGTAAAAACACGCAACATTTTAAATTATTTATCATTTTCCTAGGCCTAGATAGTACCTACCAGATTTTAATTCGTTAAGTTTATATAGTGCGAAAACCCCAAATTAGCTGTTTAGATATTCTAATTTATACTTTAATTTTTTTTGAATTTATTATTCACTCGTGGTACCTTAAGAAATTAAAAAAAAAACATAATGATTGTTACAAAGCAATTTGATTAAATAATTCAAAGAGGTTTTTTTGGCTATTTATGTAACAAACAACGATTTTATCGAAAGTTTTCATTAATTCCCTTGAAAAGCAACACCAAAGGATTTCCGTACCTTTTTCAACTTTTATATGCGCTGTTATATATTCCAGAAAGCTAGTTGGTGAAATTAATTTTAATATTTAATCGTATTTATGTTTGTGTATAGGTAATTGTACAACTGATATTTTATTCATTCTAAAACTCTTAAGATTCTTTGTGCTGCTTATAAGAGGGTTTTTCGTTACATAATTTAGACCTCTTAAAAGAACTACCTGTATACGCACTTAACCAACCCTTCAGCGTCACTATCTTTAGAATTCTTATTTTGTATTCAAATTATTCAAAACCACAAAACAACCATTAAAAACAATAGCACCTTGTTAACATTTTTAGTAGAACAATTTAATATATTTACCTTAAATAATCCTGTATTTAGAAGCCAGGAAGCAGCACTCCCCTTCTATTGTACCTACATTCAAGTCATTAAATACCACGACTTAATTAGCACCCCGCGGGCTTATTCACATATTTAACTTCGTTT
Organism: Melangyna quadrimaculata; assembly: GCA_949320155.1. NCBI lineage: Eukaryota > Metazoa > Arthropoda > Insecta > Diptera > Syrphidae > Melangyna > Melangyna quadrimaculata. Next base: position 380,315,474 of record OX439483.1, read on the forward strand.
GAATAATTTATTATAACTGTCAAAATATTTGACACGCAAAATGCCAAAGTCACGAACATACTTTCTTTTTAAGTGTAAAACAAAAAAATATGTGGCGTAATATTTGTTAAACTTTTGTGAAAGCCATCTAATAAAGATAAAAAATAAGTTTAGATATTGTAGGTATTACTGCGGATTGAAACGATATAATATGTACATACATTCATAAGTTTTCTTTCTAAGTTTATTGAGATAGAATGCGAAACATATTATGTACATACCTACATAACTAAATATTTCCGTAAAAAGGTATTTTTGGAGGAAACTGGATTTTAAAAGCCTGTTTATGGCAGAATAAAGGAACAAATTTTCGTATTAAGATAAGAAATAATTGAATCCCAAATTCAACAGAGTGAATTCAACTTATAAGGGCCCTACATAATTTTGAAAATTTTAGTTATTTATTAACGTCATTGATGGAAAACTCCTTGCAAGGTTGATCACGTACCAAGCCAAGACTACCGTGAAGTTGGCCCCCAAATTTTCAAAAAATTGATTTTTTTAGAGTTCTGGGTAGATTTGAAATAGTTCTAAATTTCTTGTCCAAAAATAGCAATAGTTCCCCGTAATCTTGGCCAGAAATAGAAAAAAACTATATTGGGGACCGGCTTCCCTTATCATGAAAAAGAGTTCTGATAAGAAATTTCTGTTCTTGGTAAGGGTTCTGGAGTTCTCAATGGGTTTTGGAAATAGTTCTGCAAAATTAGATTTTCACACTTAGTTTTTTTCTATTTTATCGGAGTTCTGGGGAGTTATGTTTAGAGTTTAGAGAACTCTAACAAACTTTTTTGTCCGACTTATACACAAAAAGTTATAGGCTTAAACAGAGTACCAACGCTGAAGGGGCCAACTTCACAAATAGTTTTTTCTATTTTGTCGGAATTGTGGGGAGTTCTGTTTAGCCCCACAAGAGTTCTGAACAGAACTCCAACAAACTTTTTTGTCCGACTCATACATAAAAAGTTATAGGCTTAAACTAATGGACTTAAAATATTTTTTTTTTCTGATACCTACCAAATTTCATCAAAAACTTTTTTTTTTTATTTTAAAAACGCATTCGCTAAGATCTTAGCAAGACAAAAACAAAATATTAAGCAAACAATTCGGAATAGTACTTCCCACAATTCCGAAAAAATAGAAAAAATTATTTGTGAAGTTGGAATTTTGCAGAGATATTTCCAAAACCCATTGAGAACTCCAGAACTCTTCATCAAGAACAGAAATTTCTTATCAGAACTCTTTTTCATGATAAGTGAAGTTGGCCCCCAATATATTTTTTTTCTGTTTCTGGCCAAGATTACGGGGAACTATTGCTATTGTACACACTTTAGTTGTGTAGTGCAAGCAGCGTAGCCGCTTTTTCGCGTTCAATCCCTGTGTCTCCGACTTTTTTAGAAATTGCCCATTCAGCCCATTTTTACGATTTAACTCTCAATTTAATAATTTTCGTTTAGATATTCTTAAAATTTTCAATTCTCATAAAGTTAAATTGATGACAAAGTTTCGTTTCTCAAAACGCTGTCGTTTTTTTTTTTTTTGAAATTCGAATTAGCAACGCAAAATAATAGCAGAAAGAAGTTGGGTTGGTGAGCTGACAGCTGGATCAGTGTAGATGTATTGTGGTACCCTAGGGATTTGATCCCCATAAAAAGAAACCTATGATGAATACTATGACATAGCCCGTTAAGAGCGTCGATAAAGTTGCAGCAAGCTTAGCCTGAAAAGTCGGACGGTGTTTTCAAATTAATTGAAGGAGTGTCTGTTGCTACATAAACACTGGGTTGAGGAGAGGTTGATGCATTATTGGCTTTTAAGGGCGTGATCTTTTCCTTTACCCCCACTGGGAAGATCATCCCTCCACCAGGCCCGTAGGAGCAGTGGCTCCAATGCTCAATGCATCATGTGGTGGGTGAGTTTGATAAATCAGTGCTTGGCTCATGCGACTACCCCGTTCAGTCAGATTAGCAGAAAGAGACAACACTATTATTTGGAAAACTTAAACAATTATGCCAATTGTCATTTACCAACCGACGAAAGACCTATTTTTGCGTCTTTTAACAAAATGACCTAAAATTGTTTGTCTTTGAACTGACAAACACTGTTTGTCAATCAAAGACTACGAATTTCAAAGACAAGTGGATATAACTCAACTGACGCAACGAAATGTCACTTTGTCTTTGAAAAATGTTTGTCCAACTTGTTTTATCCTATATGTCAATGAAAGACACTGGTTTGACAGCTAAAGTTTCATTTCCAATTGAAAAGAATTTGTATACAAAAAGTGATTTTTGTTATTTTTGTTGAAATAATATGAAATAAATATAAAAAAAATGAGTGATCAAAATATAAATTGTCCCACTTCAGAGGATGATATTATCCCTGATGGAAAAAAAAAGAAAAAAGAATTAGGAAGTCAACAACTGTAGAGTGAGCATCGGAGATGACCAAATCATTAATTAGAAAAGTGGAGCAGTTCGAAAATATTTGGAACTCAAATGAATATATAAAAATAGAGACATGAATAAAAGTTCCTGGGTATCTATAGCTAAGGCACTCGAAATCGCAAAACAACAATTCGTGGCAATTATACCAAGTACGTTTAAATGAAATTTTTTATTAAATATTTGCTTCACTATCCTATTTTCTACAGACCCATTTAAGAAAAGTTAGGGAAACAAAAAGTGGACAAAGCTGCCAATAAACAGAAGCCAGCATATGCCCTTTTCTTGGAGTTAAAGTTCTTGGATCCGGTTATGACGTTCGATTTCAAAAGCCGAGAATCAAACGTAATGGTTAGAAAATTATTAATGATTTTATGAATAAAAACAACTGTACCTATATTTATTCAAGCCGCTAATACAATGTCAGACAAGCCATAAGTTGATCAAGCTGCATCCTGGAATTCCTTATTTTTAGGTCCGCAAATATTTTAATATTTGTAAATGTTCTACTGGCTTCGCAACTACTTGCTTCTTCTTCATCCAGCTCTAATTCTGTGCCAACTAGCACCACAAAAAAGGCAAGAGCAATTTGTTTTCGCTTAAGCATGATTTAAGGCTCTCCCAAACCAATGCGGAACATTCGTTGCGGCGAAGAAACAGTCGTCAGTCAAAATTAATTCATATGTTTCTCCGCCGCGTTGGTGTAGGCACTCTCATATATCACCATGTAAATAAATTTTGACATGCGAATGTTTCTTCGCCGCAACGAATGTTCCGCATTGGTTTGGGAGAGGCCTTAACCTGAAGAAATTGTTTTAATTTTGTTATATAAACCATTAAAATTAAAAATAATTACCTTTTTATTCAGCAGATAAAAAACTTAACTTTCTTTCTTTGCACTTTTCACACAAAATGTCATCAAAGACGACGGTCAGTTGTGATAATTTGTTCAAGACCAATGCAATTCCAATGCACGATTCACTTCTTCGGTTGTTTCCTCTTTCGCCTTTTTGACAGGCACGAACGTTCATGATTACATGGTTCGTGAAAATACGTACGCACTTCCTTTCGTTATTTTGGAGTTCATAGAATTTGGGGTTGTTTTGCAAGAAAATAATCAGTATTAATAAATAAAAATATTTTTTAATCACTTATTTCTCAAATACAATCGTTTATAGAATTTGGGGTTGTTTTGCCAGAAAATAATCAGTAGTAATAAATAAAAATATTTTTTAATCACGTAAAACAATATTCCAATACAATCGTTTTTGTTTAAATAATTTGTTGCTAACACCAGGGAGCATATGTGTAGAAAGAGTCTTGTCTTCATTTCTACACCCCTCGCCCAATCTCCCAAGCTGTTAAAAAGAAGAAAGAGGAAACAAACGAAAAAGCGAATCGTGTAATCGGGCTCCAAATGGATATACTTGTCAATGAACTGACAAAGGCATCTGTAAAAAATTCTAAGTCTTTGAAAAGACAAACTAAGAGCCTGATTATACGCTTGCATGTAGTTGGCCCACCAACTATTGAGTTGAGCAAAACTGTTAATTGCAATCGTTTGTCTACGTTTGTATAAGTTTTAGATTCGTTTGTACACTCACCGTTTTTTTTATATAGCCACTTCAAAAAAATTTACGGAGTTTGGCCCACCAACTATAACGCTCGAAAAATCTGGAAATGCAGTTCGATAGATAATCGTTTGTCTATGTTTGTCTTTTTTTTTTTTCGTTTGTATACGTCCCAAATTTTTTTGACAAAAAAATTTTTTTTAACCAAATTTTATTAAAATTTTAAAACATATGCATTCGTTTGTCTCTTTCTTATAATGATTTTTCATCGTGTTATTTTTTTTAATTTGTATTTATTTCTATTTTAAAATAATTATTACTTTTTTGGGACATGTAGTTGGCCCACCAACTATAACGCTCGAAAAATCTAAAAACGCAGTTCGATAGAAAATCGTTTGTCTATGTTTGTCTTTTTTTTTTTCGTTTGTATACGTCCCAAATTTTTTTGACAAAAAAATTTTTTTTAACCAAATTTTATTAAAATTTTTAAACATATGCATTCGTTTGTCTCTTTTTTATAATGATTTTTCATCGTGTTATTTTTTTTAATTTGTATTTATTTCTATTTTTAATTAATTATTACTTTTTTGGGACATGTAGTTGGCCCACCAACTATAACGCTCGAAAAATCTAAAAACGCAGTTCGATAGAAAATCGTTTGTCTATGTTTGTCTTTTTTTTTTTTCGTTTGTATACGTCCCAAATTTTTTTGACAACAAAATTTTTTTTAACCAAATTTTATTAAAATTTTAAAACATATGCATTCGTTTGTCTATTTTTTATAATGATTTTTTATCGTAGTAATTTTTTTAATTTGTATTTATTTCTATTTTTAATTAATTATATATTAATTATATGGAGCATGTAGTTGGCCCACCAACTATAACGCTCGAAAAATCTAAAAACGCAGTTCGATAGAAAATCGTTTGTCTATGTTTGTCTTTTTTTTTTCGTTTGTATACGTCCCAAATTTTTTTGACAAAAAAAAATTTTTTAACCAAATTTTATTAAAATTTTGAAACATATGCATTCGTTTGTCTCTTTTTTATAATGATTTTCCATCGTGTTAATTTTTTAATTTGTATTTATTTCTATTTTTAATTATTCATTACTTTTTTTGGGACATGTAGTTGGCCCACCAACTGCATTCTCTTTTATTTGGGTGTCCACAGTTTCAACTTGTATTCGAAATTGCGGTAATTAAGACTTTATCCTTTTTTTCTATTCTTTTTAAGGAGTGCCCTGCATTTAGGCTGCATTTAAAAAGACTTAAGTTACACCTTGAGTATATTATTTATTCAGTTAAAATAATTAAAAAACCCAAACAAAAATAATTCTAATTCTATAGGTACTTGTTCATTAACTTGAACTTTGCCGTCGGCTTAAGGCTTTTAATGAGTTTCTTTTTTTTATGAAATAGAAAGTAATTATGGGTACAAATACCTATGCATGCCTATTATAGATATTGATAGGTAGTAACCAAATTTTTGAGTACCTACCTAACTACGTACGAGTTTTGGCTGTTTTTTCAGCGAATGGATAAGGGGGGGTTTACTTAAAATAAATCAAAATTATTTTAACTCGAACATAATCATGAAATGTGTATTTCCTGTAGTTCCAAAAACCCATTTTTAATAAAAATTCAGCATGCCTGAATAAAAAAAATACCTGCATGTGTTTTACTCGTGTCAGAAGCAAATACATTTTTGTCTCAAAAACCTACTTTTACAAAGAAAAAAACCTATACGCCTTTAAAAAAAAAAATACCTCAACCGAATATTAAATAGCTACCCAGCTCATTTCAGAAATTGTTTATAGGTACCTAGTTTTAGAAAACTAAACTTCACTCATCGTCATCCTCATCTCATCGCAGATCGCACTAGCCAGAGGCAGTGTTGCCACTTTACTTCAATTGAAGTAGATCTACTTCTTTTTTTTCAATTTATTTTTAAAAATACTTCCTACTTTGCACCATCGCCAATTGAAATCCACTTCTTTTTTAAAATCGTTGCTTCATCCTACTTCAACCTTTAAAAAAAAAGTCAAATCTACTTCTTTTTTATCTCTTTACTCTGGTAGGGATTTATGCTGCATTTACACGAATGGCAAAATGCTATTTTATCTGTCAAATTATAGCCATTTTTCTTTGCATCGTGTAAACGCTCTAAATACTGGCAATATTTTTGCCAAAAAAAATAATGGAAGAGAATTAGGCATAAAATTCTGTCAATAATATGGCCATGTGTTAATACTTTACTGATGCCATTTTCCAAATTATGCTATTCTAGAAAAAGTATGAACTTGCTCATTCTTTTATGACATATTTGCCAGTATTTTGAAATCTGCCATTACTTGAACTCGTGTAAATGCATGTCATAAATAATTATTTCTGCCATTATTTTACCATTTTTTTGGCAGAAATATTGGCAGCTTTGAAATGCATGTGGATCTGGCATTACATTACAAAAATTAACTTGTAATAAAATTATTCATGTATTAACACATGTCAAATCGTGTGGGATAAAATGTCGGGTTGTGTAGGCTGGGCTTTCATATTTTGTTTCCACACTATTCTACGTCCCACTTTTTTCACATGTATTAATACACAGTGGGCTAGTGTAGAAGGCCTTTAACACAATACAAATACACAACTGAGTAATTTAACAAAGCATATGTATGTAAATATAAGATCTGAAAGGATTTCAATCACGTTGCGTATTCAAACCAATTTCAAACCATGTATGTAAGTATACGAGGAAACGCCAGGGTATGCACAATGAAACGTTTGTCGTCGTCACGTAACGCCGGAGTTAAGAAAATTGAAAAAAAAAAAAAAATTACTCGTCGACGTTTTTTATGTTTTTTTTTTTTTTTTATATATTTAACACAACAGATAAGTGGAAATTAACAAAAATAAATATAAATTTTGTTGGAGGGTAGTATTTAAGTGTTCTTTAATACTATGAACTTATGGGAATTGGATTTAAATTACGAACAAATTCCAACCGAAGCATAATTTTGAAGATTCCACGTATAATGCACCTGGGTAGTGCCAAAAATATCATCAGATAAAATTAAACACGATTTCCAATTCGCACAAGACCTAGAAATAAAACATAATTAAAACATTTTTTATAATTTATACCTCAGTTCATACCTATCATTTAAGAGTGAAAAGAAGAATATAGCTGATAAATTGTTTTAGTAAAGAAAAGTTAGAAATGTAACGGAAGCATTTGCCACCCTCGAACACCGCCGCAATGTTGCATGTCTTTCGTTATTTTACCGCTATTTTTATAAACAGTGTTCTAAATATATATAATCATAACACTCGTACTTCTAGGAATGCACATCAGTTTACCCTTGAGCCCAAGATTAGAACTACTGTTAAGTATAGAGATTCTTTCTTAAGTCGCACTACAAGAATGTGGAATGCTTTACCCGGCTCTATTTTTCCCTTCGATTTCGATATTCAAAGGTTCAAAACCAATGTGCACCGGTATCTCCTCTTAAATCCTTCCTTTTTTCCTAACGCTCGCACTGTGTTTAATCTAACATTTAAAAGGTTTTAAAACCCCTTGAGCGCGCGTACAATATAAAAAAAAAAAACAGTAACTTAAACCAAAACGAAAAATGGTGGTATGAGGACCTTAAATTACGATAAATGTAATTTGTTTTTAATTCAAACTTTCGCATTTTACACCTTTTATCGAACATGTGATCTCAGGAGAACCGATTTTGCTAATAAAATGAAATTTACTGTGGCTTGAAGATGCCTAAGTAGATTTTTTTATTTCTCCATATCGAAGACGGCCATGAAGGAACTAAGAAAATATTATTTTGTTCCATAAATATGCTAAATGCTGATTTTATTGTTTTGCCTTTTTTTTAAGATTAACTCAGAATATTTTTTTCAAAATTGACCCTTCTGTAAATTAAAAACATCAATGAATCAATAAATATTTCAATGCGCTGAAATTGGCACAATTATAAAAATGTGCCCGATTACACGATTTGTTTTTTCGGTTGTTTCGACTTAGGTCTTTTTAACAGATCGAGTGTGGGGAGTAGAAATGCAGTGGGAAGGAAGTAACGAAAGCAGGAATGGAAATTTCAAGACTTTTTCTGGTTGAACGTTGACGTTTCTGATTTTGCAACCATCGTGCTCTTCGATATTAGCAAAAAAACGATTTTAACAAAAATTATAACTACTGATTATTTTCTCACAAAACAACCCTAAATTCCATGAACGTCAAAATAACGAAAGGAAGTACATACAAATTTAACCGTATAATCAGACTCAATCTTTGCAAACTAACTAGTTTCTGGCAACTCAGTTTCCTTGTATGAAAGTGGTCTAACATGAGAATGGCCACGTTAAGTTACGCTGAGATATGGTATCTTGGATACTCGAGTATCCGTATATGTTTGTGAAAGACAAAAACCGGATAGGTTAACTTTTGTCGTTTTCGGTTGGGTTTCAAATCAGTACTGCTCCTTTTTGATTTCAATCGAATTATTTTCTGTTGTTCCAAGCTTAATTTAGGATATATAAAGTGTGTGTGGGTAAATCATCTGATATTTCTGTTATAAACATTTTTACAAATTTAATTTTTTTTTATTTTTTGAATAAATACTCTTGCTTTTTCCAAATCCAGAAGTGTCAAGTTTAGTGTAAGTGTTTAATACAACGGGAAATGTTTCTTACGGCTTTGGCTGGACTTAGAGAATTTTCGGGCTTAGTTTTCAAAATTTCGGAGGGCCAAAAAAATTGTACTTACAAAACATTTTTGGACTTAGCAATTACAAACAAATTCTCTAGTCGAGGAGCCAAATTCCACAAGCGTGAGTTTTTTCTGTGCACACTCAGAAAATCATGCAAAAGCAAATGAACATTTCCAATCTCTCTATAGACTCTAGAGTGACTCCCAAATTTGTCGACATATTTTTTGAGCGCGAATATAAAGTGTATCGTATATACGAACATTCATTCACGCACCAAAAAAACTGATATCATTAAAGGAAAAGTGGGGATGTCAAAATTCGTGATCTCTTAACTGCATATGTATCTCCATATATCTTTTGAAAAAAAATCTTGAACCTCATGGGTTAGACCTCACTCGAGGTAACTGCCCTGCAGCGGAACTACACTTCACACGAATTCGTATGAATTTGCATGAGGTTCTGTTGCCACTTACTGCGATATAGCCTCTAAAATTTCATAAAAAATAGTGCTTTGCCGCGTCGGTCGTCGTGAAGTGTAGTTCCGCTGAAGTTGAGTACGGTCTTGCTTTAAACCTAAACTAATCTCAATTTTTTGTTATAAATTATAAAATTGATCTTAGGACAATTAATTAATAATTAAATTTTATTACTTAAGGTCTCAAACTGGATCTCCAAACTTCAAGCCCCCCACAGCAAAATCCTAGATCTGCTACTGCAAACTACAATCTAATCCACAATCTGATTTGGATTTTTTCTAGACCGAGCAATTTCAGCCTACGATTTTTAAGGTCAAAAAGATTGCAGAGTTATTTGCGCACATTGCTCTATGTTCTTAGTAGACAATAATCATTATATACTTTCCTATTTATTATTTAATGCTACATTTCCATTCCAGCATAAATGATGGTATTTTTTGCAAATTTGGTAATTTCGTTTGATAGATCATTTAATTTTGAATTCGGCAGCTAAGGTCAATTGAATTTTAAGTCCTCAGTTAACAAATTCTTTTTTTGATCTAATCTTTAAAAAAATGCTTAAAAAGACTGATTACGGTTTGTGGTTGATGTTGAAAAAGGATCTTTAAGTTCACATCGTACTCGTATACAATTGAATGTAGTTTAGTTGCCGCTAATTTCGATTTTTTAAATACCTTGGATTATAATACCAACAAAATAAAAGCTGCAGATTTTTAAATTTTAAAATCTACCTCGAAAAATCTGAATCTACCACTTTTTCGTAGCTCAATCTACCAAGCTTTTAAATTTTGAAGTGACAACACTAAGTGCGATCTCCGATGAGATGAGGATGACGATGAGTGAAGTTTAGTTTTCTAAAACTAGGTACCTATAAACAATTTCTGAAATGAGCTGGGTAGCTATTTATTATTCGGTTGAGGTATTTTTTTTAAAAGGCGTATAGGTTTTTTCTTTGTAAAAGTAGGTTTTTGAGGCAAAAATGTATTTGCTCCTGACACGAGTAAAACACATGCAGGTATTTTTTTTATTCAGGCATGCTGAATTTTTATTAAAAATGGGTTTTTGGAACTACAGGAAATACACATTTCATGATTATGTTCGAGTTAAAATAATTTTGATTTATTTTAAGTAAACCCCCCCTTATCCATTCGCTGAAAAAACAGCCAAAACTCGTACGTAGTTAGGTAGGTACTCAAAAATTTGGTTACTACCTATCAATATCTATAATAGGCATGCATAGGTATTTGTACCCATAATTACTTTCTATTTCATAAAAAAAAGAAACTCATTAAAAGCCTTAAGCCGACGGCAAAGTTCAAGTTAATGAACAAGTACCTATAGAATTAGAATTATTTTTGTTTGGGTTTTTTAATTATTTTAACTGAATAAATAATATACTCAAGGTGTAACTTAAGTCTTTTTAAATGCAGCCTAAATGCAGGGCACTCCTTAAAAAGAATAGAAAAAAAGGATAAAGTCTTAATTACCGCAATTTCGAATACAAGTTGAAACTGTGGACACCCAAATAAAAGAGAATGCAGTTGGTGGGCCAACTACATGTCCCAAAAAAAGTAATGAATAATTAAAAATAGAAATAAATACAAATTAAAAAATTAACACGATGGAAAATCATTATAAAAAAGAGACAAACGAATGCATATGTTTCAAAATTTTAATAAAATTTGGTTAAAAAATTTTTTTTTGTCAAAAAAATTTGGGACGTATACAAACGAAAAAAAAAAAGACAAACATAGACAAACGATTTTCTATCGAACTGCGTTTTTAGATTTTTCGAGCGTTATAGTTGGTGGGCCAACTACATGCTCCATATAATTAATATATAATTAATTAAAAATAGAAATAAATACAAATTAAAAAAATTACTACGATAAAAAATCATTATAAAAAATAGACAAACGAATGCATATGTTTTAAAATTTTAATAAAATTTGGTTAAAAAAAATTTTGTTGTCAAAAAAATTTGGGACGTATACAAACGAAAAAAAAAAAAGACAAACATAGACAAACGATTTTCTATCGAACTGCGTTTTTAGATTTTTCGAGCGTTATAGTTGGTGGGCCAACTACATGTCCCAAAAAAGTAATAATTAATTAAAAATAGAAATAAATACAAATTAAAAAAAATAACACGATGAAAAATCATTATAAAAAAGAGACAAACGAATGCATATGTTTAAAAATTTTAATAAAATTTGGTTAAAAAAAATTTTTTTGTCAAAAAAATTTGGGACGTATACAAACGAAAAAAAAAAAAGACAAACATAGACAAACGATTTTCTATCGAACTGCGTTTTTAGATTTTTCGAGCGTTATAGTTGGTGGGCCAACTACATGTCCCAAAAAAGTAATAATTATTTTAAAATAGAAATAAATACAAATTAAAAAAAATAACACGATGAAAAATCATTATAAGAAAGAGACAAACGAATGCATATGTTTTAAAATTTTAATAAAATTTGGTTAAAAAAAATTTTTTTGTCAAAAAAATTTGGGACGTATACAAACGAAAAAAAAAAAAGACAAACATAGACAAACGATTATCTATCGAACTGCATTTCCAGATTTTTCGAGCATTATAGTTGGTGGGCCAAACTCCGTAAATTTTTTTGAAGTGGCTATATAAAAAAAACGGTGAGTGTACAAACGAATCTAAAACTTATACAAACGTAGACAAACGATGTACAAACGATTGCAATTAACAGTTTTGCTCAACTCAATAGTTGGTGGGCCAACTACATGCAAGCTGATTATACGATTCGTTTTTTCATTCGTTTCGTCTTTTTGACAGGCACGAACGTTCATGATTATATGGTCGGCGAAAATACGTACGTATTTCCATTCGTTATGTAATATGGGGTTGTTTTGTAAGAAAATAATCAGTAGTAATATTTTTTAATCACTTTATTCTCAAATACAACCTATACGGTTGTATTTGAGAAAAAAGTGATTAGGTGTATCCAATTACGAAAAACAATTTTTCAATTCAATAATTTTTGTTCAAATCGGTTTTTGGTAACATCGAGGAGCATTGTGGTTGCCAAATCAGAAACGTCAAAGTTCAACCAGAAAAAGTCTTGAAATGTTCATTCCTGCTTTCGTTAATTCCTTTCCCTACATTTCTACTCCCCTCACCCAATCTGTCAAAAAGACGAAAGACGAAACAACCGAAAAAACGAATCGTGTAATCGGGCACTAATTTATGTCAATTAAAGGCACAAGTGGAAATTAATTGGCAATTGTGTCGTTCAAAGACCGAACTGACAGCTGTCAAACTGTGTCAATTCAATGACATGTGGAAACCTAGTATTAGGTATCTAGTTTTGCTTTGTTGCAAGAAGTTCCCTTTGTTTTGTGCCAAAAATCGAATTAAAAATTTAAAACAAACATGAAAAGGTAATATAATTTTTTAATTTTTGTGAAAATAACCATACAAATAAACAATTTTGGTTTTACACCTGTATACTGTTTTGATTTTTGTGTACGTATTTTCGAATTTTACAATATTGGTCCCTTTTTTTGACTCAGCCCCTTTTTGGGACACTTTTAATTTTTTGAGCGGCAATACAGCGGCATGAGTGTGAGTGATGTGGAAAATGAGGTTTGTGCATTAATTACAATCGCTTCTTGTTAAGATATAAACAAAAATAAAAATAGAATTTGGTCGGAGGATTGGTTTTTAAAAAGAAGTAAGTTTTTACAGTTGGCCTTCTAAAAGAACTCGAAAAAAATTCACCGGGAGATTTTAAAAATTTTCTAAGAATGAATATATAAACCCTTAAAAAAACTTTTTAATAAACTGGAACCAATTATTTATAATTTATTCAAGTAAGTAAGCCGTATTTTTCTATGTATTTAATTTTGTTCATCTTTGTTTTCATTAAAAATAATAAAAAAAAAACGAAAAATATTCTTATAAAAATAACAAAAAAACATTTCATGTGTCATAACATAAATAAACAAAAAAATTGTACTTAAATTATAAAATTAGGGCTGGCCACGAGACGAGAAAAGTCTCGGTCTCGCATGACGAGACGGGACGAGACTGGCTTTTAAGCAACTGAAACGAGACCGAGACTGTATTGTATACTTGGACCGAAATTAACAAAGAGTCTAATAAATTAAAAAAAATCCAATTTCAGTTAAATATTTATTTTCTTCTGCACTAATTCAAACTATAATCGAACACATTTCTTCCCAATAATCAACAAGTTGTCCGGAAATTTTTTTTTTTTAGAGACGAGATCGAGACGAGACTTAATTATACGAGACAATTATACAAAAGTCCCGCAGAGTCTCGTGGCCAGCCCTATATAAAATGGATGTTGAATGAAATACTGGTATTCAGAGGCATAGCCAGCCCTCGAGGGGCCCCGTATCAAGAATTAGTTGGGGGCCCCCCTCAAAAATTACAAATTGAACTAAAAACACACAATAACAAATTCAGTATATTTAATTTTATTGAAACTTCTTTAAATAGGTACATATATGAGCATATGTATGTACATAGGTATTAGAAAACTTAAAAAAAGGAATACTAACAGCAAAAGAACTCAAATAAGTTTGTAAATCATCCATTTCTGCCGATGATTTTAATTTTTCAAACTTTTTAACTTCTATGAACATGATCAATAAGTCTGACAACCGTTGTTGTCCCATTAAATATTTTTTTAGTAGTTAGAGCTAAGAAAAGCTTACCGGAAGCGTTAAAATAAAAACCATGACGTTTTTGCATCCGCAAAGCTGGATGCAAGGCTATTATATTTAATTAGCAATAACCCTGTAAGTTTCTTAGTTGAATGAATTTTCTAAATTTCTGATTTCAAACAGTATTTTAAAACAATTAATTGTTCAATAAGATCAACTGACGTGTACTCATTGTATTAAGCAACCAGTTTTCCTGCTTCCATTTTAATTTTTTCATTTGAAAAGGATAAAAGTTTTTCTTGTTGTAAGACTTCGAATAAATTACTTACATCATAGAGACTTTGAAATCTTTGTTCAGTTTGAGAAATCAATATATCTAAGAAGCAATAGTAAAACATTGACATTAAAGTAAGATTCCGGGACTGATATTCTCTCATCTTCTGATAACTCGTCAAAAAAGCGCCCCTCCATTTTTCACCACTGCGCGGACTCTTGGCATTGATACAACCAGTTTGCGACAAGTACTAGTTGGTATAGCGCACCAAGCTTTCATAATTTTGCTCCACAATTTTTAATTTTGGATTTTTCAGCACCAAGGGACTTCTTAAAAATCGCCCGTAATTTTCCAGAGAACTAAGGTCTACAGATTGAGCGGGCGAAGCGGCCAAGTAACCAGACTTTCCGCGAAGTATGCTTCAGGTCATTATATTGCATGAACTGCCACTTAAGAGGCCTTTACCACTCAACATATTAAAACATGACCTCCTCCAATATTTTGGTATAAAAATTCTGGTCTATATTTTCTTTGATCCAAAATATTGGGCTTTGGGCTTACTCAAAATCACGAAAAAACATCCCAAAATCATGCTGTTTCCACCTCCATGCTTAATAGTTTTCCTGGGGTCAATACTCGACCTGTGAAGTTGTGAAAAGATACATTTTCCAAAACTTCACACGTTAATAATTCACGTTAACAAATTACGAAGTTTTGACACTTTATTTCACTTTTTCAAACTCATCTTAAATCGAAATATTAACGTTTGAGGTTTTGGAAAATGTATCACTTCAATTGACCCTGGTATACTGCGGTTGGTGTGCTGCATTTTTCTGACGTCTGACCCATCTTTTACCATCTGATCCCACCAAATTTACCTTACTTTCGTCGGATCTGGGACTATCCATACCTATCAGATGATCTTTGGCGAATTTAATACGATTCGATGTCTTTTGGTAAGAAGTGATACTTCCCTTGGACTTCTTCCAAAGATATGTTGTTCCTCGAGTCGTCTGCGGACTGTTCTAGCACAGATGGGCGATTCGAGATCCCGTTTAATGTCTGCCGATGAACTAAATGGGTCTTTCCTGCACAAACGTTTGATTTGGACGTCATCTATCGGTGGGCTTTTGGAGGCTGTAAGCCATTAATCACAAACGTTTTTGACCTTCCAATAATTCTGGATACTTCTTGCAGTGGTTTTTTCTCCTGTGTAAGTTTATGGATCAATTTCTTCAATGTAACTGAGCCATGTTGAGTGTTTTTTTTTTATATATATTTTTTTTTTATTTACTTACTTTTATTTAATTTATTCTTTTTAACGGTTTATTATAAACCAATTTATCTAAAATCATGTTACTTGCAACTGTAAAAGAAACAAAAGTCACCTTGTCTAATTATTTTGTCAACCCAAAATGAGAGATTCTTGGAGTTTGTTTAATATTTTTCATACTATGATCTGTTTAATCATAATATTCTTTGCTTGCAAGAAACCACCATTATCAACGGTGACAACCATCAAGAAAAGAGCATTACTTTGTCTTTCATTTTGAAGAGAGAGACAATTGTTAAGGTGGTCCTACTGGTCTTATTGTTTGGCTTATGGTTTGTTGACCATTACTGTATATACGTATTTAATACAACAACCCGATTCAAATTTATCAATTATGTATACATTTGTGGTCAATAAGAACAAATTGATAACATTGTTTTGCGCGGAAATCATCTATATCTATATAAACATAGAGGAATCGTCGCGTCGTCCTGTCGGATGTGGGTGTAAATTAATTGGTGGCCCGTTGAATTTATCCACACATGAAATGGCTACCTCTGAAGCATTGTTAAAATTATTATTCTTGGATAATGAAGTATAAATGGTGGTGTTTTTGCCTTAATGTTCTACATGGAAAGAGTCGTTTATACTCAGATTAATGAATATAAATAGGTGTTTCTAGGTCATTAAGCATATTTGTACTTATTTTGAAACTTAGTAAAATGTCGACAATTTTAATGAGTGTTGAAAGCAAAGCCCAGACCTTGTCATTCTTATGAATCTTATCACCGATCATTAATAATAGAAAATGTAAGAAACACATCATCTAGCGCGCGCTCATTTAAAATTTTGTCGTTTTAAATGATTGAAGCGTTGAAGACTTAAATTGAACTGTTTCCAGTGAAATATCACCCGATCTGTTGCCATTTCGCCATAGACAAACGATCGTTTCCGCGAATTAAAAAAATCAATCAAAATATACTGTTTTGTTCGAATGAAATTACTTAAAATTAATTGTAAATCGTAATGGCATATACCTTCGAAAATGTCATGCATAACATCAACAGAAAAATTAGTGGTAACATGAAACGATTTTATGGAATGAAACAGAAAAACGCACAGTTCATGTACCTATTCCTGTTAAATTAAAGTCATTATTAGCAACGTCAGTCTAATAATTATTCACCGTATGTAGATGTGAACGTTTGCGCCGCATGATAACTGCGTAATGGTTTGTTGCTCTTTACAAAACTGACAAAAATAATTTGCCCTAAGTCCGCCAAAACCTAGCACAGTATTTATAGTACACCGAAATTATTTCCTACAATCACACCAAGTACAAAACGAAATTTTTAAATGCTCTGTGAGGTTTCAATTGAAATCCCTTCTTTTTCCATTTTTTTTAATTCATAAACTAATAATGACAGAGATCTAAAATTCCCAAAATCTTTATAATCCTTTCCTTTCATAGTTGGTGCCAAAAAAAAATTAGATTTGTTTGCAAAAAGGAAACGCATAGCATATCATTGTGACTGGTGCAGCGTGGGATCCAAGGGGATTATTTATCTCTACATATTCGATGTATAAATAATAATTATTTTATTATTTTTTTTTTTTTTTTTTGTTGCCATAATTATTAGGAAGAAATTATTTCGCTATATCGATTGGAATAGTGTTGCTGGTTTCATTCAAACATTGCAATAACAGATCGTTTTGCTCGAATTTTTTGAAATCGGCAAGAAATCGGAAGCATTGTAGTCCAGTCACTTGGGCGAAAAAAGTGGTTTGCCAGGAAAGTTTTGGAGTAGTATTGAAAACTTTTCATTTTTATAGATTTTGGGGTGCTCTTTCCGAATTTTTCATTTTGCCACCTCGCACTTTTGCCGCTAACGCCGCCATTCGAGGTTAAATGTCAAAAATATCAGGTTTTCGCATATAACTCCGAAATGGTAAATGCTATCGAAAAGTATTTTATGAAAAACTTGTAGATTCTCACCGTTAAGAAGATATTAGGGCTGCCAGACGTCCCGATTTTGGCGGGACAGTCCCGACATTTGATCCCTGTCCCGACATCTGTCCCGATTTACAAAATGTCCCGATTTTGTCCCGACTTTCCACTTTTACTTTAAAACGAAATTCGAGGTTTTAATCAAAACAAACATTACGATTATGTAGAAGTCCAAAAGCTGATTTTCGACAAAAGACGTCTGTGTCGGTTTGTTTGTCTGTGCGTCCCGATTTATGTATATCGAGCTAGAGCCTAAGCGAATCGGTGGATTTGCTTTAAATTTGGTGTGAAAAATTGTATGTTATTCCCTAGGAGTGAGATTAAATTTCAATTCAAACATTCATACATTTTTTGTTTTAGTTTATCTGGATAGAACGGTCATACAAATTTTTCGGTTTTATCTAATTTTCTAAAAAAAACTGCTGTAATGGTTTTGATAAGACTTCGTACAGGTAATCCATAGAACAGTTTTTATAACACTGCATAGGTATTTGGCAACAAAAACTCGAAGAACTGAAATAAATGTTTGATTTTTTTTTTTTTTTTGTGAAAATTACCGGTTTCTTACTAGTTTTGAGATATTCCCGAATATATATCGTTATTGGCTTTTTTGATTTTAGTTAATTAGTAAGTCAACAAATATTGGCAACATTTTGAACAGCTTAATATTAAGGGCAACATTTTGAACAGCTTAATATTAAGGGTTAAGCTTGATACTACTTAACATTTTTCTAATTTTAAAATAGTTTATTAAAATCCTTTAAATTTTAAATATTTTTGAAATTGTAGAACACGTCCAAGAAGTGCTGCAAACATACCTCATTTTGAAATTTAGAAACGTTAATAGGTGTCATATGGATCCTGTACGATACTAAATAAACAAAATAGATTTTAATTTAATGTCAATGTTATGAGATAGAACGATGCCAAACTCGTTTCAAATTTATTATTTAAAAATGATTTAACGTCGTACTAAATCGACTAAGGTTTTGCGCCATTGCATTTAAGATTTGCATAAATAGATTTTTTTTAATGTCCCGATTTGTTCCGATTTTTGGCCCCTAGCGTCCCGATATTCACCAAATTTAATGTGGCAGCCCTAGAAGATATCGACTTTTCAAAAAACGTAAAATGTCGAAAATGTCACGTAAAACTCCTAAACGGTTCATATTTTTGAAAACATCTGAATGCAAGGTTTGTACATTATGTAACCCCCACAGGAAAAAACTATTTTTTTTTTCTTAAAAACAACAGTTTTAAAGATATAATTATTTTAAAAGTATGACAAAAATTCTAAATTTCCAGTATTTCGCGTTTTACTCTTAAATGACGAAGTTGTCGAAAAAAAACTTAGACTCAATTTTTAGACCATAATATTCTCTAGAAAAAAATGGTGACACTTTTTTCCATGCAACTCATAAGTCGCAAGATAATGGTACTTAAATAGCGTCAATTGGCGAAGAAATAGGTTTTTTGCATATATATTTTAAACGGCACGTTTTATCGAAAAATTATCTATGCAAAATTTATACATAATGTAACCCTATATAAGCTTGCAATAAATTTATTTTTCTGGCGCCATAATTTGTATGATATCATTATTTCAAGAAATCACAAAAGCTCAAAAATACCGGTTTGTAGCCATTTACTCTTAAATGACGAACTTGACGGAAAATATGTTGAACATTATTGTTAGATTTTAATATTCTCTAGAAGAAATATTATGACACTTTTTTACATATAACACATCAGTTGCAAGATATTGCGACTTCAAAAATGGTCAAATTTCAAAAACAGGTTTTTTGAATAAAAAAAAAAAAAATATTGTTTTGCCTGAAAAGTTTTAAAGCAGTTTTGAAAACATTTTATTTTTATAGATTTTGGGATGCTCTTTCCGAATTTTCATTTTGCCACCTCGCACCTTTTCTACTAGTACAGTAGAAAATTACCAGAAAAACGCATCCGCAGTAGCCTGGTTTTTTATTTCAAAATTGGTTTAACTGAAAGAACACCTGTCTGAATATTAAAAAAAAATATATAGTATTTGTGAGAATCAGAAGCAGTTAAAAGTAACTTCACGATACAACTAATAGTAACCTACATTTGAGAATGAAATCACCGAAAATCCATTCGAGACTCGGAAAACTATCCGCAGTATGATTCTACTTTAACTTTTATCGGCAGTATACATACTGCCGATGTTGTATTTGTTATTCATGTAAAATCCTACTATGGATAGCTTTTCCAATTAAACACGGGTATTATGTATAAATTTTGCGTAGATAAAAACCTATTTCTTCGACATTTGACGCTATTTAAGTAGAAATATCTTTCGAATTCGACTTGCATGCAAAAAAGTGATAACAAAATTTTCTAGGGAATAGTATGGTCTACAAATTGAGTCTAAGTTTTTTTTTTGACAACTTCGTCATTTAAGAGTAAAACGCAAAAAACTGGAAATTTAGAATTATTGTCATACTATTAAAATAATTATATCTTTAAAACGGTTGTTTTTAAGAAAAAAATAATAGTTTTTTCCGTAGGGGGTTACATAATGTACAAACCTTGCATTCAGATGTTTTCAACATTTTGAACCAATACATGAAAAAGTGGCATTTTCGACATTTTACGTTTTTCAAAATGTCGATATCTTCTTAACGGTGAGTCGTAGGAAAAAATAGTCAAACTTTTTTTTCTTCGGGATCACAAAATCTACAAGTTTTTCATGGAATACTTTTCGATATCATTTACCGTTTCGGAGTTATATGCGAAAACCTGATATTTTCGACATTTTAACTCGAATGGCGGCGTTAGCGGCAAAGGTGCGAGGTGTCAAAATGAAAATTCGGAAAGAGCACCCTAAAATCTATAAAAATGAAAAGTTTTTAAAACTACTCCAAAACTTTCCAGGTAAAACTACCAAATGACTAGACTATTGGGCCTTTCGTTACTTTCTCTGCAAAAACCACTTCGTTATGCATTGGAATCTCAGAACACTGTTGTTAATTGTGATTTGTTGGAAAGGAGCAATTAAACCTTCATAATTTAGTTTTTTTTTTAAATAACAAATATTCTGAAGAGCAATCTTCGAATGCATCTTCAATATTTTTTTAAGAAAAGTTACGAAGGTGCAAACGGTCTTCAATCTTCAATTTCCTACAATATTTTAAAATATTGATAGGTTGTGGCTCTATGGGTTTTATTTTTTCACCGACTTCTTCAGGTGTAGGAATCAGACCAGAAAATTTAAGTGTGAAGTAAAAAAAGTATAATTGGGAGGTTCTAAAAAAGATTTATCGAAATTGGGAACAAGCTGTGGAGTAAAAGCTATATGATATGGTGGAGATGTTTTCACACATGACACGTAAGAAAAATCTTTTATTTCCTTTCCTTCTATTTCTTCTAACTAGTGCCGTGCATTGCATTTAATAGACCTGAGGTCTTACATGCATACAGTTAAACTTGTTATTATAAAAAAGTTATAAAAGTAAAATAAAAATTTGGTATAGATTTGCCATTTGACTTGAACTTAATTGAAGCGAGTCGATAGTCACTATTATACGAAGTTATCGAATTCGTAAAGTTTTAAGTTGGATTCGCTATTAATAAATAAGGCATAAGGCTTCTAGTAAAATAGTTATACCAGTACAAAGCTTGGAATGATTTATACGTAGGTATATCTTACATACATTTGAAAAAGATAAAATTGTTAAATAAAAATTTTATTAATTGAAAGTTGTCAGCCACCTGGAGCACAGCCCACAATTATAAACAAAATACTCATCTTCTATTTCTTCCTTGGTTTTCTTAAAGTGAAACAAACAAGTGTAATGTGTCCATTTTTTACACGTGGGTGGTGCAAATGCACCCAATATGTACTTCTTCCGATTTCTTCGTGCCCACAAACTAGTCATTTCCCATGCACATTTAAAGATTTTTTGATGCAATCAAATTATTGTTATTCTTTTCTTAAAATATCATTATCGAATTTTTAAATGTTTTCTAAATTATCTTTAAGAATCTCCCGTATATAATGTAGCACGAAAATTCCACATTTATAAGTATCATTCTGTTTAGGATGTACTTAAACTTATGTACAAAATTGTCCCATCTTTACCATATAAATAAATATAACTTGCGTTTTGGTTAACATCACTGGTATAACCAAAAAAAAATACTGTCGATGTAGACTGCCATCGATTGCCGTTAGATTCTTTCAAGATTAAACAATTTTTACGGAGTGGGTGGCAGCCCAAACATTTAGAGGTCCTTTTTAGTGGCTGTTTTTACTTTTTTAATGAAAACTTTTTTGTTACGGTAAATAAAAAAAAGTAAAAAATGACGTACTGAGGTTTTAGGATGAGCCATCGATTGCCGTTAGAATTTTCAGGATTGAACAATTTTTACGGAGTTGCCGGCTGGCAGTCCAAAAGTTTTAGAGGCCGTTTTTAGCGCCTCTTTGTACTTTCTTAATGAAAGCTTTTTTTTACGGTAAAAAAAAATGCAAAAATGACGTACTGATGCTGAGTTGGTGGCAGTCCAAATATTTTAGAGGCCCTTTATAACGGCTCTTTTTACTTCTTTAATCAAAACGTTTGTGTTACGATAAATAAAAAAATGACGTACGTTTAAGTATAAACCATCGATTGCCACTGGTGGCAGTCCAAAAGTTGTAGAGACCCTTTTTAGCGGCTCTTTTTGTTTTCTTAATGAAAGCTTTTATGTTACGGTAAATAAAACAAAATAAAACAAAAAATAAAAATTGGCGTACGAGGTTTAAGTATAAGCCATCGATTGTCATTCAAATTTCTAAAATTCAACAATATATATGGAGTTATTGGCAGTCCAAAAGTTTTAAAAGCTGTTTTCCATAGCATTTTTTTCATGATAACTTTTTTGTAGCGGTAAATAAAAAAAAACAGAAAGTGACATACCGAGACTTTGAGACGGCAAAGCGATGACCATTCAAATGTTCAAAATCGAACAAGATTTACGGCGCTGGTGGCAGTCCAGCAAAGTTCAATGGTCATAAAGAAAATTAATAATTCGAGTTCGTGTTTAGAAAGTAGTTTATAATTAAAGTAAGAAAAATGTTACAATAAAGATAACAGTAACACAAACACAGGCCCATACACGACACAGACACGTCGATGCAGACCAATACATTTTGTTGTTGTGCACAAATCTGCGCAGACCGCCTGCGTCGTGTGTATCCATGTCGACTGTTTGCAGCGGCCGTCTTGTTGAATAAAATTCTTTTTGAAAACACGCAGACATGTCGTTGGTCTGCAACAAACAATTCCTTGCTCTAAATTCTTTTTTTTTTTTGTCTTTGATTCATATTTTATTTTTGTTGTATTGTCAAATCAATAATAAAAGCAGCACAATCAGTATCCGGTATCCCCCATTTTTCCGACCCGACGACCACGACGAAACGATACAAACTAAAATGTCTGTGCAGATTGTTTGCACCGTGTGTGGCGAAGGCAGTGCTGGGGGATCGTGGGAAAAATCCCTTTTCGTGGGAATTCTGACCTCAAAAGGGACAAAGGGAAAACCGACTGGTTTTGTGGGAATTTCTTCTTAAATCCGAAAATTTTAAAAAAAATTCTTATCAATTCCGATTTAATCAAAGTTCTTACATTTAACATCCCTGTTCCAAATCCAAGATATATTTTATAAAGTACGCTGCTGATGCGAAACGAAATTTTCCTGCGGTCTCCAAAAAGACAACGAAATTCTTACGAAAACACAGCGAATAATATTCATGGAGAGTTTAAATAAATTGCAAATAAATAAATAGAAATTTAGCGAAAAAATCAAACAAAAAGAGTGATGTAATGAAAGAAACAACAAATAAAAACACGAACAAACCCAAATGTCATTTTTCCGCACACAATTAATGGTCCGGACAATTAATTCAAAGAAAGTGGAGACTTGTCAAAAGAATCTGGTGTAATCATCAATTTCGCTGGTCGAACAGCGTACCACAGAACGAAATGGACAACGAAATTTTTCGTTTATGATTTCGTCATGTCATTTTTGTAAGGGATTTTTTGTTTCGCATCAGCAGCGTACTAAGCTTAAAGATAAAAAAGACTATAATTTTGAACACGCCGGCCGTTAGTGCTTATCACAAAGTAGTGGCATTTAATTGGCCACAATTATCATGACAAGATCCTTTCCTTAATGAATTAGAGTTCTTAAATTCTAATATGGCCCTCAATTTAACAGAATGGATAAATTGCAAAAACTTAACAGTTTTAAACAAAATTCTTAATTTGAAAACTTCCAAAGTTATATTTGAGTGGCGACGACTTCATTCATACTTTAAGGCCCAGTTTTAGCTATCATTGTAAACCATCATTGAAAATATAAATTATCAATTTTGAGAGATTTTGAAAAAAAATACATGATTATTTTGATGTCAAATTATGTAAAGCTAATTGACTTAATATTTATTTCTAGGTGAAACAAAATTCAATTTTGCACAACTTTTCTCATAAAATTACTTTTAATTTTTCAATTATGAACTACCTTACCCATGATCATTGAAGAAATTGAAAGTAACGTTCTGGGGAAGATATGGGTCAAAATGAATTTTTTTTGGAGAAAATAATTTTAAAGTCATAAGCTATATTTCTGCAATAAAATATTCAATGATTAAACTTTCCAAGGGTCTCAAAATAAACAGATAACTTTTTCAATGATGGTTTCCAACCGTCAAGCGGCTGTCAAAGCCAATAATTCGGCTACATCATCCTCAAAATTAGTACGATAATGCCAGGATGAGCTTCTGAGTCTGAACACTAACCTCAGGGTCACTCTCATCTGGGTTCCGGGTCACAGTGGCATTGAGGAGAACGAACGGGCTGACGAGCTGGCCAGGCAAGGTTCAGCCCTTCATAACACACTGGCGGAAAGAGTCAGTATTCCTCTCGGAGTTATGAAGGGCAATATATTCTCAATTTTTTTCTCAGAATCTAATCGTAGGTGGAATAGTTTAACTAACTGCATTATTTCTAGAAAGATTTGGCCTACCTATAATAAATCCCGAATTATTAACCTAATGTGCAGACCCAGGCGAGACATAGCAAGGATTGTTGCAACATGCACTGGACACTGACCACTAGGAGAACATGCGGCGAAGCTTGGTATCCCCTACAATAGTCACTGTCGTAGCTGTGGGGACCAGCAGGAAAAGGTAACAGTCTTTCATTTCCTCTGTAAATGTCGCGCTTTGGCCAGAATAAGGCAACAATCTTTTGGGAAGCCCTTTTTTGACCGCCTTAACGAACTCTCCGGAAAGAAGATCAGAGATTAGACTTCTTTCCTCAACGCGACGAAATGGATCTAGGATTTGCTTCGGTTTCCTCTTGCACCATCTTCTTCCCCAAACTCCTATGACTGCGAGCTAGCAGACTTATGGTGTTTGAAGGTGGCTCATGGTGCACGAGGACCGGACGATCACACAATTAGGACGATCTCCGCTTCAATACCAGTCAACAAGTGCCTAGGTGGCACAGTGTAGATGGCTCTTAGTTGCGAACTTCGACCCTTTTGAGTGTTTTCCTATGTTCAAGTCCAAGAAAATTTCAATGGACCTAGAATTAACTTCGGTTTCCTTTTGCACCATTTTCTTCCTCGAACTCCTATGAATGTGAGCTAGCAGACTACTGGTGTTTGAAGGTGGCTCATGGTGCACGAGGACCGGACGATCACACGGTTGTGCCAACCTTCGCTTCAATACCAGTCAACAAAGTGCCTAGTTGGCACAGTGTAGATGGTTTTTAGTTGCGAACTTTGGCTCTATCGGGTGATTTCCTATACCCAAATCCTTAATAAGTTTCATCTCATGTCTATATCCAATAAAAGCGTCTGGTCATACAGGCGGGTGATACTTTCTTTGGTAACCACAAGTCATATTGTGCAAACAGACGGAGGTGTACAGAGATTACCATATCCGGGTGTGCGACTAGATGATCACCATAAGGGATCAGATCGTATGCGTCCTGGGCAAATCAGCGTAGCATACTGCAGCAGAACTCGGGCGTAGGCGATGATCCGTTGAGAGATCTATCACCAAATACCCTCATTTTCTTAAAAAATGTTCTTTTAATCCACAGGTCAAACGAGTTATGGTATCAAAACGGCGCATTACAGCGTTAATTGGGTCATCGAGCGAGGATGCTTGTGACCCCCATCTCAACCTACGTACCTTCCAACCAATGATGGTTTCTTTCACTTAATATTGAAGATTTCTGGACAAAAATTTTAAATTTTAAAGACATTGGGTCGTATTCATAGTCATTTTAGACCCGGGTCTAAGTTAAACATAGGTTTTGTTGAATTTTAGGACGTTGATTCTATTTTTTTAAGTTTATCATTTCAAAATATTTGAAGCTATTTGTGTAGTACACCAAGTTAATTATCTTATAAAAATATAAAACCAACAATTTGTAATTAAAATCGGTCTGTATACATTGAGCCAAAATTGTCTTAAACTGTAGTTAAGTTAAACCTGGGTCTATCTGCGACTATGAATATGCCCCATTGACGGAGAATTTTTGTATCCAAATTTAAAACAAATTATAAGGTTTGCATTAGCTCTACCTCATTCTTACGCTGCGACTGAAAGGATTTTCATCATCGTCTCCGATGTGAAAACAAAAACAATTAAAAAAACCTGTTCTGTACATAAATAATGTGATTTTTGCTGTTTTTGTCCGAGGAAAATAAAAAGGGAAAAATGAAATGATTTGTGGGAAAAAAGGGATTTTGAGGACTGGTAAAAGGGAATTTTCTCAAAAAAGCCCCCTAGCACTGGGCGAAGGCATGTTTGCACATACAACAATTTTGCAGCGACGTGTCTGCGTCGTGTATGGGCCCCGTAACCTGTTTAGTTAAAAGCATGCTCCACCGCAGTGGAGCAATAGTTATTTCTTGAGTATACCTAGTCTTATTCTATAGACTTAATACAAGTTGCATTTATTCAACACATAACGTTCTGTGATGAGTAAATATTAATACATACATACATATATATGTATGTAGAAAAGCTGTCTGTAATGATTAAATAGTTGTATGCAGAAACCTGTCGTGTTTAATATATATTCTTAAAAAAAATACCTATAGACTCAATGGGGCTATTCATAGTCGCAGATAGACCCAGGTTTAACTAAACTACAGTTTAAGACAATTTTGACTCAATGAATACAGACCTATTTATTTTAATAACAAATTGTTGGTTTTATATTTTTAAAAGATAATTAACTTGGTATACTACACAAAAAGCTTGAAATAAATTGAAATGCTAAACTTAAAAAAATAGAATCAACGTCCGAAAATTCAACTGAAGCTATGCTTAACTTCATAGCTCTAAAATGACTATGAACAGGACCCAGTATAGTTATGTACATGGATTATTTGGGTTTTAGATTTTATCAAGTTAGTATGTTCAATGTACATACCTATGTCAGTGTAACTGGTCAGTAGTTATGTGTTGAGTCAATGTCGCCTGTATTCAATACAAGTCATACATTGTCTATAAATTGACAACATACATACATTTTGACTCACTGAGTGTCTTTCATTTGTATTGTGTTTTACTCTTAAGCCTAGTACGCTGCTGATGCGAAACGAAAAATCCCATACAAAAATGACACAACAAAATCATAAACGAAAAATTTCGTTTTGCAGTACGCTTTTTAATGAGCGAAATCGATAATTGAAGCAGATTATTTGGAGAAGTCTACACCCTTTTTCGCACAGAATTAATTGACAGACCATTAAAGAGCCAATTTATTCACTATTGCTCAACTTGCTGAAAACTCCAAAGTTGGCCAACTTACAAGTTGACTTCAAATTCGTAGTTGAACTGGAAGTTGAAAAATGCTTTTATTCACTGCTTTGAATCTGAACTCCAGAGTTGAAATTCAAAAGTTGATCAACCTGCAGTTTCTAAAATATCCTTGGGATATTTGTGATACATGACACACAAGACGTCATTTTCGACTTTCGGTTTGTATTAAAATAATTTTTGCATTTCAGTGCGAAAATGTTTCCTTATTCATTTTGGATAATCAAAATATTTCGAACAAGAATTTTGTGTTTCCATATTCAATCAAATATTCAGGGTAGGCCATTAATGTTGTTTTTTATTTATTCCGAATAATTGGAATGCAGTTTTTATTCCATGTGAAGCGCGGAATCAAAAGAATACCAAGTGAATTTGAAAGCTGCACACAACGGATTACAATTTTTATTTTTAAAATACATAAATTACCCCGTTTACAAACAGAATCGAGAGCTCGAGTTGGATTAGGGTCGGATTTTCGACCCAGGTGTTTCCTAACGTGTGTTGAGAGCCCCATTTGAAGTTGAGTTGATATGGTGTTGATAATACATTTAATTGAATGGCAACAATATTTTTATTTTACACAGTAACGGTTCAAATTTAATCAATTTTAGTACATACTTTACACAGTGACTTCACATAGCTATCAATACAATTAAATAATTTGACTCGCCCATGTGCAAAAACACTGTGGTGAACATATCCTCAAGACTGACTCTTGGACCCATGTTTTTTATCAATAATTTCGACTCCGCTCCTGAAGTGGAATCGAGTCGGTTGAAGCTCATTTCAAGTCAACGCGAGCTTGAAGCTCGTTCGAATACCTAATGTAAACTGGGTAAATATCTAACAATAAGAGGTGAGTTTTCACACACTAATTAATAAGTCTATAATTTTTTTCTACTATTTTGTTTTCCTTAAATGAAATTATGAAGGAAGAAATACAAATTTTCCACAAAGAAGAATAATGCAGGGTCGAACTTGTACCAAAAAAAAAAAAAGCAAATGTGATAAGGAGCAACAAAGAACAACAACTCCATGAAACGTAAGAACTAAGAACTGTTACTGTGGAATTAAATCATGAATGGATCCATGTTCATGAGTATTTTGTTCACTTGTCCGGCGAAATCGCTACCCACTACAACACCACAAGACAAGCAAATCGTTCCGTATAGGTATAACATGGAACACAATGCTGAAGTGATCTGTTAATTGAAATTGGGCACCTGTTCTTGTTTTTTTTTTTTTGTGGGGGAAAGAGACAATTTTTATAAAAAAAAAAAATTTGAAAAAAAAAAAAAATGCCAGCAACACGCGGTGTTTCAATGCGGCCCCTCACTTAAGTACTAACCGCACCCGACGATGCTTGATTTCGGTGATTGCACGAGAACCGATATTTTCATCGTGGAAAGCATGAATAAATAAACAGAAATGAAGAAAAATCACAAGTTTGCTCGCTAACTTCTACTATTTCGGGGAGTTGAGAAAATCGAAAGTTGATTAACTCTAGAGTTGAAAATCAAAAGTTGAAAACGTCAACTTTGAGTGAATAAAAACTATTTCTGAAGATAAATGTAAAAATCCCAAAGTTATGTTCAACTTTGACTGAATAAATTAGGCCTAATTGTGCGCGGAAAAATGACATTTGAGTGTTTGTATGTATTTGTTTTTTCTTTTATGACAGCATGGCCTTCTGTGATTGTTTTCGCTTTGTGTTTGTTTTTTTTTTTTTTTTTTTGTTTGTAGTTACCCAGTAGGAAATTTCAAAAAATTTATGATGGAATCACCAGCTTTTTCATCATTGAGTGGAAGCTACAACCCATGAATTTGGTATGAAAACATCGATGAATTTAACATGGGGCTGTCATAGGTGGTCACCAAGTGATTTTCTAGGTGAATATTTACCAGTGAAATCACGAAGTAGGGGTAACTATTGTATTCATAAGCGAATTATATGTGATGAAAAATATAATGAATGTTAAGCTGTGAAATCACTCGATAACTTAGAGTTGCTGATTCACCAGGTGAAAAATGGCATGAATGCTCACCCATTAATTGACTTTGTTAATGTAACTCGTTTAGTCTTATCTGAATTGTATTTGATGAAAAAACCCATGAATATTTGCTAGTGATATCACTAGATACAGGTAATTAGAAGTTTCTGTTCACTAGACCGTTCCCATTAGCTGAAAAATATCGTGCATGTATAATTAGAATATCAGATAGGCTGATCTAAACATTTATTTTCAAAAAAAAAAAAAAAACAGCATGCGTCAAAGACTCAAATTGTGGTCGATGTTTACCGAATGTTAGAGAAATCACAGCATGAAGATACTGTGAATTTTATTATTCTAAATTCGAACACTCCAACTTAACGTAGAAGAGCCAATTGAGATCACAAACTCATGACACTCTGCATTACCGTTCATGGTGGAAATCATCGTATTTCTGTAGGCAGGTAGAGAAAGGGCAATCTTTATGATTGAAACCAAAAACCAAGCACCGCAATGCAAAAGAGGTCACACACATGACAATGTACATTACTTTGCATCGTTGAAATCCTCGTACTTTCGGCACAGGTATAGAGAAAGGCAATGATTTTGATTTTTGTTTTTTTCTTTCTTAGGAATCATCGTATGATTTTTTTTTAGTGAATAGTTCACTGAGATGGAAGCGTTGATTTGAGTTGAATTTTTGTACAAAATAAAAGAAAGGGTAGATGGTATGAAGTGAGGAAAAAGGCAATACCCATATTAAATGAAATCATAGCACGATGCTCCTTCATGAAAGTACTAGATGACTTCATTGGTGTTTTCACCTAAATTTATCATTGAGGAGCATATTTCCTACTGGGTAGTGACACTTTCAAAGAGATTTTTTTCGCTGTGGTTTCCGTAAGCATTTCGCTTTCGTGTTGGAGACCAAAGAAAAATTTCGTTACGCCATCAGCAGCGTACTCTTTAGGGTCGTTCTAAGTTTAGTATGTCTGTAGAGAATAAGAATTTTATTTTATCTAGACGACTAATATTAATTTATCAAGTACAATAGTATAAGGTACATATGTACATATGTAAGTAATATGGCAAATACATATGCACAATGTACATACTACATATTTGCCTTAATTTTAAGAATTTTTGTACGGCGCCGCCGTTGCTTAAACTATGGATGCATATATTTTATTTTATTTATTATATGTTATTATATTTCATTATCAGCCTTAAGGTTCTGCCAAACCAACGCGAAAGTGAAGCGGAACAATCGCCGACGGCAGTTTTTGGCTCCCAAACCAACGGGAAATAACGCTATGCAGGGCGAATCATTCACAATTATATCTAACAAAAATGACAAATAAACGATGCTAAATAACAAAAAAAAAACTGCCGTCGGCGAATGTTTGGGAGAGCCTTTGTTCTACTATTTTTCTGCGTCAAACAGCTCATATTAAGAATTCATAAAAGAAACTGCGGAAACGCTTTTCAGTCGGGCAATAACGCCCAAGGCAAAAGCGTCCAAATTGATGTGGAATTATCGACCAAAAAAAATGTATCGCCCAAAAATAAACTGAAAATGGAAATATTGCCAAACAATTTTTTCGACACCAATCATAAAATGGAAATATCGCCCAAAAATTGAACATCTTAATTGTTTTTGGTAAAATTTGGGGGTTCTTTCCTCAATTTTGGGCGATTTTTCCAAACAAAATTTCAACGGATTTTATTGTCAATAGTTTTCTAATAAGAGTATCTTAGGTGACCCGCTTGCCGGGTTCGAGGATTTTAACTCCCTTCTTGGGTCCTATGTCCTGCTCACGCGACGATTTCTGAAAGAAAAGTGTGCAGTACTATTTTCTCCTTGATTGGGCTATATGTACCTATACAATTTTATAAGTTAAGTAAAATTTCCATTTAAACAGTTTCACATAATGAAATACCTACCTAAATAATTCTTTATATTTGAAACCTAAATTAACTCCCCACAATAGTTAGAATAGTTGCTGCATCGAAATTACATGATTTTTCAATGGAAAATATTGATTAATTTAGTAAAAAACTAATTAAAATCTGTGTAAAAGTGGGTTTGAATAACAAACTAATTGGATAACTCATTTAATGTGCGTTAATGAGTTTTAAACAACTTGAAATATTTTTGTTTGGACAATTACTTATATAAGTTTCATTTCAAAAACATTCGTTTTATTGTGAATGTCGCACTTAATGAACAATCACGCCTATCGTATTCAACTTAAAACAAATAAATATTAAATTACATTTAAAACCACTGCATCAGAGAACATTCATTGGAATTTCGCTGTGTAGTTTTTTTTTATTTTTCCTTTGAATACAAACAATAAAATTTAATTAAAGGAGAATTTCATATTATTATGACCCAATTAAATTTAAAATATCCCTAAAATCACAACAGAGTTTGAGTTGAAAATGATATTTAAATTAATTTAACTTGGAGGGTATTTTTTTGTTCTGATTTGAAAGCATAGATTATTTTGAATTGGAATCATTATGTAGGTACATACCTCTTATAGAAATTATAGTTATATTGATATACGTTTAAAATGTACATATTTTGTTATTGTCAATAATTACAAAAAAGGGCTAAAATCCCAAAGCGCTATGTAGTTCTGCATTTTTGATACGTTGTTGGGGCATGTTAGAGTAGTCTGTAGCTAAGTTTGCAACTTCGAAAAACCTGTGCTCGCTGCAGAAAAAATGCAACCGTGAAAAAACGATAAAATCACCCCATTTTTCCGTAATTTTCCCTTATATCTTTGGAAATATGCAATTTAGGAAAAAAACTTCCATAATAAACTTGCTTATTATAAAATTTTCTACAAGAAAACATTAGTTTTAAATTTATGCATGTTATATATTTGTTGCTATCTATCCGTGAATTTAAAAAGAAATTCTGATAAACTAAGTAATTTTGGAGCACTCAAAAACTTGGTCAAAAATTTTCCTATTCTGGTACAAATTTGGAATCAAATAGTCTAGATTATAACAAGACGAAATTCAATAATTTTATCTAAATCGGTCTAATAGTTTGGGCAAGAAACATGATGTTAGCTAAGTGCAACAAGCATATTGTTTGCATCATTGCTGTGTTCAAAGTAGGAGACTTAAGTTGACATTGATTTTTGTACACGTACTTGGAACCCTTTTAACTGAAGATATATTAATCTTCATTTATATTTCAATATCGTCCTAGAACCTTCCTTTTCAGTGTTTCACTAAAAATTGACGAGCATTGAATTTTGAAAACAAAAATAGTAGATACTTAATAACATAAAATTCTGAATTTTTTTTTTCAAAATGTTGATTTTTAAAATATTTTTTTTAAAATTTGTTCAATTAAACAACCTTATTTATAAAGAAAAAAAGACGCTGGGTGCGTCTCAGACTAGTAACTTCCCATTGGTTTCCTTGAAAACTGTGAAATAAATGCCTAATGTAAGCTCCTCTCGGTATGGAGATAATAATTATTTAATCTAATTATTTCAAAACACACAATTGGTAAAAAAAATCATAAATCAGGAAGTATATACTTTAAAAAATAAATTACATTGGTACAAAGAGTATAAAAAGGCAAATTAAGTGTCAGATATTAAATTTTGATTTTGAAACGCTTTTGAGTGTAAGAATTTTTCGAATAATATTATGTATACATTTTTGAAGTCATTTTGGCAACATTTTGATTTTAATCTTTTCGAAGGATGGTTTTAAAAATCTCTCTTGGTAAAAATTTTAAATTGATCGACAATGTCTGTTCTCAAGATATTTATGTTGAAAAACGTTTTTTAAGTCTTTTTGGTAGTTTTTTTTTTAGTTGTTTTGCTCAAAAAAAAACTGTATTGTATTTTTTTTGAAAAAAATTACCATTTGCTACGTCATTAAATGTAGAAGAAAATAGACTGTTGTCGAAATCATTATTTGTTCTTCAATTTTGTGAGACGAAATTTATTTTTCAACAGTTTTTCTTTGCTCAAAAAAAACTGTTTGTTAAATTTTGTTTAAATTCTTACCAATTCCTTATTGCGTGATTTTGTGTATAACGAAATTAGTCTGAAGTTGATATCTTTTTCCGTTCTCAAGATAGGTGTTAGTTCTTTACGCCAAAAAAAACAATAAAGCTCAAATTGAAAAATGCCATAAAGCCCAAAAACTATCATATAGCCCAAAAACTGAACAAAAATTGACACCAAGCCCAAAAGGAATGTCGTTACGCCCAAAAAAAATTCGAATGCAAAATGCCCAAATCGAACATTGTCATATCGCCGAAAATATTTTGATTTTGAGTTTGGGCATTATGAAATACATTTTGGGCGTTTTGACATTTATTTTAGGAGCTACGACAATTTTATTTATTTTCTTTCTTAAATCTTTTCGCTCACAAAAAATGCGTCGCAAAGTCCAAATAAAATGTCATATCGCGCAAATATAAAAATTTGATAAATGTACTAAGAAAGGTTTTCTTACTTTAAATATGGGATTTATGACATTTATTTCGGGCGTTATGACGTTTTTGTAATTGTAATATTTCTTGAAAGAAAATATTTTGGGCGTTATAACATTTTCTTAAATTTGTAACATAAAAAAGAAGTGCAATTGAACAGTTATGTTACTCTTGCATTTTGTGCTAGCGGTAAAATTTTACGCTACAAAAAATATATTGTTCATTGCGATTAGTTCTTCGTGGAGTATATTACAGTATAGTGCGGTTGTAACTCGTGAGTGCATGAAGATGGGTGAAGTTTTTTTAATTCGTGAGTGGTAAAAGTCTTGCTTCAAACATTATTTATTTAGATGTCGAAAAAATAATTATACAAAAAAAAAATCTTTTTATAAAAGTAAGACATTTTATGTTTTCTTCATAAAAAATTGTAATGAACGCGTTGAAATATCGTGTGACGGTGTATGTACGAAATCAAAAAAAAAACTGTCAACATTCAAACCACAGAGACCAAGAAAATACATATGATGAGCTTAAGACAATTCAGAAAATAAAAAAAGAATGTTCGAGTCCTACAGTACTGTTGAGTGACTCCAATTTGGCAAATGGGATCAGGAAAATATTTGAAACTGCTTGTCTCAGGTTATATTCTGAATCAACGCAAGAACCCCCGCAGCGGGTCGGCGGCGCGGGGCCGGGCCGAGACACCTCTCGATATAATCGAGGCCTTACAACGTGAATACATAGGGAACACGTATGGACTGTCTAAGCACATTGAACGTCGAAGACCTTTTTACATGGCATGTATTTCGGAGCCGGACTTAGCTTATTGCATTTTTGGATCTGATTCCATAATGCAAGGGATACATGAAAATATAACCATTGACCAAAGGCAATATTTGATTGATGGAAAATTTAAAGTTGTACCAGAAGGCTGTTTTTCACAACTTTTGGTGATTTACATTGAATATTTGTGTGACCAGGTATTTGTTTTGTAATTGCTATTTCAACCATGTATTTTATTTTTTTTACTTCTCAGATATTCCCCGTGTTTTTTTTGTTTTTACAATAAATAAGTCAGAAAAATGCTATATTCTCATTTATTGAATTACATAAATTCATGTACATAGGTGTGTATTTTTAACCCTTTCGGTACGGATGTGGTACAAGTTGATACAATTGTTCTTTGTCTTGTACCACATCCGTACCAAAAGGGTTACATTTGAGCCAAAATCCTTCATGCTGGACTATGAAGGTTTGCGTAAAGCATTAAAACTTTCTTTGTCCAGAAGTCAGTTTAAAGGGATGCTGGTTTCATTTCTGTCAGATTGTTCGACGAAGGATAGTAACAAAGTGCAAACCAGTTATGGCAGCCATTAGGAGAAATAAACACATGTAATTAAACTACCATAAGATTTCCCCTTTTGCCAGCTTACGCTATAAACGATTGTCTACTTACAAATTAAGAGCGACATACAATGTGACGATAGAGAAAGGCATGGATTTAAAAGGTAATAGGATCTAGTATATACATATGTACATATATTTAAATTCATTTTAATAAAATTAAACACTTTCATAGATTGGACCCGGAAATCTTACGGTTTATAAGAAATCTTTCCGGACAACATCGGTGGTCGAAGCGTGTAATGACATTCCTTTTGGGCGTTGTGTCATTCTTTTTATCAGATTTTGGGCGATGTGTCGCTTTTTGGGCGCTATGACATTTTTTTTATATGCCTTTATTACTTTATTATTGGGCGATAAGACTTACCGCCGATTTTAAATAAGAACGTCATAATACCCAAACAAAAATGTCATAAGGCTCAAAGCTTTGTCATTGCGCCCAAATTGTACAAAAACAAATTGTTAACAAACATTTTTGGGCGTTATGACATTTTCATTTTGCGCTTTATGGTTTTGGGCGTTCAGACCTAACCCCCCCAAGATATTCGAGACAAATGACATTTTATAGCTCTTTTTTATATTAATTTTTATTTAAAAAAAAAGGGTTAGTTGAATTTGTTTTACTTTTTACATGCTCAAAATGTTATTAATATTATTATAACCACTCAGTAAAAGTTTAAAAGGGAAAACACAAACAAAATTCTCTATAATAATTTGATTTGTTATTGTTTTGCGTGAAAACATTTTGCTCTCTCAAAAAACACGGCTTAAATAATATTATCTATAAAATAAAATTCATCCGAATTTGATATCTATGTTCGTTCTCGAAATATGGTGGACGAAAAAGTTACCCCGAACGTATACGTATACCTACATACACACATAGGTAGAGACATCTTGCTAAAAACGACGGATTCTGATTCTGGAGACCTCAAAATGTGAAGATAATGTCAAAATTTTCAATTCGACAAATCACACCAATTACAATAACTTCTAACTGTGAAGTTTATAAATGAAAGGATTTCTGGCTTTAAAAAAAGATATAACATGGCATTATATATATGTGTTACCATTATTTTTATAGTCTTTTCTGTCTTAAGTACATTTTTTTATAAACTTCCCTTCCCGCATAAACTGGGTTTTCACATAAAAGAAAATTCCAAGTTTCTGTATAGTTTGGGCAAGGCCCTAGTAAGTTTTCAGTAGGGAAAATCTAGACGAGAAAAACTTGTCAGATATTTGGCAAGCCCTTGTCGGATTTAAGTGCCAAAAACTTAGACGAGAGAAACTCTTCAATCACTCGTGAGGCCCTCCCTAGTAAAAAGTTGTTGGACAAGTTTCGCTGCCCCATCAGGAATGTCTCTTGTACACCAAAAACAAAAAATGTATAAGCTCCATGCAATTCCAGTATCACAAGACACTTTTTTCTCTTTTTTCCTTTCTTCTTTTTCTTCCTTCCTTCATATCACACTTTTTCTAAGGGTGTGAGTCATCTGTGTATTATAGGACTATTCAGTGAGGAAAAAGTCATATCAAAACAGAACAGCACACATTTGTGAGAAATGTCAGACAAGTTAGAAGCGAAAACCTGTTTTAAGTCATTCTACTCAAAGAGAAAATTAGTAAAATCCTGTTCTATTTTGTATGTATGTATTTGTTATGCAGTATGGTATGAAACATTGAGTATAGGTTAGGTAAAATTGAAGTGGCTGGCAGCTAGAACTGACACACTTATATGCTAAACAGATGTGCAGCGTTTTCCATGCAGCGAAATTAAATTACATAGGTTATTATGGGAGCAGATTCACTCAAGAGCTGCATGCAGCGCAGCGCTGCACGATATCTCTATTTCTAAATTTGCTGCGCCGCATCATTGCAGCCACAACAGCAAAGAAAAAAATCTTAAATAATTGGTATTTGGTATTACTCATATTGACATCACCTGCCATTCTTTCTTTGAGAATCCATGAAGCCGGCGTTGCCATCCTGCCATCGTCCACCGAAGAAAGTCACATCGGAAACGCTGTGCTTTTATGTATTTGTTTGACATAACTATGCATCATGAATGTCAGAAACTATGCACATGTGTTTCGTGTGCTGCTCTGCATGCAAAGATGCGTGCAGACTTGCTGCACATCTGTTTTAGCCATTAGACCATAAGTTGGTCCGTTGTGATACCACGTGAATCTTGAGAGATTTTCTCCCCACAATTGGAGCTTCTTATTAAGCATGCGAGACTACTTATGTCTATGTTTGTCAGATCACTAGGATCATTGAAAAAGAAGTCTGCGAGTTGGCGCCTGCGTCTTTGGGATAGGGCAGGGCATGTGCAGAGAAGATGAGGAACAGATTCTTCCTCCTCTTCGTCCATACAGCTTCTGCAAAAGTCGTTTGCGAAAACTCCAAGCCGCTTTGCGTGCTTGCTTATAGAACAGTGCCCGGTTATGACACCAATTACGGAGCTGATATGCAATCTGTTCAAAGATATCAAACACTTAGAGCGCCTCGCAT
This sequence comes from Melangyna quadrimaculata, assembly GCA_949320155.1. Taxonomy (NCBI): domain Eukaryota; kingdom Metazoa; phylum Arthropoda; class Insecta; order Diptera; family Syrphidae; genus Melangyna; species Melangyna quadrimaculata. The sequence goes on from OX439483.1 coordinate 380,353,185, forward strand.
CTAGCGTAGGCCAGATGTGTTTTGTCGCCAGGCAAGTGGTTACGTTGTTCCACCTAAGGTTTTTTCTCCTTAAAGCATCTTGCTTCAGCAAAAATTTGCATGTAGCTATAATAGGCATACCGATATTAACCTTTTCAGGTAAAATAAGTAGTCTTGTTCCACCTTCGGTGAGTTCATCAGCTTTACAGTTACCCTGAAAGTCCCTATGAATCCAAATGAATGGATTCGTCTTGCGAAAATGTCACGTCCTCCCATGTGGATGTGGAAAGTATGGCAACTTATACATTTTTTATCGAAACGGAATTGTGGGATGGTGTAGTTCATTATACTTGGAAGTGATCTGTACATGAGGTCAGAATAGCTGAGTGGCCTATTTCATTATTGGTCCACTGTGAAGAGGCTTTAAGACGGCTTGCCGTACTTTCTGCCGTTTGTTTACTAAATAAATATATCGAGTGGTGTCAGACGAAGAAGAGTGTCCAGTGCCGCGGAGGGAGTAGAACGAAGTGCTCCACTTATACACATATAGGCTGATCTTTGAACTTTACTTTACATTTATAGCCAGTGAGCAATACGGGGTTGGAGCCCGAGTCCCCATTTACTTTCATTGGCTTTCTTGCAAGAGAAGAGCGCTACTGTGGCTGTGGTTTCCAACTTAACATTGAGTATGGAACTTATTCACTTTCGACATTGAATTTGTTTATAGTTAGTTAGCACATTAGGTAGCGCATTGGACTAACAATCAGCAGATCGCGGGATCAAGTCCGACATTGGCCAACTTTTTTTTTTTATGTCTGACGATGTAAAAGGGTTCATAATCGCTAAAGTCCTTGTTATAGCCTTTGCTAACCCTTGCTAGCCCCTTGACAGAATCTATGTTAAACTCGCTAGTGCCTTGTCGAAAACTAGATTGTTTTTCTGCGCGCGTATCTTTATCAAATTTAATAGTAGGCAAATAATTTACTTAAAACAGAAGTAATTTTAATATTTAAATTTCTTCATCTTCATTAGTAGGCAAATAATTTTAAAATCATATTTAACGTTTTGTATTTGTTCTTGAAAATTAATTAAAAAAATTTTTTTTTTATTTTGTATTTCAATGATCTATTATTTTCGAAGACTTGTCCCATCATCTTCAAATCTTAAATAAAATGAATTTAATTGAATAAAGTTAACCAAATAAATAAATGTTATGTCACATGAGTTTCCACGTCTGGAGACAAAACAAACAAAAAAAAAAAACAAACAATTACAAGTAAAGTACAACAACTTATAGTGTTAATTCACTGAAAAAAAAAAAAAACAATAAAAGATTCAGAGAAAGCATAAACTATTTTTTTAAATAAACACCTTCACTTTGAAATGAAGTAAACATAATGCAAAGATACCTACCTACCTGAAATTTTCTACTGCGATTCCCGCATCTCATTTCAAAAACAGTACGACTAAGAAAGTAGCAAGGCAACTTAAAATTTGCATACCTAATGATCTTTTGAATATGCATGCGGCAAAAACAGGCACGCAAAGTGTCCTGAGTGAGAAGTTGTTTCATTTCAACTTGCTCACAAAATTAAAAAAAAAAAAAACTTTCGCTGTCAATCCCAAAATTGTCTGCCTCTCCCTTCCGCGCCATACTCGATTTCACTTTGAGCCATGTTGCGTTAGCATAACTACGCCTAAAAGGCTTTATAAGCTACACATTTTGTATAATTTTCTGAATTGGTGGCAAAATTATTCCAATCCAAAAACAGGATGGAATTAACCGGAATTAGAAGAGAGCATAATAAATTTAGGGATGAAAGGGTGGTCCCCATTCTAAAATTGTGATGCTTCGACAGGAACAAGACCCACGCCTTGTATGCTGCTGTCAATCAATATGTGCGGTTAATTCCAACAATGAAACTCGCCTTTGTGGAAACATAATCTAACACCACATATTCCCCACCTACCTACTCTCATTTATGTAGGTTTTCAAAGAACAGTCGGTAGGTGTGAGGGATAAAAATTTAGTTCTTTGTTGTGCTAATTGTGAACGGTGAGTAGGTGAACTATAATAAGAGTATAGAACTGATATGCTAAATTCCGAAAACGGGGGCGGAATCAAAGAATGCTTCCTCAGCACAGCACATCATGACTTCATAATAATTACATAACATGTTGCAAAAAAGGGGTGAATACTGAATACAATTAGCTCATTGCTTCTTCTTAAATATGTGTTCTTTACCCAGGGAGCGGACGAGGTTAGACGCCAGAGGTGTGAACAACGTTTCTAACGCCAATCTGCTGTGGTACCTGCTATATGTAGTACGTGGAACTTTGAAGGTGAATAATTTGATTTCTTGAGTAGAATAACTTTGCGTTATATTCAAAATACCCCAATGTCATAATTATTCCTTTAAGGACGGATACCTTTTATAATTTTAGTGTTCTCTAAATAACATGCGACGTATTGTCGTCAACATGGGTTTTCAAGCATATTATAGGTTAACTCAACGATATCGTTTTGTGTTGTGTGGGGTTGAAAGGCACGGGAAAATACATTGATATTTTTTTAATTGAACTTTAAAACAATTATTTAAACAATATTTTAAACAATTTGGTTTAGAACTTCAGGAGTCATACAAAATCTGCTATCGAACCCAGGGGGGATACATCCGTCCGAAATTTCAAAGATGGTAAAACTATAAACGCCCCTGTAGTATACCTTTTCCAACACATAATATCATTTTTTTGTTGAAAATCAATGAAATCTAGACACAAGTTTTGAATAAGTCTTTCTCAACACTAAATAAGTCTATATTTAAACTTTGTTTAATCTAAAATATTATTTACTGGTCCAAAAGTAACCAAATGCAATTCTTTAGTTAAACAATAACTCTAAGTTCACCAATCCACAACTAAAGAAATATTTCACTTTGTTTCCAACACCGATTCAACTCAACCCAATTTTCAAACGCACGCATACACCTCAAAATATCACTTGGAAAATGTCGTCAAAACAACCTTTTAAAATAACCTGAAATCAAGACCCTATCCAAACGGTTGCATAAAGGTTGTAAAACAACCAAAAATTAATTAAATAAAGTTTTGTTTAAACATGGTTTAAACTTCATTGAAACGGTTTTATAAAGCCGATAAAATAACATTTAAAACGAATATTAACAAAACGGTTGATAAAAAACAGTCTATAAGCAGTTTTTTACTGACCTTCTTAAACCGTTTTTTATAACCCCAATTGCAACTGAGGTTATGTTCTTACTGGACATTTGCGGGTATAGGAACGTCACTGCAACGTTTCTAAAACGTGTTTAAACCTATTCCTTACTTCATAGGTTAATAAACCAGGGATACAGGACGGTTATATAACCGTCTTCTGATATCAAATTGGTATTCGAAATATTATTTGAATAAAAAAAAATATTTTTTTAATAAATACCTTATTGTAATAGTACCTAAAATCTTAAGAAGTGGAAAATAGCAGTCTTCGAATATAAACCAGTCGATATTATTAAAAATTTGCTCATAAAAGGACCATAATACATACAAAATGTGAAAAAATTCAGTCTCGTATAATTAAGTCTCGTCTCCGAAAAATACGATTTCCGGACAACCTGTTGATAGGGCTGGCCAGTAGCGGATCCAGGGGGGGGGGGCTATAGGGGCTAAAGCCCCCCCCACAGCCAATTTGTAAAATTCGATTCATAATAGCCTGAAAGGTTTTACATTCTGGGCTAAGCAATTAATATGTTTGCAGTGTTTTTTTAACCCCAAGGAAATTTGATAAAAAAACGAGGTTGGGGCTGAACACCTTACACCATTATCTGCTTATTCGATGTAAGAGCTAGATAATTTTCAAGATAACTGGTATTTTTCCAAGCCAAAGACAATTTGGTGAAAAATACTATGTTGAGGCTGAATAATTTAAATCCCTAGCCCTAGGTTTCCGGCTAAGCCTTAAGAGAAAATAGAATAGTATAGAAAAAAACGAACTAGGGCCTAGACAATTTACACTTCATTTTCATTATACGAATTTGGGGCTCAATTTTTTCTACGAAAGCTGTTATTTTCTCAAGCCCCAAGACTATTTTCTGAAAAAAAATCTAAATTGGGGCTAAATAATAAGCCCCAAGAAAATTTATAAAAATAAACTAACTGGGGGCTAGACAATTTACACATTATTTTCATTATTCGAATTTGGGGCTCGATTATTTCTACGAAAGCTGATATTTTTTCAAGCTGTTGTTTTGCGTTTTTGTGGTAATTTGTTGTGTTTGATTGTACCTGATGCTGAGTCCATTGGTTTTTTATCGTCTTCATTAGATAATTTTCGTTTCGATTGTGTGAAAATTGACGTTTATGGCTGATAAATTAATGTTCTGATAGTTGTTTGTCCTGGAGTATCAGATGGTTATATTTTATTTTGATTGTTGATCTTATACCTATGTTCCTAATAGCTTCAGCTTTTTTTAACAATTTCTTTTTTTCGACATTTTCCCTCAGTAGTTCGTCAAATATGGAAATTTGTTCATTATTTTTGTTACTATATTGGATTCAAAAATGTCTGTTATCAGCGATTTTACACTATGTATATTATAAAGTCCAAATCTTTTAACGAAATACTTTAGTTGAAAATAATGCTAAGGCATTGTAAAATGGTGTTTTCCAACAGCCAACTTTCTTTTTCCTACATTAAAAAAAAAAATATATTTTTCCTTCTTAGTTGGCATTCTAGAACATTGATTTTTTCTTCGTGTCTATCAAGCTTTATGTTCAAAATATTGAATTTAGAATTTATTTTTATTTAAAACTGTGAATATGGAAATATGTTAATAACAAGAACACTTAATTTATATTCTATTGCTAAGACTTTACTTATTTACAAATGTAAACACATATGCATAAAATAACAACACAACATAATTTTTCAGTACATATTTTTTTTCTTCCACTAATGAAACTTCACTTATCTTTGTTTCTTCTACTTATAGAATAATTGATAAAAATTTATTTATTGCAAAAACTCAATATGTATTTCTAAAATAACAAAAAACAAATAATTTTCGAGTGCATTTGTTTCCTAAACTAAACTAAACTTATTTAAAAAATGTAAAATGTAATGTAAATGTAATTTTAAAAATGTAAATATGTATATAAAGCGAATACATGTAACGAGTCGATGTTATTGTTTCTTCTACTTAGAAAAGAGTAGAATAATTGATAAAGATTAACTTATTTCAAAAAATCAATATGTATTTATAAAATAACAAACTTATTTAAAAAATGTAAATAGGTTCCTTCTTTAAAAGAAAAAATTGATAAATGTTAACTTATTAACAAATATGCAAAGCCATATTACATATATTTATTTTCTTAAACGGTTGGCCAATTAATAATTGTTATTAAATTCATTAAAAACGTCGGTTTGACAACTGATTTCTCTGTGGCTTAAAAAGCTTATTTTCAGCTTTTGAGACTGATAATTTTTAAGTGTATATGTTCCAAGAAAAGCCTTAAAAATATATATTTATGTTGTATACAAAAAAAATGTTTTAAACTTTATTTCGTTCTAGTATTTTGTGAAAAAAAAAATAGCATAGGACAATATGGGATATACCATCCCATTGAAAGTATTTATGAATAATGAAAGCATTTGCATTTTTTGACAAAGACTCAAAGGAAAATAGAAATAGAAGAATGTAGGTATTTGTGCTTCGAAATTAGTCAAACGGCAGCATTGATTAATGCATCTAATAATTTTTGATTTTTGATTGATTTGTATAAGAAAAAAAATATTCCGTTTTGGAACAAAGATATTTAATTTTTTTTAAAGTTCATATGTATGTCCAAAACTGGAGACCCAAGCCCCCCCCACAGCCAAATCTTAGATCCGCTACTGGGGCTGGCCACAGGACGAGAAAAGCCTCGAGGTCTCGAGACGAGACGAGACGAGACTGCATTTTAAACAACCGAGACGAGACTGAGACGAGACTGTATATTTGGACCGAGATTTACAGAGAGTCTAATAAATTAAAAAATCAAATTTCAGTTAAATATTTATTTTCTTGTGCACATATTCAAACTATAGTCGAAAATATTTCGTTCCAATAATCAACTGGTTGTCCGGAAATCGTATTTTTCGGAGACGAGACTTAATTATTCGAGACCGACACGAGACCGAGATGAGTCTGAAAATTTTCGATTTTAACGAGACCGAGACGAGACTTACAAAAGTCGCACAGAGTCTCGTCTCGTGGCCAGCCCTACCTGTTGAAATATTTTCGATTATAGTTTGAATATGTGCAGAAGAAAATATATAGATATTTTACTGAAATTGATTTTTTTAATTTCTAAGAATCTGTAAATTTCGGTCCAAATATACAGTCTCGTATCGGTTGGCTAAAGGGCAGTCTCGTCTCGTCTAGGTCTCGTCATGCGAGATCGAGACCGAGACTTTTCTCGTTTCGTGGAATACACATAGAATGAAAATGCACATAATTAAAACAAATCACTAATTACCTATTCCTTTAAAAACAATAACCAAGAAACTATCCAAATTAAGAAATATCTCTGAAAAAGAAATAAATTAATTGCTCTCATTCAGGTACCAAGGCCTCTAGACTGTCGATTTTGAGGTACTAGTTAGTACCAAGTCCTAACTGGTACTACTAATTTGACAGGACTAGGGCTTAAAAACATTTTTGAAGAAATCACTTCGATTTGAGTACTAACACGTGGTATAATAACCGGTACTAGGTGATTTTGAGGAGCTAGCTAGTTCTGGGTCCTAACTAATACTCGGTATCAAATTGACAGGACTAAGGCTTATTTCATGTGTGAAGAAGTGAGTTGATACAGATTTGAGTACTTACCTTAGGACTAGTACCGGATCTAGCGTTAATACTTTGTGAACAAATTGGCTGTTAGTACGAGCAATATAATGATTAAGATTTGTATGAAAATGATTATGAAATTATTAGTTTGATTATGAAATAACTGGTCTCAGGCTAGCAAGTAATGTTTCAATTCAGAAAAAACTGTTGTTTTTTACAATATTTTTTGTAATTTTAAAAATCGTTTTGTTACCTTTTTATCGGAATTGAAACATTATTGACCGTCAAGTGAGATTTGAACTTTTCGTGGTAAAGTATAATATTTATGATCATCTTAAATTTTTCAACATTATGAAATATCAGCTTGACAAAATGTGCTAAAAATATGCTTTGAAAAAAGTCGAGCAAAATATCGCCATGTCGATATTTTTTCTTAACCAAATTGTACGAAATGCCGACTTTTAAAATATCGAGTTTCATAATCTCGACATAAAAATGTCGACTGCTGATTGAAAACGATGCGAAACCAGCCACTGACGATCATATTTTCATTAATATAGGAACATTATATACTTACGAAGGATTGGGTACGATATATAAAGTCCGTAACAAAAAACAACCTTCAATCAAAGTTGATTACAGTCGTTTTTTTGAAAGTCGACATTTTGAAAATAGCATTTTATAAAATCGGTCCAGTTTTTTTCGATTTTTTTTTCAGTCGGTCTTTTAACCAGTCGACATTTGTCTGTCGAGATTTAGAAAGTCGATCTTATGTAGTCTATGTTTTGAAAATCGACATATCGTACCCAATCCTAATTTGTTCTTTGCCCAGCTTTGAAATTAAAGTAGCCCTATATGAGAACCACCAACTAATACTTTAAGTCTTCGGTGCCAAGCTTCAAGCGAATTTTGAGTTCTTGGTAGAGTTAATATGATTTGATCATATACGGATCAAAACGATGGCTTGTAAGGTGGAATATTTCTTTTCAATTCGTTCAATAATGAACGTCTTCCGCTTTTCACACCTATATGTAATTAATCTCAAACAATCACATATTTCGTTGGCATCATTCTCAAAAATTGATTTTAGGTCACCAGCGCAGCGATTTGGGTGACCTGCATCGTGCCTGATCGGGAAACTATTGATTGCTCAGAACTTGGTCTGGGCCAGTAGCGCAACAATCAGTCACGATGAAGTGCTTGTTTTACCTCCTCGTGGTGGTCCCCGGGCAACTATTTATGTATCCCAATATACATAAATAGGCTAAAATTACAAGTGCGAAAAGGCCTAGCTGTCTAGGATAGGTTACGGAGGTTAGCATTCTCCGTAACTGAAATCAACCCGCTACCGAAACCAACACTACGCCTCGGATAATTAATGATAACTCGTTGACGACTTTTGGCTATTGTACCCGGACAAAGATTGGTTTCTGGAATGTGAAGACGCTTCTTGACAATGGAAAAGAAGGTCCTCAGAATGCCAGATTCCTGCAACTAGAGAAGGAATTCATGCGGTATAGGATGGACATCTTAGGGATAAGTGAAGTTAGATGGCTGGGTTCGGGGAAGTTCAAGTCACCAACCCGTAACACTGTACTATTCTATTCCGGAAAAACACCTGGAAGCGCTCGGGAATCTGGCGTTGGATTGCTGCTTTCCAAAACAGCTCTCAAAAGCCTAATTTCCTGGGAGCCTTTAGGTGACAGGATCCTGAAAGCCAGGTTCCGGACTAGAGTACGTCGCGTCACCATCATACAGTGTTACGCCCCAACTTTGCTCTCTTCTGACGAGGAGAAGGAGGCCTTTTATAACCGGCTAAGTGCTGCTTATGATAGCGTTCCACGAGGTGATATAGTTATGGTGATGGGAGACTTAAATGCCAAGGTTGGCAATGACAACACTGGGCTAAGGCATGTCATGGGAAAACATGGTGTTGGTAACCGAAACGACAATGGCGAACGATTTGTCGATTTCTGCAACGCCAACGGCCTTGTTATTGGAGGGACCATGTTCGAGCATAAGACGTGCCACAAAGTCAGTTGGGTGTCGACTGACAGACAAGCAACTTCCAACCAAATTGACCACTTCGCGATCAGCCGGCGTTTTAGAAGCAGTCTCCAGGACGTCCGTAACAGAAGAGGTGCTGACATGGGAATGGCCCGGGACCACCATCTGATGGTTGCTACCGTAAGATTGCGTACAGCTGCAGTTCGGAGATCCCAAGGAAACACTCGAATGCCCAAGTTTAATACAGATAGACTTAAGGATCCTGCAGTGCGCCAACAACTAGGGGACCACCTTTCACAAGGATTGAACGCAATCAGCAGCACGGAAACCACATCCATCGAAAATCATTGGTGTGCTGTGAAAAATGTGTTCATATCCGGTGCTGAAAGTATAGTCGGCCGGGCGCAAGGAAGAAATAGTGCTTGGCTTTCCGACGAAACTTGGGCAAGGATCGAAGAAAGGAAACACCTTAAAGCTCGCATCGCAGCTACCCCAGCAGCAGGGAGAAACGAGCTTGAGTCTACGTACCGCATGAAGATGAGGGAAGTTCACCGTAGTGTGCGACGTGATAAGCGTAACTACATCAACGCACTGGCTACAGAAGCAGAAGAAGCCGCTAGTAGGTGTGACAGTAGGACCGTCTACAGAATTACCAAAGAGCTCACTGGTGTCCAGAGCTCTAAACAACACCTGGTTAAAGACACAAACGGATCCCTGCTAATTTCGGATGAGGACCAGCTCATAAGGTGGAGGGAACACTTTTCTGCGGTTTTAAACCGCGTTTTCGCAAGTGAAGTGAACCCTATTCCCACTGAGCTACCCGAAGTAACAATTTCCCGAATACGCACCGTACCCGCCAGTAAAGAAGAAATTATCACCGCCATCAAAGCACTGAAGAACAACAAAGCGGTTGGACTTGACGGTATTCCTGCAGAGCTCTTAGGAGCAGCCCCAACGACATCGAGCGAGCTACTGCACCCACTTATTAAGAGAGCTTGGGAAGCAGAGAGCTTTCCTGAAGAGTGGAAAAAAGGAATGATTGTCAAGCTCCCAAAGAAAGGAGATCTCACACAGTGCGAAAACTGGAGAGGAATATGCGTTCTGCCTGCAGTAGCCAAGATAATAGCAAGGATAATATTGGACCGAATTAAAGACCACCTCGAAGACACACTCGACGCCGAACAAGCAGGTTTCCGCACTGGATCTTCCTGTGTTGATCACATCAACACCTTGAGGATCATCATCGAACAGTGCGTTGAATATCGATCACCACTTCACCTGCTGTTCATCGATTTTGAAAAGGCGTTCGACAGTGTCAATAGAGAATTTATTTGGCTTGCTTTGCACAGGAGGGGCATCCCAGATAAATTGATTGCTATTATCAAGGCTACATATGATGGATCCAGGTGTCACGTTTTGCACAAAGGTAGGCTGTCAGAGGAGTTTGAAATCCAAAGTGGAGTTAGGCAAGGCTGTATACTGTCACCAATACTGTTCCTGTTGGTGATAAGTGACGTACTGCACGCAGCTTTGTCAAATGGAAATGGAGGAATTCAGTGGACTCTGCAATCTCACCTCAAACATCTGGACTACGCGGACGACGTATGCTTACTCTCTCATAGGATCATGGATCTCCATCAAATGACAACAAGGGTGGAGAGAGAAGCAGAAATCGTAGGGCTTAAGATCAACTCGGCAAAAACTAAAAGGATCAGCCTTGGAACTTCCTCATCAATCCAAGTAAATATTTCTGTTTTTCCAATATCTTGGGAGTATTATCTCTACGGGTGGCGGAACTGAACTGGACGTAAACAGCCGAATCAGAAAAGCAAAGGCTGCGTTCGGAATGCTGTCCAAAATATGGAGAAACAACTCTTTTAGCTTAAAGACCAAGCTACGACTGTTCCGCTCCAATGTTGAATCCGTTCTGCTTTACGGCTGCAGCACTTGGAAAGTCACTGAAATTGTCATTAGAAAGCTGCAAACCTTCGTTAATAGATGTCTACGAAACATCTTGAGGATTTTCTGGCCCAACCGTATCTCCAATGCCGAACTTCATGCGAGAACGGGTCAGGAGCCCATAGACTCCATTATACGAAGAAGAAAGTGGCAGTGGATTGGCCATACGCTTCGAAAAGGCGATCGGTGCATTGCATCTCAAGCAATGCAGTGGAACCCGCTCACACAGGAGGGAAGACAAGTGGGCCGGCCTAGAAGTACATGGAGAAGAACGGTCAAACAGGAATCGGCACGACTGGGGAAAAGTTGGAGAGAGCTGAAATATATTTCAAGAAATCGTACACGATGGCGCGTAGGTGTAGTGGAGGCCCTATGTCCCGTAAGGGAAACATCACGGACGTAATAGGTCCGAGGACCTAAGTAAGTAAGTAGCGCAGCGATTCGGCAGAGTTCTTGAAAAAAAAAATCATACAAAAATTTGCTTTTACTACTCATAATGCAGAATACAAGAGTCAAAGCTTCGTATTGATAGACACCTTGAATTGTAAATAATTGTCGCATTATCCAATGTACAACTTCGAATGTACCGTCCATAAACCGTCCATAGGCAACACTTCCAAATTTTTATTGTTGCCTAAAACCAAATTTTTTTTCACTTTCTTATCCGAAAGTAAAAATAACTCATTTTCAACTTCTTTTAAATCCTCCAAGCAATTTTGTTAAGTTTTTAAACACTTTTAACGTAGGGATGGCACAAGTACGTTTGTAGCTAGGACTTCTGACTGCTGCAAAACCTCCTCTACAGCCTCCTCAGCACTGTCCTCGTAATTTGCTGGTGGAGATGGTGCGGAATCTGTTATTGCTGAACTAAGTTTTTTCAGTTCACCTGTTTCATCAATGACATAGGTGCCGATCTTCGTAACACTTTGTTTCTATTTTTGGGAATAGTTTGTACTTTATGAACTGTTTTTTTGTAATCAGTTTTCAGGCCTTTAGATGCGCCCACATCAGCGGGCTGTGTAATATGGGTTGTGTTGCGTAAAAAAGCGTACAAGATGATTTCATTATTACGGCAGAAGTCACTTAATTCCATTGAAAGGTGGGATTTGTTGCCATCGACTAAAAGCAGTACTGGGCGTTTTATATTACTTTCCGTAATCTTTCGTTGAAACTATTGGCCACATATTCAAAAAACGTCTCGGATCGCATCCATCCACTTCCAGATCTGCCTAACGGCTCGCGTACACATAACCCGTCATCGGCCGAATTATGCTCGGCCGCCATCGCCGGAATTCGGCCGATTGAATCAAACGTATGTAAAAGGAAGACAACGCGTAAAAGGAAGACACTACAACCGGCATCGTCCGATGTCGCCCGATAATAACCGATCAACGGACATATCCGAACTTGTTTGGATCTTATGTCAGTTTGTCGGTTGTTTCTTGCCAGAACTAAATGAAATTAAATTAAAAATAAAAATTAAATTAAATTTGTATTCAAAAACTAATGTGTTGTTATTATAATAGAGCCACGTTCACTTTTTACGTTTCACACTCCGAATGGTATCGTTTAAAATAGGCATCATTAAAAATAGGTATCGGTCGAGAACGGCAGAAGTGTATGCAGACGAACGTCCGAGATGTTCGTCCGAATAGCTCCGATCCGAAATCGGCCGGTTAATCGGTTTCAGTGTACGCGAACCGTTAGACCCATTTATCCGGCACCGGCTTATAACAGCTTGAGGAGGGCGCACATAGGGAAACACAACCAACGGTGGTAGTATTTGTCCATCGGCACTGAAGAGAAAAAGTACCGTGATCGTCTCTTTTTCGTTTCCTTGTTGTAAAGTATAAAGATTTTCCCAACCTCTTGGCACCAAAACGACTCCTGTTTTTGGATATATGCTGAATGATATTTCATCCCCATTAAAGATTTTTGAGGGGTCTTCCAAAATATCGGCTGCATTAATCTCTTCTTAATACTCTTTCAGATCCCGAAACCACTTACGGACTCCTCCGTCACGATCGCTCATCCGTTAGAGAGTCCCTCTGCTGTTCTTAAGGACAGTTCATTATGATGTCTTAGGAAGGCGTAGTACCACGTTTTCCCGGGTAGGCTATCTTTGAATGGAGTCCTACGTTTGTCCTCAGGAATGATTTTTGGACCATATTCAAGAGGTATGTGGGCTTCTGTGGAAAGCCACACTTGGCAAGGTCTAGGAGCCACTTAACAAGCATCTGCTCTTCGGCTAAACTAAGGACAGTTTTCGGTCCCATTCTTCTTGGCTTCTCTACAACTCTACCATGGATATGATCTTGTAGTGTACCTCGAAGGACCCCGTATTCCCTACTTGCTACCCTAAAAGAATTGACAAAACTTAGCTTTCTAAGGTCAGCCCCCCTTGTAAATATTTATTAGAAATTTGTTTACATTTATTTAACAAAAAACGACAAAAATAAACTATAAATAACATAAAAAAAAATCACGAAATCCACTTGTCTTCAATAACTTCCCAGCTAAAGCTTATTTTCCAACACACTTCCACAAATTTTTATTTTACTAAAAACCACACATCCGACACTTACGAAATCTTGAAGCAAACTGGCATTTTTAAAGAGAAAAAACTTGCACGTGGATTGGCACCAGGCGCGAACACAGGAAAAAATTTCGGGGGGGGGGGGGGGGTTTGAAAAATTTGAAATGTTATGAAATATTATATTTTATCACGTAAAGTCGAATTCTTGACTTGAACCCCCCCCCCTGCGTTTGAGCCTGGAGTAGTATTATAGGTACATACATATAACTGAGGACATAGATATCTACTAAAATTAATTTTTTGTTTTTGGACTTCGAGATTTGGTAAATAAACGCAGCACTCATTTAGGCAGTCAGAGTCACTTTCCGATATAATATTTATTGGGGCATTATCTGTTTTCTCAGCTAAATCTCTTATTAAAGTATTTGCCTTATACACATCCATCTGGTAAGATAAGGGATCATGGCAGTGGGCCGTAACAGTGGGTTGCAACTTAATTGTTTTGCGTTTTCGAACTTCCATCGAAATGTCTTTTTGCCATTTCTCTAAATGATACACGAAACCCGCAATTGAAATTTTGTCTATTTTTTATTCGATTTAAAAACCGTTATATTCATATTTATTATTAAGAGATCAACGATATATTAATTATCTACTCGAAATGTTTGCATCGAATGAGCACAAAATAATAAATCCTTTTAACAGGAAATTTGCAGTTATTTTATGCAATGCAAAATTTTCGACTCTGTTAAAGACACAAGGGTGCGAGGTTCGTCAAGCTGCGTCGTCCACAACGGAAATTCCAAATTCTAATGATGCAGGAATTAAGAGCTTTTTTGGAGCTAATTTAGTACCCTAATCCGGGCGGAGCACTAAAATGCCTTTCCACTGAAACCCGTCAAGCTGGGTCGTCCACGGGTTTCAGTGGGAAGGCAATTTAGTGCTCCGCCCGGATTAGCGTACTAAATTAACTCCAAAAAAGCTCTTAATTCCTGCATCATTAGAATTTGGAATTTCCGTTGTGGACGACGCAGCTTGACGGACCTAAGGGTGCGCCTTATATTAGGCAAAAAATGAAAATTGTTATTTTTGGCTGTCCCACCCCACTATTTTATTCCTTTTCCTGAAATAAAAATTATCTGAAATTTTATAAAAATTTAACTGAACAATATTTAGAGGTCGCTACCGGAAATTTTATATTACAGGCTTATCCATCATAAGTACATTTGTGAAACTAATTATAAAAAACAAAAGTGAAAGTTTTGGTTACATATTTTATTTTATTTATTTAGCAAAAATACAAACACATAAAAGATAAACATTAAAATGATAATTTTTTCATTTCATCAATGTAGATTTCTTCCTGCCAGGATATTTCTTTCTGTAGTCTTTAACTGCAAATGAGAGAAACTTCTTCTGTTCTTCTTTGTTAGTGTGTAGCTTGTTGTAGGTACTCATCTATGAGCCTTACTCCTCTCTCAGCAATGTCGTCGTATTTAGTTTTTAATTTCATTGTAGGCCTTGTCTTCGAGCCAGTCATCCACATCATTAGTCAAGAACTCCGACGAAAATCCAGTTATATTTAAGAACCGCCACGCCGCACCGCGTATTTGAGCTTACGAAACCTTCCAACCCTTTTGACTGAATATTAGCTTTAGGGGATCCTCAACTCCTTCTGTTTCGAGGGCGGAACCATCTTCCTTTTTGTTTCATTTGAAACTTATTCATCGAAAAATCCAAAAGTTACAAGTTCTTCCGATAAGTACCAGAGATGCCCCAGGAACTTTCGGCGAGCAACTTTGGAAATCTTCATTTATTTTGTTGCAGTTTTCAAGATTTTTGAGAAGTTCCAGATCATTTCGTGGAGCTGATGTCGAATCAGAAGAAGTCATCCAGGCCCTTACATTGATCCTCACAACTATTAGCCAAATATCACGACTTCCTTGTTCTTCCCTTTTTTGTTAACTTGAACTGTCTGCGAAACATCCATATCTTAAGGGAGTAGTTAGATTTCGACATCCATCTAGCACGGTGTAGTCCAGCTGGAGCTTTAAATGACATTTTTTTTCTGAGAAACTCTTCCCAAGAAAATAACTGTTAGTTCCAGAAGTTCCTTAAAGTCATCTCGTGGCTGGAACTTTTGGAGCCGGATATGTAGAAAAGGCAATAATTTCTTCCTTGATTTCAATAATTGCGGCTGCGAAAATTTCATTGGATAAGGCTGCTTCGTATTTTTGACAATCGATGTTGGGCCAATGCTTTTTGAATATTTTAAAAACAAGAATTTCTGGACCCGTTGATGTTCCCAGTAATCTCATGACCACTGCTTCCACCATGATCTCATAGATTTGGTGACGACATGCCAACCACAGCATTTCTTTGTCCATTTTTTTTTTTTTCAAGAAGATTGCATGCCCCATTTCTTCTCCCAGTATTGACTGATGTGTCAAAACCTAAGCACTTAACTTTATCTCCAATTCCCCATGTAACAGCTGCCTCATAAACTGCATTTGCGACAGTCTCACCTGTGACAGAACTTAGGTTTTGTACTGCGAGAAGTTGATCTATTCCTTTTCCAGAAACCAAAATAGGAAGGCTATCAACAATATCATGTCCCAACTTTGTCCTCTAGTAGTTTACCGTCCCAGTGAACTGTCAGTTAGGGACAATCGTGAATACAAATTTCAGAGGAAATATTTATCAGTTTTTTTTATATATGGCACCAAATTTCCAACGGAGTTTATTTTTTATAAACATTCGATTCCACGGAATTTTTTTCGGAGACATAAAATTTTTTCGTGGGTGGTTCCGAATACTATTTAAAATTCCAGGGAACTAAAAAATTCTAAGGGAACTGAATTCTTAGGAGATGATTGAAACCAGTATAGTTGTTGCTATTAGGGGTCGGTAGCGACCCCTAAATTTAATTCGATTTGGAATTTTTTTTTGTGAATTTTGTTTTTATGGGTAGGAACCAGTTGAAAGGTTGGGAAAATGTTATTTCAAAAGTTTTAAAATAAGGCGCACCCTGACACATGTTCAGTGTTCATCATAAAACAATAGCATAACGTGGGATTGAAGACGTTACGAAACCAGCCATTGAGAGATTTAAACAGTCGATATTTTGATCAGATAATTTCATCAAAATGTCGATTGCTAAAATATCGATTAACAAAATGTTAATCGACTGTTGAAATCTCGATTGTAAAAATGTCGATTACAGTCGATATTTTGAAAGTCGACATTTTGGAAATCGCAATTTAAAAACTGGGTCTAGTTTTTTTTCTCTATATTTTGTTCAGTCGGTCTTTAAACCAGTCGACATTTTTTCTGTCGAGATTTTGAAAATTGATCTTATTGAGTCGATATTTTGTAAGGCGACATATCGTACCCAATCCATTTGAAACATAATGACGAACCAAATCAACTGGTGTAAGTAAATAGGTATCTACTAATAAAGTAAATTAAATTTCACATTTCCACTCGCATAGCATCGGGATTCGTGAAGAAAAATGTCAACAATTTGTTTATTTTTTCATTTGAATGTTTGTTTGAAAAAATGAAATTTTTCGCCACAACTACTACCAACAACATATCAAAAATACAGAAATACATCGTGCTTTGCGAATTTAGCACTTGTTTTTGTATTTATTGACTGGGCTATTACCCAATTCTAATGACCTACATAGCTCCTTTTTCATCTTATGTGACGTAATAATAAATCAATATTAATAATATAAATTATGTTTACCAACCGAATCCGGAACTTTTACAATTCATTTAATGAATTAATTGAATTAAACTTAATGATTTTCTTTTAAATTCTACCTCTTTTCTATTCTTAGGACTTAAAACAAAATGAAAACTTAATCGGTTTACATTCAAAGCTGTAGCTAAGCCTAAGCATACCTGAACCATATAACAAAAATACAACCAATAGAATTAGTTATATATGTACAAAGGTACGTAGATTTATTTTCAAAAATAGAAACAATTCTTTGGAGTGCTTTAATCTCATCTCCATTATCGACTTAATCCGATCAAAATTCAAATGAATCAATCCAATTACTTATTCATCGGTTCGCATTCATTACAATAGATGCTTCAACACTTTTGCTCTCTCTTGTTGAAATCCGTTCAATCCGAATAATCTTCATTAGGATTATTTCCTTTAAAACGCTTTCACATTTTTTCTCATCCCCTGTCAGTTAAACGAGTATAGAATATCTAAAGTGGCTAAAGGAGCGACAGTACACCGTACACCGTACACCGTACACCATCAACATCACAACATCACCAACCCAAAACGATTGTTTCGGACAGATTCAATTTGCCTCCGGGATAGTCATCTTGGCTAAACTCCAGCTTTCCTTTCTTTGGTTCTTCTTTTGGCCAGCCAGAGCCAGCTATTCATTCATTTATATAGTCGCCTGCTGAGCTCTGAGCAATCTACCTTCTGATTCAATAGAAAACTCAATCAGCTCTGTAACTTCTGCTTTTACCTTTAAGGCTATACCTACCATGTTTCGATTTTATTCAATGTCCGCCTTTGCCCTGAGGATGCTTAGAATGAACCAAATATACACAAGCGAACTATACGACGCCGCTTGTCGATATGATCAATAAGCAAGTACATAGACGCCATCGTTGTTGTGGATGCAATTGATTTTTAATGCAAAAACTTTTAGATTAACTGAAGCTTTTTTTTATAAGTATTCCGTTGCAAAGGTCCTTTTCTTATGGAGACACAATGTGAAAAGGGATATTTAAAAAAAATTAAATCTATTAAAATTTAACTAGGGACTCTCGAACTAAAATACGTAAGTGACAGTGTTTTTGTTGTATCCTATTAATAGGCAGGCGAAATGGGATGTCTGGTTGTACAATAATTGAATAATTTACCCATGGTTGCCGTAATTCTTGTATCTCTTCAATAATTTAATAAAATAAACCATCGTTATCATTTTAGACTTAAATTTGTAATTAATTATTTCAATTTACAAAAAATCGTCCGAAATGTAAAAAAAAATCTTAAGCAGCGCCCATATTATTCCAATCAACATTGTTTTTTTTGCATTGTCGATCAACATGCTCAACATGTTAACCTGTTCACACATTGTCTACAAACCAGTTGCTCGTTTATACTTTGTCCCTTGATTCCTTTTCTATTTTCCTCTCACGAGAAAACTGGGATTGGAGGCTTCTTAATTTTTGTTCTGCTTCCGCCTTGTCCAAATCAAAGGCTTCAACCAGTTCCATCATTAAATCATGCCTGGTCTTTTTTATTTTTTGCAACAGCATCTGGCGTTCTTTATAGATATTTATAATTAATTAAAAAGATCAAAATACCAAACAGAGACGCAGGCGCCGCAACCGCAAAAAAAGTGACAGCTGTGTTGGTGAACACGTCCACACTTAAAAATATTTGTTCAGTCGACAAAACAATCTTAATTTCTATCCATTGAATCAGGTTGCTTTTGGGTCAGTAAAAGTTCATCAACTCTGTTGATCTACACCGTCCGCATTTACTCAAAATTGTTGATAAGCACTGTTGATATACACAATACACAAATCAACATAGTGTGGACGCTGCTTTACACTCATGAAATGGTGTTTTTTTAAGGAACATTGGATAGAATACAAAAGAGAGCTCTTAAAATGATAGGTAAAAGAGCTATAACGGAAACATTTACATCTCTTGAGCACCGTCGCAATGTTTCAAGTCGTTCGTTATTTATACAAACAGTGTAGCCAGTTGCATTCCCCCCCTTAAAGCTTAAACAATTCAACAGTAATACTCGCGCTTCTAGGAGTCCAACTTCGGCCGTACTGTTAAGTACTGAGATTCTTTTTTAAGTCGCACTACACGAATGTGGAATACTCTACCCAGCCCAAATTTCCCCTCAAGTTGTGATCTACTGACATTCAAAACCAATGTGCGTTGGAATCTCCTTTTAATCCCCTCCAACCTGCAAAATATGGTCAGAGGAAAGCATGCCCGATGAATAGAACCTCAGCATTGTTTTTCCGAGCTTAAAAAAGGAGATACTCTTAATTGCGCCAGAGAAATCGGTCTCCTTCACATTGCCTACAAGATATTCTCTGCCGTATTATGTGAACGTCTGAAGCCGTTCGTCAACAACCGGATAGGTCCATATCAGTGTGGCTTTAGGATTAGGCTGGAAAAGAAAACCATCGACAAAAAAGTTCACACAACGCCAGGCAGATCTTGGAAAAAAAAAATAGAAATTTGAAATCGGCAGTAACCACCTTTCCAGCGATTTCAAGGCCACGTATGACAGCATCTATACAGTGATGGTACACGTAGAGAAAAATCCCTACACGTAGGGATTTTTGTCTTGAAAAAGACACCGTAGGGAAAAAAGGACAGATTTTTTATATATCAGAGTTTTCTATGAAAGCGTAGGGGTTTTTAAAATTTTATTATAAATAATTTGTATTTCTTTTTTAATCTTACCACACACCCTGCAATTATTATACTTATATCCCAAAATATTTTTTTTTTCTTAACATCTTACCACACATCATTAATGAAGTATATCTAATGTGCTTCCACCTTTTTGTTTCTAATTAAAATGTCTCTTTCTATAGTGAGCTTATAAAACAAACTGTGTGAGAAAAAAAAAAAAACAAAACAAAACAAAGCAAGCATCGGAAAACGGTTCAAAATAATCACGTATGTACATTTTCAAGAAAGAAGCAGAATCTACGCTGCTGTTTGAAAAATAAAATATTATTATTAATTGATCATAAAAGTGTAAAAGTTGGTTTTATTTTGCATTTATGTGTTTAAATTTTTGAAATTTTTTGAACCTTCCCCTTATTTATTTTAACAATTATTATAAACGTCAATAATCCTTAAAAAAAATTAAATAAAATCATTAAACCAACATCTTATTTTTCTTTCCTCAAAGTCTCTCCCAAACCAATGCAAAACTTTCGTTGCGGCGAAGAAACATTCGTCAGTCAAAATTAATTCATATGTTTCTCCGCCGCGTTGGTGTGGGCACTCTCATATATGTATCACCATGTAAATAAATTTTGACATACGAATGTTTCGCATTGGTTTGGGAGAGCCTTAAATGTGTTATTTTACGGATTTTGTAGGTGTAGGGAAAAAGTTCTTAAAGTAGGGATTTTTTGTGGATACCGTAGGGATTTATCTTGTTTTCATGTACCATCACTGCATCTATATAGAGACGGATATAGCCCGCAGATAAATGACCTGACAAACTCGTACGTTTGTGCAGGATGAAGATGCTACTCCATCAAGGTCGGCAAAGTCCTCAACGACATCTTTGATGTCAAAAACGGTTTTAGACAAGGCGATATGCTATCATGGGTCTTCTAACATCATACTTGAAAGAATAGTATGCACACTTGCACAGCTTTCAAGCCAACCCTAAAGGCACAATCTTTTAAAAGTCAGTCCAATTCAGCGTTCGCCGACGATATTGACACAATTAGAAGAACAAAGCGTGATATCGGTGGAGCTTTTGCAAGCATTGTGAAGGAAGCGGCAAAGATGGGTGTAGTTGTAAATGAGGGCAAAACCAAGTATATGCTATCATCAAACAAGAACACTAAACAGTACACCCATGGTTTCTTGAACAAAACGATATCATAAACAGATATATCTTTGAGGTGGTTAAGTACTTTGTCTACCTAGGCTCTAGGATAACTCCTCCCAATCGCTACTTCTTTGGGCTAAGGAGGCTGTTGAGAAGTAAATCCCTTTCGAGTAACTAAAGTGTCGCCTTATAAGAGACTCATCATTCCAGTCCTGCTGTATGGTGCAGAGGCATGGACCCTGTTAGCGCTGGATGAGGACGCTTTAGGCATATTTGAGAAAACAATTCTTCGGGTGATCTTCGGTCCCATATGCATAGACGGGAAATGGCGGAGAAGATGCAACAAAAGTAAAAAGGCCACGACTGAGGTGGCTGGGTCATGTAGAGCGGATGGATACTTATAGACTAAGCTAAGAGCTGGCAACAATTTTTGGGTGTGACCGATAGCATTTCTAAGATTTGGTCCATACTATTTATATCCAAATATGAATGTCTTGCATCTTGGGGTTGGGGCATTTGTATGCAATAATGCATTAAAAATGCAGTTCAATGAACATTCATTGTTGGAACTTATAACTTATATTTAATAAAAGAGCTGAGTGTCGTTAACATGTGTATGGAGTCCAAGATATTTTCCGCAGAGCCACTTGGCTACAAGGCGTACTCAAATCTTCAATCTTTGAGTGCGTCTTGCAGTCATTTGGCCCCATAGAAAAGGTCTTGAACCCCATAATAATATCTCTCTAATTAAATACAATTATTAAGTTAACGCTCTTGGTACCTGGGCCTTAAGGAAAATATGCATTTTCAATACAGCATTACGTACAAAGGTCCCATCCCAACCACAACATGGAAGACTTTCATATTTGCACATGAAGAGTATGGACCTATCTTCAAATAGCAGGAATTTTTGCTATGGCTCTCATCCAAAAATAGCTATGGGTTCTCGGTCTATTATGCTCCGGCCCGAAAAGTGTTTGAATCAATATCCGAGGGACGGCGGCGTGGCGGCGCAGTAAGGGAAGACCGCAAAACCAGCGGCACAGGCAAGTGGAAGAGGATCTGAACCAACTTGGCTTGCAAAACTGCAAACGGCTACTAGCGACTGAGTTGGTTCGCATCGGGCTATAGCGCCACCTTAAGTAAAACTCCCAAAAATTGCTCGTAGATCAACAGGTGCTAACGAGCCATTAACTATAGACTAATTGAAAAATCGGTATTCTGATTTTCGATTGCTGGCAAGAACTACCGATTATCCGATCGCTAGTTATTCAACGCAGTTTCGTGATTGACGAGTTCCATGCATTTAGTAAAAGAATGTATTGTAAATAAAATGTGAGTGTTTTTCTTTTTAAGAAATGCTTTTTGATAAAAAATAATAATTGTAGTTCATAATTGAAATTAGAGCGGAACAAAAGAATTTTCCGTCAAAAACGAAATGGAAGTTTCTGATAATTTTCTGGACAAAATTTCAGCAAAGTTTCGATGGGTAATAATATTTTTGTGAATTTGATGTTTGATCCTTGAATATTAAATCGTAAGGCGGTACAAAAATTAAGGACGATGGGAGAAGATAATTTCCTCTCGTAAATGGCTGGGTCAATTTTTTTTAGATTTAGAAACGACTCAGGGCAGCGGGAGGAGTGATGTTCGAAAAATTTATCAGAGGGTGAAACGATCTACCCAGGGATACGAAGCTAGTACGGAAGCCTGCCAAGATGCGTTTGCGAATATGGTATTAGATACACAGTCAGTGCTGAGGATCTAGAAAGAACACTTCTCTAGACTGCTTAGCGGTGAAGAAAGACAAGATACCGCTAGTAGGCAGAACACGCCATTCAACAAGGACGATGATGGCCAATAGTTCCGTTCACCCGACCGTACCGAACTGCGGCTGGCCATATCCAAAATTAAGTCGTACAAGGCTTCTGGTGCGGATGGCCTACCAGACGAACTATTCAAGTTAGCAAAGATGAATTGGTAATGAACATAAGCCACACCAACTCATCTGCAAAATTTGGTCGGATGAAAGTATGCCCGATGAATGTGTATGCTCCATCCTAAAAAGATGTTCTAAAAGGCACCAACTCAGGGTCTCCTAAACGTAGTCGCTTATAAAATCTTGTCGGCTATCCTGTGTGGTGGCTTAAAACATTTTGTCAACGATTATCGATACTCACCACCTCTTTATCGATTGGCACAGTGGATATAGTGTTTGACTGCTTACCTGGGCGTGTGGGCTCGAGCCCTAGTCTATGTAGCATTCTTTTCTACTGGTTGCCACACTTGGAATTTCATGACATAATTAACATCTAATTCTCAATCCATTGTGCCAACAAAAAGTTTTTCCTTTCCTTCTATTATTTCTAACTAGTGTCGTGCATTGCATTTAAAAGACCTGACGTCTTACAGGCCTATAGAAAATGATTATTATTATAGCGTGAAAAGGAACGAATTATACAGAGCCAACATATCTCGGCATTCCTGTCAAACTCGTCTGTCTGTGCAGGATGTAGATGGAGAAATCTCGCTGCTCCAAAAATCGGTCAAAATCGGAAAGAACACCACCGAATGCTTTGATGTTGAGAAAGGTCTGCGGCAAGGCGACGCGTTATCATGCAACCTATTTAACATCGTTCTTGAATACATTCTACGCATCGCACAAGTCAACACCAGTGGAACAATTTATCAAAAGTCCGTTCAATTGCTTGCGTATGCAGACGAACAATGTCGGCAGAACAAAGCGAGCTTTGATGGGCGCAATTGCGAAAATTGAACCTAAGGCTAAAATGGGATTGGCGGTTAATGAGATGGCTGGGGCACGTGGAGCTTATGGGCAGCAACGCAACTGTCCGACGAGTCTTCGAATCCAACCCCCATGGTGTACGCAACAGAGGAAGAACCCATAACAGGTGGCGCGCACAAGTGGAGAACGACCCCAACCAACTTGGTGTGTGCAACTAGAAGCGGCTAGCTAGGAACAGAGCTGGGTGGAAGGGCTTGTTGGTTGAGGCCGTAGTCCATCCTGGGCTGTGGGTGCCATCTACAACAAAACAAACAATGAATCAAACATTTTGACACTTTCAAACAACTCAGTAATTATTGTTTTAATAAAGTAAAACTTGCAACACAAATGTAACTTTGTTTGATCCAATCGTGCATTTTATTTTTACAAAATCTTACTATTTACAAATCAATATTTATGTATAACACAAGGAAAACTATGACGTGCATACCTTTAAAAATCTATTTTTAATCGAAAGCAATAAATAGGAAACCCTCGTTGATGCTAGCAAATCAGCTTCGACAACATTGTTTCCTTCGAAGAGCACTTTCAAAAAACAAATCTCACAAAGGAATAAGGTGATGATGTTGTATCTGCCTGCACATGCACAAGGGTATTGTTGTATTTATCTCACATGGAAGTAAACGTAAAAATGCAGTGAATTCCCCAACCGCACGTGGTAGGTATGGATGTCGAACTTTCTTTCCTGCGACCAACGACCGATGTTGTATAGGTAGGTAAACCTAGGTCGTTGAAGTACCAAGCATCGTAATCGTTAAACACCACAGAAGGATCACCTGGCATTTGGTTAACATATATATCTTCCCTCATCCTATCAAAGTAGAAATGAATCGCAACTATAGTGTTGTTGTCGATGTCCTTTTAGATAGTATTTATAGGTATGAGTTTGGCCTGCTCAGTGCTCGCTCCTTCCCAACCAAAGGCTTGAAAGTTGATTCTATAAATATAACCACCGAAAAAGGTAGTTGGTATTTGTAGGAAACCAATGCAGCAGTTTTGTTAGTGGAGGAAGTGGTGGTGCGGTGATGTTGTACTGTACTTTATAGTCACTCTGGTATTTGCCTTTGGGCATAGTTGATGATGGTCGATGTGACCAAAATGAACAGGATTGTGGTCAGTTAAACCTGGATGAAGTCGATTGGCGGTAGGTGTGTATGTGATGGTTTGTGATAAGGCAATAATAACTCTTCTCTTTGAATTCATTGTGTGATTTTAATTGGAGAGAATCTACCTACAGGCTGAGTTGGTTTGCTGGCCTCTGGATGCTGTATCTAGAGAATCATTTAGAATTTCGATTGCGGCTTGTAGTATCTATATTTATATCAAAGTTTTAAACAATTTACAGTGAAGTAAACTATCGTGGTTTGTCATCTGCAGTTAAGTACAGGGGGTGTCCGTTGGCAGAATT
Source organism: Melangyna quadrimaculata (assembly GCA_949320155.1). NCBI lineage: Eukaryota > Metazoa > Arthropoda > Insecta > Diptera > Syrphidae > Melangyna > Melangyna quadrimaculata. Next base: position 380,378,323 of record OX439483.1, read on the forward strand.
TGGATTTAAATTTCATAATATTCTAATTAAATACCATTTAGCGTAAAAGAATGTAGGGGGGGATCACATTAGAATCGTCAGCAGTAAATTTGTGATTGGGGTCCAGCCGAAGCAATGACATTTTAGTTGTCCCAAAGTGCTCGGGAAATATTTCATCTTGGCAAACCATAACTGTTAACGGTGATTCTTATCGGCGGCGCATAAGAAGTGCATATATTTCCCAAGACAGCGTGTCTATACGTGATACCATGGTTCCAGGAAGAAGTGCAACGCCACATGGGTAATCCTAAAGATTTCATGACACTTTTAATGGTAGGTTCTTTCCCAGACAAACTGCTAAGTGATTTCGGAGATAACTCCTGGCCATCCAGATCTCTCAACTGTGCTTTTATTTGTGAGGTAATTCAAAATTAAATTTTATTTATCGACTCCAGAAAATGTTGATGAACTGCATGAGAATATATTTCGAGATATCAGCACTATTCATCCATGCCTTCTCGAGCTTGTTGTATGGAATACGGTCGTTAGATTGGAGGGGTGTGTAAAAACGGATGTCGCGATGAAAACAAAATCTTGTCAAAGTTTTATACGTGTTGCTGTTGGTTAAGGTTGATGATCAGCTCAGAATATGGAAAGAACACTTTTCCAGTGCACTTAACCATCTTGATGGTTGGCGATGGTCCGTAGAAACAAATTTTTGATTGTAAATGTGATCCCATTGCAGAAGACTGGTTCTGAAACTTCCGAATGGATCTACGACAGCATCTAAAAACAACATGAAGTACCTACCTAGGCATCCACTTCAACTAGTTGTTAAGGTTCAACTTGTACTCTTGAAACTAGCTCAAAATAAAAACAGCTGTGCCTTTCACCGACTCCACACACTGATGAGAAGCAGAAACGCACTAATACTGAAAAATAAACTTGATTTACTAGAAGCTACTGCGTCTTGTGATCATCTATTTCTTCCTTGTCTGATTCTCCATCTCAAAGGCAGCCATCAAGGAACTTCAGATGTTCTAGAGAATTTTACTAAGGATCTGCACCTGCTATATTTCGACCGCCATTAAATTCGACATCACAGTAACAAGCGTCTTTCAACGTAGGCAAACATTAGCCCCTTGGACAGGTACCTTCTGCTTCCAGCAAAGAAGCTAGTAGGACACCAACAATCACCCAACTGATGAGAAGGATGGCTACGGAGCAACGACATCCCAGGTCGAGTTACCTACGTTCGATGGAAATTCTGGACGTCAACATCATTACGGACAGATTCTTTGAATTTTTGCTAAGGTTCATGGAGTTCTAGCTACTCACAGGTAATTAACTCGAAATTGTTGCTAATAATAGTGACGTTTTGTTCTTGGTGGATGATGTAAAGAGACATTTGGTCCTATCGTCTTTACTTTAAAAACAACCATTGCCGTTCTGTTCTTCAATCAAAGTGAGAGTCTGTATAATGGCACATCAGAAACGTATAATGATGTCGATTTGTCCACCATACCCTTATAAATTGACAGGTCTATCAAATATGTTGCCTTCAGTGTTAAGGCCTGCTAGGCACTGACTGTTCTAGGGCTTAATTAAAGAAGTCACATGGTAGTGATTGTCCTGGCACTAACTAACATATGTAATTAGTTTCTATACTTTGGCTGGAACTTTCAGCCCAGGATGTACGTCAGCTTCCACCAACAAGCCCTTCCAGCCAACTCTTTCCCTAGCTTGCCGGTTCCAGTTGTGAACACCAAGTTGGTATTATGGGTTCTTCCGCTGCGGCGTACACCATCGGGATTGGTTTCGATATCTCGTCGGGAAGGTGCGTGGTTCTCCATACGTTTCACGTGTCGCAGCCATCAACGTCGCTAAATAGCCCTTAAGGCTCGTCGTTAAATCTTCATCTCCACAGTCCTTCGATACACACCGGACCAAAAATCACACGAACAATTTTCCTCTCAAAGCACCCTTGCAGACTTGCATTGGATTTCTTCAATGTCCATGACTCTGCCCCATAGAGAAGGACCGGGATGATTAAATCTCCTTGGTTCACTGAAAGAGGACCAACCTAACTACTTAAATGTCTTCTTAGAACGAAGAAACAACGGTTTGTACAAAGAACTCTTTGATTGATCTCTGCACCGATGTCATTTTACCAGGCTAAAGTAGAAAAAAAACCGGTAGAAAAAGTCCGTAACATATTATGTCTTTATTAGAAAAATTAAATCAAAACACTTTAATTGATCACACAATAAGAGCGAAGACTATTTATGTATACTCCTGAAGAAGTTGGAATTGACGTTGCCGTTGTCTAAATTCAACGCTGTATTATCTTTTTGTATGTAATAAGCTTCGTATGCATCAAGTCGACGCGCATCGTTCACCTGCTTTAAAAGCTTTATGTTGTCTTTATTTACGTTTATAATTTCGTGTTCATCCACAATGTGATTTGATAACTGCGTGCGAGTATTCTGAAATAAGAAAAAGCCCGATAAGAGAGGCAGTTGCCCTTCGTCAAAAAATTAAAAAAGTCTTCAGTGAACGCGTCGGTTGAACGTTAGTTGTGTCGAACCCTACTTTACCAAAACTTTATGCTCTTCCTAAAACTCACAAACAAGGTAAGAAATACGGCCGATTGTGTCTAATGTAAATGCACCAACATAAAAAATAGCAAAGTGGTTAGTTAAAGAATTAAAACAATTACCACAGCTGGAAAGTTTATCGGTTAAAAAATCTTTTGAACTTGTATGTAGAAAAAATAAGTGGTCTAAAGCTTGATCCTGATGAAAAATTAGTTAGCTTTGATGTATGCTCGTTGTTTCCAAGTATTCCTCTCGATAAAGCTTTAGTAATACGATTGTGAACCCGCCAAAAAACTTATTTACTTGGAAACGGCAAAAATTTGTATGAAGCAAAATTTTTTTCAGTTCAGGCAAAAAAATGTACAAAGTGTATTTTTGAACAAACATGGGAAACCCACTAAGTCTACTAATAGCTGAATTGTTTATGACAAATTTCGAAATGGTGTTGAAACAAAAAAAAAAATCTACTTCCACGGTTCTGGGTACGTTATGTGGATGATGTTTGTCCTATCGTCAAAACAGAAAAATTTCTTGAGACTTTAAGGCCCAGTTTGTTCACAGTGGGTTAAATTTAGTATGTGACTTTAAGACTTTAATTAAAGAACGCTAATCAACCAAAATTGACTGACTAGTGAAATCCATGATTAGCAACTCATACTTTGAATTAAAAAAAAAAAAATTGATCAACAAACTCATTTGAGGATTTCCCAGCTCCACTAATCATGGATTAAAAATGATTAGCTGTGAACAAACTGGCCCTAAGTGTTCTTAAACTTTACGTGCGAACTAGAAAATGATGGAAGATTACCTTATTTGGATCTTGAGTTGCAACGTGTAGGTAACTCAATTGAAATAGGAGTGTATCATAAGCCTACCAGCACAATACGTACAATAACCAATCCGTATGCGTATTGCCCCATCCAACATATATTGGCAGCGTATCATTCGATGGTCCACAGATTATGCCATTTACCACTTTCAGTTGCAAATTACAAAAAAGAGTATGAGCATATAAGAGAAATTGCCAGAATTAACGGTTATGAAACAGAAATAGTTGATAGAGTCATTAATAAGCACTCCATTAAAGTGAGGAATTGTAAATACACCACACTTTTTGCACAGAATGTATCAAACCAAGAAAAGAAACAACGCGTATCTATGACTTTTGCTCCAAAAATAACTAATAAATTGAAAAAAGTTTTTGACGAACATAAACTACAAATAGTTTATAGAAGTGATACATAATTAAACAATTTATTGGGTTCGGTAAAAGATAAAACCGAAAAATTAGAAAAATTGGGAATTTATGCAATTCAATGTAGTAAATGTAACAAATTTTATTATGGACAAACAAAACGCAGCATAAAAGAAAGTTTTAACGAGCACGTACAATGTATAAAACTTAATCAACCAAATAAGTCTGCTGTAGCTCACCACGCTGTTGTGGATGAACACGAAGTTATAAACGTAAATAAAGACAACATAAAGCTTTTAAATCAGGTGAACGATGCGCGTCGACTTGATGCGAAGCTTATTACATACAAAAAGATAATACAGCTTTGAATTTAGACAACGGCAACGTCAATTCCAACTTGTTCAGGAGTATACATAAATAGTCTTCGCTCTTATTTTATATGATTGTACGTTTATATCGTGTTGTCGAATGTGCAAGCTGTTATGATAAAAAACAAACAACAACAACAAACCACAAATAGCTAACTCATCGCTGCAGTCGTGACTACTGATGATGTGACGCCGGCCGGTCGTCTCGAAATACATCCAAGTCAGCTTTCAAATTATAATTTTAATTTTGTTTATTAATTTTTTCGATTGAAACCGACTCATTTGTGTGATCAATTAAAGTGTTTTGATTTTGTTTTTCTAATAATTATTCACGGATCACACGCCGTTCAACAAAATGAATAATTTTTATTCAAACTGTGTATTATATATGTCCATCGAGATATTTTTCCACAGTTGAGGGTGTTGAGATTCTTTTCTCGATGACAGCATATACTTTGTCTTGAACTCATTAACCGCCAATTCCATCTTAGTTCCATCCGATTCAATGCACGAAAATCCGCCAGTCACAGCTCTTAGTTCTGCCATCAATAACTTTTTCGAGCACCTCCTTTTTATTGATGGGACACACTTTACCGAGGTTCCATTCGTCGGGCATACAGATGAGTTGGTGTATGCTCCTTACCAATTATTCATCTGCTGATTTCAATTGCTCGGCTGGTAGGCCGTCCGCACCAGCAGCCTTGTACGACTTAAGTTTGGATATCGCCAATCACATTTCGGTTTGATCGGGTGGACGGAACTGTTGGCCATCATCGTCCAAGTTGAATGGAGTGTTCGGCCTAGTTGTGGTATCTTGGCTGCATTCGCCGTTAAGAAGTTTTAGAGAAGTGTTCTCTCATTTCAAAATCCTCAGCACTAACATTTTATATACTATCATATTCCCAACATCATCTCGGCAAATAGACTCGACCGTCCGCTTCTCGTGGTCTCTCGTTTTTTTCCACAGAAGTCAGCGTTCACATTTCCTTTTTAGCCCGTAGAGCTGCTACCTCAGGAGCTCTTTTTTCTGCCTGCAGCGTTGCTTGGTAGGCTTCATTTTTATGTAGGTAGCTGCGTGCGCGAATCAGGTCTTTTCAACGAACCAAGGTTTTTGTTGTGGTCGCCTGGCTAAAGATCAAGGAATATTTGGAGCAATATAGAAGATCTAGGCAATATTTGATTTTTTTTGTTTGCCCTTGAAAAGTGGTTTTTCAGCCCTGACTGCTTAGTGTACACGCACCTAGATACTACCGTATTCCCATTCATATCTCGGCAGGCCTATGCTCTGGACACCCATCCTTTGGGTAATAAAACTTTCAAACGCTACCCCTGACTCCATAACTTTTCACTTGAAAAAAATGTTTTTCATGTGAAAATTCGATGTAAGACAAAAACCAAGAAAGCATTACATACATGATGGTTTCACATCACTACCGCACCGTTTGGTTTACCTACTTAATGACCAAGGAACTTTTCCTCTAACTGATATTCCAAATACAGAAATTTAAAGGTCACCTTCCTATCTTTAATGAACAAAAAAAAAAATTCCTAAAGGTTACTCATTACGACCACCTCCATTTACCTTTGTACTAAAGTCGTTTTTCTCACCTCCTAAATCTATACTAGTTTCGGATTACTCAGGCACCTTGAAAACCACACAAGAAAATACATCAAATCCTTTTTACCTAACCCAAGAGCAAAAAAAAGGAATACATTTATGTAGATGTAGGGTGGATATTTTCTTTTTTTATCCAATCAACCCTCAGATTATTTTAGTTGTCCTTGGTCATGTGCTCTACTGTTGTGTTTTTTTTTTTTTTCTGTTCGATATATTAAACCATGATATAGTAGTACATGCGAGACATACTCGCATTACAACACTGCCCCATCATTTTACTATGGATGCCGTAGGGTGCGACAAGCTCGAGTATTCCTGTATCCTGTTGTAGTTCATCCTCGCAGCTGGTTTACAGCCAAACACACAGATATGAACAACATACATACATACATAGCCGGAGATATGTACGAACACGCCACTTAAGGTGACAGTATTATAAGAGCAGTACTGTCAATGACATCGGCCAACCCATGTTTTCCTTCGTTGCCAGCATCAGGATGGGGTATGAAGCACGAGGTAGGACTTGGACTCCCTCTATGTCCTCAATCCTCAGAGCATCGCCATCACCAACCAGTTCGCCACCATCATCATGTTTCAGCAGCACTGGAGAAATTGTAACGGTATCCTTTGTTCGATCGATTTTCTGCCACTGGAGGAACTGGTCTTGCTTTTTCTATTGCGTTTTTCAGAAGAGGTTTTGCTCCTTGTTTTTTTTTTTCTCTTGCATGGTTATTCTATTTTTCATTCTTATTTTCTTGGAATAGCCAATGGCCAATTCATGCATAATATTCCTTTGCTCGATGGTTGTTGCAAGGACAAGGAGTAGTAATCCTCTATTAGAGTTAATTCTAGAGTGTTATCAGGCATAGGTCCTTTTGAAAAAAAAAAATGATAAAGAATGAGAATTTATAGAGCTGTGTAAAATGGGAGGAATACTAGTATATAACACGTGGCTGGCTGCTCTGATGGGATCATTTATTGATAAATCATTGGCAAAGAAAAATTGTATTGGTCCTCTCCATAAAAAGTGAAGTTTTTTCTAGGAAAATTTGAATTTGCGAGGAAAAAGATTTCGATATAATCAGAGAGATGAAGAGTGGAAGTTAGTTTTGAATCAGTAATCGATAACTATGTATAAATAAATACATTGAGCCCACAACTCTGAAACTTTTTCTAAGCTTTCAACTTCAACATTTCCAGTTATGTTTAAGATTTTTCTTTAGACGAATATCTTAATTCGAAAAATAACCTTTAAGAAAATGCTTAGATCACTGTAATTGTAAGCCCCCGAAATCCTTAAAATCCTAGGATGGACCAACCATTAAAACATACATAGATATTCATGCCGATTATGGAATTCGCAATAGTGAAACCGTAGCGCAGGAATTCGCAATACAGTCATATCGTTTCTATTCTCACCAAATAGGTGAGTTAAAAAACAGAGAGGCACTGCGGATCTCCTACTGCGAATTCGATAAATAAATCGGGTGGCACAACGGCTCATGAAGAACCAAGGCCTAGTGACTAACAACTCGCAACCATTCCTGTGTGCGCCTTTCGACAGGAATGGAAGGGACCTACAATTTTATGCCGAATCCGAACGGCTAGACGAGAAGCACTTATTCGTGACAAGTGATACTCTTGGAGGATTTGTCAATTCCTCGCAAGAGGCAGTAGCCCTGAAAAAAAAAACATTTTAGTTTTTAGGTGGACGAGGCTGGGAAGCGAACCCAGACCTCCAGTGTGACAGTCGAACGCACTAACCATTACGATAATCGGAGTTATTACCTCAGAGATATGGCAAACCTTGAAAATTACTTTATATATATAGATAACGTACATATTTCATTCCTGACTTTTAAAATGCTTGGAGTTTAGGTAGGTCGAGATGGCGGCCACAGGCATCTTCGCTCGATGACCCAATTACCTCTTTAGTGTGCCGTTCTGCCGTTTTGATACCATAACTCGTTTGACCTGTGGATAAAAGAAGGCTTTTTAAAGAAAACAAGTTTTTTTTTATATAATACGCGCAATCAAGGGGTTGTTAATACCCTTAAAATGTAAAACATAGTGTGAGCGTTAAGGAAAATAGGATAGGGTTTAAAAGGAGATACCGATGCACATTGGTTTTGAATTTCTAAATATCATAATGAGAGGGAAAATATAGTTAGGTATAACGTTCCACATTCGTGCTGTGCTAAAAAAAAGAATCCCTGTACTTGACAGTACGTCCGAAATTGGGAGCAAGGGTAAATTGATGAGCATTCCTAGAAGAAGAAGTTTGGTGATAGACTTCCCAGTGAATCATCGTCTACGCCGTGAGTTCGGCTGCAGTATAATAATCTTCGTTCAGATGTGGTAACCTCTGTAAGCCTCTGTCGGCTTAATACTCAGCGTGACTTGTCTCAACTAAAAACCATCTACACTGTGCCAACTAGGCAAATTGTTGACTGGTATATTGAAGCGAAGATCGGCCCAACCGTGTGATCATGCGTTCCTCGTGCACCTTGAGCCTTGTTCAAAAACAAGTTGTCCGCTAGCTCATAGGAGTTCAAGGGAAAAAAAAAGGAAACCGAGGAACGTTGAGTTGAAGAAAGAAATCAAATCTTTGATCTTAATTTGGGAAAGACTTTTGCCTCATTCTGGCCAAAGCGGAACATTTACAGAGAAAATGAAAGACTGTTTGTTTTTCCAGCTGGTCCTCACAGCTACGTCAGTGAGTGTTGTAGGGAATCCCAAGCTTCGCCGCATGTTCTCCTATTGGCCAATATCCAGTGCATGTTGCAACGATCCTCGCCTGGGTCTGCATGTTAGGTTAATACTTCAAAATTTATTACAGTTAGGCCAAATATGTCTAGAAACGATGCAGTTGGTTAAACAGTTCCACCTACGATTGGATTCAGTGAGAAAAATTTTGAATATATTGCCCTTCATAACTCCGAGAGGAATGCTGACTCGTTCTGCAAGTAAGTTATGAAGAGCTAAACCTTGCCTGGCCAGCTCGTTAACCCGTTTATTCCCCTCAATGCCACTGTGACCCGGAACCCAGATAAGAGTGATCCTGAGGTTAGTGTTCAGCCTCAAAAGCTTAACCTGGAATTGAATCAATGGCTTTAACAGCCGCTGTATAAGAAAATAGCCGTATTTTATTTCTGGTTCGGATCTGGTTTAAGTCTCTTGCATGATGCTTCCCTGATTGCCAGTTTGATTGGAGTTAATCTCAATAAAATAGAGTTCTCGATTGTACCAGTACTGTTGCAAGTACAATTAGTGGAACAAACATTTAACCAAGGGAATATCAAATGATATGTAGAAATATTGATTATGTATAAGTACATATGAATCTGAACGTCATATGATTTCAACAAGACGGTGCAGCATACTAATCCACCCAATAACACCCTCCTAAACCTTGAAGGATGTAATAATTGAAAATCAACAGCTCTAAATAACATCTGGTAAGAGACATAGACGCGGGTATCTGCTAGTTTTGGAGCAGGACCAGCTCAAAATGTGAAAGGAGCACTTTATCCCCAGTGAAGTGAACCCAACGTCCAATGACCCGTCCGCAGTAATAAATTCCCGGATATCAAAATTACCCCCTAGTAGAGAAGAAATCCTTACTGCAATCAAAGCACTGAAGAACTACAAAGTGGTTGGTCTTGACGCTATTCACGTAGAGCTACTACGGGCAGCGCCAACAATATTGAGTCAGCTCCTGCACCCAATGATTTGGAGACAGTTCTCTGAAGAGTGGAAATCAGGAATGATTTTCAATCTACCAAGGAATGAAGAACTAACACAGAGCGAAACTGGGGAGGAATTTTCGTGCTGCCTGAGTAGCCAAGGTGATAGCAATGTTCGTCCAGGAGCGAATAAAAGACCATACCGAAGACGTACTCGACTCTGAATAAGCTGGTTTCCGCACTGGATCTTCCTGTTAGGATCACATCAACACCTTGCGGATCATCATATAATAGTGCGTTGAATATTGATCACCAAGTTACCTGCTGTTCATCCACTTCGAAAAGGCATTCGACAGTGTCAATAGAGAATTTTTCTGGCTTGCTTTGTTTAGGAAGGGCATCCCAGTAGATCAATTGATTGCTTTTGTCAAGACTATATATGATGGATACAAATGTCACGTTCTGCATAAAGCAAAGTTGTGAGAGGAGTTTGAAATCCAAAGTGGGATTAGGCAAGGCTGTATACTGTCACTAATTCTATTCCTGTTGGTGATAAATGATGCACTGCACGCAGCTTTGTCGACTGGAAATGGAGGAATTCAGTGGACTCTGCAATCGAACCTAGATCTGGACTACACGGACGAGATGTATGCTTACTCTCTCAATGGATCATAACTCTCCATCAAATGACAACAAGGGGGAGATAGAAGCTGAAATCGTTGGACTAAAAAACAATACGTTCAAACGAAAAGCATCCGCCTTGGAACAACTTCATCTATCCAAGAAGACATTTCTGGAAAACCAGAAAAGAGAGTAGAGAATTTTTATTAGCTTGGGATTGTCTCTACTGGTGGCAAAACCGAACTGGATATGATCAGCAAAATCGGCAAAGCAAAAGATGCGTTCGGAATGCTGTCCAAAATATAGAAAAACAACTTTATGAGCTCAAATACCAAGCTATGACTATTTCCCTCCAATTTCAAATCCATGCTTCTTTTGGAAAGCTTTTGGAAAGTAACACCTGCAGTCATATGTGTTGCCAACGTTCGTGAAAAGATGTCTGCGAAACATCTTGAGGATTTTCTGGCCTAACCGTATTTCTAATGATGAACTTTAAGCGAGAACAGGTCCGGAACCCATCGAATCTATCTTACGAAGACGTAAGTGGCAGTGGATTGGACATACAATTCAAAAAGGTAACGAGTGCAATGCGGATTAAGCGATACAATGGAACCCTCTAACGCAGAAAAGAAGACGAGCGGGCCGACCTAGAAGTACTTGGCGAAGAACGGTCAAAATTTCATAAAACAAAGCAACGATTTTTAAATTTAATTCAAATTTAATTACATTTCTAGGTAAACTTAATGTACTTATATTTTTCTATATTTTTTTTATATATTATTCACCACCATAACCTATTTAATATGATTGTTTTTTTTAATACAAATTCTATATACTACTGAAATACAACAACAAGTCCAATTAAATAATGCTAAGTCTTCTACTTGGCTGATGTATTTCAGTAGTATATAGAATTTGTATTATAAAAAGCAATCATATGTTAGTAATGCCAGGCCACGGGTAACAATTCCAACAATTCTTGATTAGAAATTCTAATTGGGTTGGATATAGTTCACAATTGATTTTCACTGTAAAATTGATGTAAGCTGGACTGAACTTAATAAAAATTGCGTCTCGACAAGGCCCTCACTGTCAACTGAAGAGTCCAAGTGAGAACGCCGGGACGAAACGCCAATTTTGATGAACTAAAGGCCGTTAAAAGCTATATTGAATCAATAACCTATTTAGCCCAACGAGCCTGTTGCTAAAATTGACTATCAAAGGGCAAAACGAAAAGTAAAACAAAAAAACAACAGTTGACTTTTAATTTCCATGTTTGCCAACATCACCTCATTTCACTCTGATTACAAAGCGTGTCGCTGTGTATTGCTTTTATTATTCTCAGCTTATCGTCAATGCACCGAACTCGAACATGCAATAATTACACCACTTTTGCCTTTGTTATTGCATCACCAATGGCATCAGTTTCCGTTTTTGTTGTGTAACAAATAACCCATATACTGCCATTCTGCCTTTCATTGTTCGCTCGCTCCATATCGTATCGTCCTCGTCGGTCGATGCCATTTGAGGTCAAAATACACGTTCACAACCTGAATCCTGAATTCCTGATCCATTTGATTAATCCAATTAGCAATGTTGTACGTGAGGATGCAACCAAATGATTAAGCTATAGATTGTAATCTCAAACCCTAAGCTCAAAATATTGTTAGATTAATACATATATAAAATCATACACATACATGTCCATTATCCTTTTTTGTGAACAACATACAAAAGAAGCGTCTGCTTTCAATTCTCTATTTTCAAATTAAAATCCTGGAAACATCAATGGAATGTTTTCAGAGATTTACATATCTTTTCAGGTGATATTCTCACATACAAAAAAATATGAAACTATTCAAAATATGCTCAAACAATCAATAACAAAACCGAACTTTTTGTTAGGAAATGTTTTCAAACGTCCTAGCCTGGAGCAAAGGAAAGAATCTAACTTAAAAAAAGGCTTCCCTCTTGATTTAAAAATTGATTTGCAATTCCTCCTGGCAATCGATCGGCTTACGTCCGAAAAAATTCCCTGTTGCACAAACTATCGGTAGAAATATGTACTGTAGAACATTTAATTTTTTTTGTCAGCGGGAGAGAAAATAGGATTTCAAATAGCGGCAATTTCAATGTGAAAATTTATTTTTATTCACAACCCAATTCAAGGCGCGAGCAAAAGGGGTTTCATTTTGGTTGTATCCCTTTTTTGTCGTTCGCCGAATTCCTATCTGGCTTGTATATGTTTTTGCAGTAGGTACCTGTGTGTGTTTGTTTTTTTGTGAGTTATATTGTACTAAATTTCCGGGACTTGAATTTGTAATTTAATTTTATTTCATTTTGCCAATCAAACCCAACCCGCAACAATTAATTCACACATTCTCAGGGTGAAATAACTTCAAACAAAAATGAATTAAATGATTTAAATTCTTTCAGAATGAATAAATTAAAATTTGAAACACAAACATTTCGTTGCTTAATTGGTTCAATAAGAGGGAACTGTTGTAGATATAAACATCTTTTCAGAAGGTATGAATATTGGACGGTCCGTGGAAATTATGTTGGCTGTTTCAAAATTAAACCTCATTAAAAACAATGTTAAAAAACTCAATAAAATAAAAACTATTTATTATTTACAAAATATTGAAGTGATTATACCCCGATACAATTCTCGGAAAATTGCTATTTTCAACCAAGCATTACCACCGAGGGCGCCAAAATAGACCTTCCAGACTTTTGAAAAAATTTGAGTTACTCATTATTTGGGTCGTCTATTAGACTACCATCATTAAAATCCTGGTGGCCAATACTATACTATAAGCAACCATATTTCTAAATGGATACATTTTGGAATTTGAACAATGCAATTTTGCGAGTATTATGATTTCAAATTGACATCATTCAATCACGCCTATACGATTGTCAACTTGACAGGGGAACAAGATTACACAAATGTCTGTGTCAGAAACACTGATATAGGGTAAGGTAAGACACCCAGTGACCGACTCTTAAGAAAAATGTTGAGTTTGAAAATTCATAACTTTTCTTCTGCTGCATCGATTTCAATGTTTTTTATATATTGTTTCACTGTTAATAATTTTCTGTTATAATATTAAAGAAATAAATAATGTAAGAAATTCCAAAAATAAATACCTAAAACAAAAAAATTGTAATACCTCACCACTTTTTTAGTTACGGACACCTTGTTTTCAGTAGGCGACACAAGGGCCAGTTTCACAGTGAACACTTACCGCAATAAGTTTAGGGCTGGCCACGAGACGAGACCCTGCGAAACTTTTGTAAGTCTCGTCTCGGTCTCGTTAAAATCGAAAATTTTCAGTCTCGTCTCGGTCTCGTATAATTAAGTCTCGTCCCGGTATCGTCTCCGAATAATACGATTTCCGGACAACCTTTTGACTAAGTGCAGGAGAAAATAAATATTTAACTGAAATCGGATTTTCCAATTTATTAGACTCTCTGTAAATTTCTGTCCAAATATAGGTACAGTGTCGCCTCGGTCTCGTCTCGGTTGCTTAAAAGGCAGTCTCGTCTCGTGGCGTCTCGGTCTCGTCATGCGAGACTTTTCTCGTCTTGTGGCCAGCCCTAAATAAGTTGTACTTAAGTTTTGCATAATGGTACTTTTTGGTAATTTTTGCAGTCTGAGTTAGTGACACTTAAGTGCCCGACATGGGATACTTAAGTACAACTTATTCAGGTAAGTGTGCACTGCAAAAATTTGCATTTTGTATCCTATATTTCGCACTTAAGTGCCACTCCTGTAACTGTGAAACTGGCCCTAAAACTATAAGAAAAATAAAAACAGAACATATTCAACTTGATAGGTAATGTACATATTTCAAAATACTTTAATTTTTTTTAGTAAATAAGTTTAATAAATATATATAAATAAACACAAAACAAAAAGATGCATTCTAATTTTCTCCTTTTAGCAGCTTTAAAAGCGATTTTAATAGTTCAAAAAACGGTCGCAAAAACGCTTCATAAAATTATTACCTTACAAATTAAACAATTAACGGAATTTTTAAAATCACTTCCCAAATGTTTTTAAAAAGAAAATTGACATTACAATGATATTTTATGATCGTTAAGGGTTCCAAGTTATGTGTAACAAAAATCAGCGCTAACTTAAGCCTGGTGAGCTTAGCAAATGCTGCGAGCTTGAATTTTCTGACTTTATTGGTACTTAAGTTAGAGGGGAGTCAAAAATCGCCTGAGTTTTAACCTGTAAAAAGGGTGTTGTGCCAGAACTTGGCTGGGCACTACCGTGCCCTTTGATATGTATGACATAAAATGATAATCTTTTTTGAGCCGAGTTCGTCCCGATAAAATAAAGTGAACTGTCATGACTTATGACTCTTAGGTATGATTTCCCTAGATTTAATGTTACTTGCTTTTTATTTATGAAGACTGTGTAAGATTCGATTTTGTGTCCCCTATTAAGTAACCATTTTGTGAACGGAGATTTGGTAACAATCAAATCACGGATTGATTTACTTCACGAATACATTCTGTCCTATAACAAGTATCCAAAGGTATGTAAATAAAATCTTCCACACACTGTGGCGTATACGCACTATTTTGAATTGATTATTAATTTATACCCAATAAGTCTTGTAATCGTTTTGCAGTTTTCCAGTTTTAATAGATTTTCAAAATTGTACTTCATAAATGGTAAATTGTAAATTGAAATACCCGTCGACTATATATGTAGATTCCCTGCATTTATTAATGTTTATTATTATAGAACTTATTATGTTTAATTCAACATGTTCTAATAAATGATATTACATTATACAAAGCACACTGAATCTCCTCCTCAACAAATATTCTTTCATTAGTGCAATAGCAAACCTTTTCAAATCATAAACGTGAACAGCTTAGGTAATGTATTGTATTATATGTCACTGTCACACTATTGGCAATGAAGTTTATATGATACGAGCTTCGAAATAAGATAACGTGCTTTCATTTCAACGAAGCCCCCTGCCCCAACGGTATTCTCAAGCAATTTAACATTAGAAACCTTTCTCTTTGAGACAAAATACGACTCTTTCTGCCCAAAAACGAATAAGAAGGAGGAAATAACAGCAATTTATTGATGAAGAAGAGACAGGTTGGTACGAATATACAGGGTGTCCCGTAAGTAATGGATAACCCTGAAATGCCGCATAGTAGACTTTATGACCGTCCTAAAAACTGATAAAAAAAAGTTCTATCCCAACCACAAGAAAAGTTATATGCATTTTTTTGTTCAGTGCATTATTTTTTTTCTTACTTTACATTTTTGAATACCACGACTACAAGTGAATGAGTTCCATCATTTTTTTTTTGCAGGAATATTTAACATTACTTGTGCCAACACATAAGTAGAAGAAAATTATTATAACTGTTGGACTTCTTGGAGAAAAAAATTATTTAACATTGAATTTCAATGCAAAATGTGAAAACAAATAATTTTTGAAAAAGTTAAATCATAGCTGGTATAAAAAAAATGCATGAATACCTGAGTGGCCAACTATTTTAAAAATATGCGCGTTAAATGCAGATTTCAAAATGGTATTACTTATTATTATATCTAGAGTCAATAGCAAGTTATTGGTAAAAATCTGCAATACTAGAGTAAATTTAGCAAAAACAAAAGTTTTCAAAATTAGCACAGTAAACGTGAAAATAATACCAAGCGTTGAACATAGCAGATTTTTGATTTATTGGCTGTTTCTACGATGTTGTCCTAATGATAAATCCAAGCTTTCAACTTCTAGGGCCGAATGCATTATTGATAAAAATGTCAAAAAAGTGCAAAAAACGGTTACATTTTCGAGCTTGTTTTGAATTTTACCTGTTCTATTGGGCTTTAACAAACCCATCAAATATTTTGTTGGTTGCTATTTTTTATTTATTATTTTCTCCAAAAAAAAAGTCTTCTGATTCAATTTTAATTGTGTTTTTTGAATTGTAAATTGTAAGATCCTGAGAAAGTGAGAACGCATAAGATCGTAAGTTTTTTAAATTTTGAATTAAAGTTTTTGTAATTTGATCTTAATTCATAAGATTAAGACCACGACGAACACTTATTTATATCGTTTTTATTGTTCATTCTTCAGAAAAATTAACGGTCTAGATAGCTGTTTTCCTGAACCTGCTTTTTGATAATTAAGACGTTTGATTGAACTTTTTCGATGCCACGTATTCTGTATTCTGCACAAGAATATGCAAACATGCATTTCATTTATGGAGAGTGCAAAGGCAACGCAAACGAAGCTGCGACTCTGTATAGGGAAAGGTACCCTAACGCACGTCACCCGGGTTATCGAGTGTTTATTAGAGTCCATAGCTGTTTCTCGGAAGGAAGGCTGCCTGGTAGTGGTGTTGGTGGTGCTGGCGTGGGACGACCCCATCGAGGAGATACCGAAGACTTAGTGCTTGCGGAACTTGACCGAGATCCTACAGTATCAATCCGAGCAATAGCACGACGCACTGGGATCGGAAAGGCGACTGCGCATAATGTGCTAAGTAAATATAAATATCATCCCTTTCACCTAACACGGGTGCAAACTCTCCAGCCGCAAGATTTTGAAACGAGAATGAGTTTTTGTCGACAAATGATAATGAAAATTGAAGAAGATCCGCAGTTTTTTGACAAAATTCTTTGGAGCGATGAGTCGACGTTTAAAAGAGATGGCTACTCTAATCTCCATATTCTCCACTTCTGGGCACTACAAAACCCAAACATCATGAGGGAAGACAGGTCCCAGTACCAATTCAAAATAAACTATTGGACTGGGATTCTCAATGGGAAAATAATTGGACCCTTTGAGTTGCCGGGGATTTTAACTGGCCAAGGTTATTTGGAGTTCCTCCAAAATAATCTCCCAACCTTGCTGGAAGAAGTGCCTCAAGAACTAAAGGAATCCCATTGGCTTCAAAATGATGGTTGTCCAGCACACTATGCTGTGCCTGTGCGGGCATATTTAAATGCCAGATATCCAGGCAGATGGATAGGACGTCTGGGACCAATTTTATGGCCACCCCGTTCACCAGACCTAAATCCATTTGATTTTTTTTATTGGGGATGCATTAAGGAAATCGTATACAGCAAGCCGATCAGGTCTTTAGAGGAGCTAAGAAATCGTGTGGAGGCAGCTGCATTACAAATTTCTGAGCAAAACCTTGCACGTTCACTAAGACGTTCATTTATTCGGAGGTGCAGAACCTGTATAAGAGTGGGTGGAAAACAGTTTGAGCATTTGTTTTAAATAAAAAAAAAAATATCTATTTTTGTTTTTGTTTTCTAACTAAGTGATCATGTGATTAAAAGCTGGCTCAATAACTTTTTGTTTAGAGAAAATAACAAATAAACTAATAGCAACCAACAAAATATTTGATGGGTTTGTTAAAGCCCAATAGAACAGGTAAAATTCAAAACAAGCTCGAAAATGTAACCGTTTTTTGCACTTTTTTGACATTTTTATCAATAATGCATTCGGCCCTAGAAGTTGAAAGCTTGGATTTATCATTAGGAGAACATCGTAGAAACAGCCAATAAATCAAAAATCTGCTATGTTCAACGCTTGGTATTATTTTCACGTTTACTGTGCTAATTTTGAAAACTTTTGTTTTTGCTAAATTTACTCTAGTATTGCAGATTTTTACCAATAACTTCCTATTGACTCTAGATATAATAATAAGTAATACCATTTTGAAATCTGCATTTAACGCGCATATTTTTAAAATAGTTGGCCACTCAGGTATTCATGCATTTTTGTTATACCAGCTATGATTTAACTTTTTCAAAAATTATTTGTTTTCACATTTTGCATTGAAATTCAATGTTAAATAATTTTTTTCTCTAAGAAGTCCAACAGTTATAATAATTTTCTTCTACTTATGTGTTGGCACAAGTAATGTAAAATATTCCTGCAAAAAAAAAATGATGGAACTCATTCACTTGTAGTCGTGGTATTCAAAAATGTAAAGTAAGAAAAAAAACAATGCACTGAACAAAAAAATGCATATAACTTTTCTTGTGGTTGGGATAGAACTTTTTTTTTATCAGTTTTCAGGACGGTCATAAAGTCTACTATGCGGCATTTCAGGGTTATCCATTACTTACGGGACACCCTGTATGTATAGCGGAGATGACGATAAAAAACCCTTCCTATGAGTGTGCTGAGTTCTTTGACAGATTAGTTGAGTGACTAATGCATAAATGTGATGATGTTGTTTGCTTTAACTTTATAGGCCTGAGAAAAGGCAATTTGGACTAGATGGAGTTAGAATAATGATTATCTTATTACTTTGAGATATAAATGCTCTTTGTTCCTGTTGAACTGTCATATATGAAATGTCTATACAGGGCGGTGTATTTGGTAAGAAATATATATAAATATAATGAAGACAAAGATTTCCGTTTGCCATTTTTAGCCGTAACTCTAATTGATGAAGAGGAAGCTACTCATATTTGAATCTTAAGAAAGAAACTTCAACATGAGAAATTAGTCGCATGTCGCTAGTAAAATAAATAAACGACTAATGGTCCCCCTCCCTACGAACCTGCCTTTGTGGTTATTTAGAGATTTATTGAAGAAATAGAGAATGATGAGCTTATTAATACTAATTTACAAGAAATCTGTAACGAAGATAAGGAAATTTATAAACAAAATGACCTCCTTTAAGTAAATGAAACATATGCATGCATGTATTATGTACATATAAGCATAAAAGAGGATAGAAGTCCGTGTGTCCACGCATAACTCGAGAACGGATTATTCGATTTTTACTATCGATGGATGTGTATTACTCCTGGGAAAGACACTATGGATAAATATCCTGAAAAATTAAAAAAAATTGGAATCCCGGGAAGATCCAGTTTTTGGTACATTTTTTCGCAAATGTGCAAGCAGTCGATAACGGTGCAAGCAGTCGATACTCCGTGGAACTGGAAAAACATTTCTGATTTCACTGATTTTGGCTGCTATTCATTTCAGATCTTAGATTACTTTGACAATGGCCTCTTCCGGAATAGCTTGCGGCTACGTGGTTAGAAGGCGTTTGAACCATTCTGCATTAAAATTGCCATTGAATCTGCAAGTGGATGAAGGATCTACATGTCACATTTCATAGAACTCTGCGATAGCGATTGCAGCAATGTAATGCCGGTCGTCTACGAGGTGTCAGGTGCTCAACGCACAAATTTCAAGTTCAACGCATTCATTTCTAATTTACGATGTCCTCAATTCTATTCAACCAACGAGTTAAATCCAGTTGGATAACGTCGCTCAACGAATTGTTTAACAAGTATACGCCTAGTGTACGAGATCGTGTTGCTCGTTGAAGATGTTCGATTAACGCGTTGAGCAACATTTTCAAGATAATGTGGTGCAAATTATTTCTTCAACTCGTTGGTCAACTTTTTTAATTTTGTCTGGTGTTGGTTGTGGTAGGCGTGAAGAAATTTGTTGTTTGGAAGCGACGAAATTTGTGTGTTTGCATGAGTTAAACTGTTGTGTTGATATCAACTTGCAACGCATTTTTTTTTTTCTTTGGCAAAGAAATGCGTGGAAAAGAAAATGTGTATCTACCAATTTGGAGTCAAATTAATTTCATCAATATCAGAGTAGCTACAAGCTTTATAGTGCGTGCGTTGAATGCGTTTTTCAACGAGTGATTCTTGGTCAAGTTTACATAGGCATCAACTTGTTGAGCAACCATATCGAAAACGCAGTTGATGAACTTGATAAACTTTTTTTTTGTCAAAATCGAACAAGTTTATCAACTAGTGTACGAAGTTCAAAATTTGAGTAAGTTTGTCAACTATGTGGACGGAGCTATTCAACAATTGAATATGTTTATCAACTAAGTGTACGGTGTTGTCCAACAATTGAATGAGTTGATCAACTAGGTGTACGAGGTTATTCAACATTTGACTAAGTTTGTCAACTATGCGCAATGATTTTGTTGTCAAGCGTTTTGTGTCAAACGCTGACTGTCATCTCAATATCAACTGCAGCAGATGAATTGGAATTAGATGCTTTATTACAATTGGAAAAGAACACGCGAGTTGCTTTGCGAAATGACCAGTCCACTGCAAACAGTTGTTTACGCTTAGCAATGGCGTGATTGCAGTCGACTTAGACATTGAATTTTTACCAATTCAAACCAAAAACAAACAATTTCTGCAGCGAAAAAGAAGAATGACCATAATTTGAATTTTGTCATTCAAAATTAAATCGGTGATGAGTTACAATCATACAAATCCGTGGACTCCTTGATGGATGAAAACGAAGCCACCCACTATCCCACGTAATTTTTGAATCCTTTGGTTGTTCGAGGGCTGCCACAAAATTTAAAATTGATGCACCGACACTTGCAAATGAACATTTTGAAAGGAAAATTCAAAGGCGAAGATAATTCTGCGGATTTCACTTATTCGAAGTGATTTGCCTTTCTTATTTTAGCGTCTTTAGTTTCCGTGCATCTTGCTTTCTCTCATAGGTTTTGATGAGGACAATTGCTGGATGTTTGTGGGATTAATCTTAAATTCCCATGTTTCTCACATGGCTTTATACGTGTGCCCACCCTAAAATAAAACGAAAAATGTTGTGCCTAATCCAGCATAAAACACCTCAGTGAAAAGACGGAAGGTTGGCACGTCAATCATTGCGGTTTGATTGATAAACATCCACATTGCTATAGGTACTCGTACTTCAGTTATTTCCATACGTTTAATAGAATTTTTGAATAAAGAATTCGAATTATCTGAATTATTTTTTTCATTACATTAACGAATTTGGACCCAGTGAAGTTCGCTGGGTCAGCTAATTGTTCATAGAAGTCCAAAGTATTAAAAAGGTTATTTCTCTACTTTTTTCCCATAAAAAGGTTTTGTTTTGTAAAATTCTAGACTGCATTATTGATTGTATCTATCTATTTGAACTGCCTGTGTGCAAAATTGGATTAAAATTGGTCAAATAAATTAAAACAAATGTGGAAATAACCCAAAAGTGGCACAATTTTTTGATTCCCATTGTTTTCAGGAACTGTTCTTTTATTTCTGTTGCCCTTTAGACTGCAGGATCAGACACAAAAGTCATCAATTTGATTATTCCATGGCACATTGCTTCTCTGATTTGCTTTATTGTAACACGCACACACTAAAAAAACATAAGCTTCATAGTATGAAGTCACAAAACATCAAATGTCAAAAACATAGTCATAGGCAATATTATAGCAATGGAAAACAAGGACTATAATACAATGAACCTAATCAAGTGTGGAATATGCAAGCAATTTAAATTTCCCTTTCGAGTTTCGAGAATATGCATTTGTAGAATAAGGCCTTATTTATTCACTCAAAGTTTGAATATAACTTTGGTATTTTTACAGTCAACTTGAGAAATAGTTTTTATGAGTGTTTTTTATAATACAAATTATTATTATTATAGGCAACACTGACAAGAAACGTCAAACATGAATTTTGTATTTTTAATACGACTGCCACCACATTAACTGCAAATTTATGGATACACCTGGTAATAAAAGAGCTTTACATTTAACTTCGCCAGAACAATTTTTATCTAATACTGATAAAAACCCGTCCTCAAAAATATAAAAAATGTTCGAGGACACAAGAAAATCGGGCAAAAACATCCCTCCTCATCTACCTGCTAATGTTCCAAATCCCGCTGTTGTTGTTGCTGCTTCTGCTGCTGCTGTACCTCCTTCCACTTCTACTGCCTCTCACGAACGTGATGTGTTTTGTTGGAATATTTTTGAACGAAATTTAGAGAATATTCTTGACAAAAAGTTGGAAGACGTCGCAAAAAAGGATGACCTTGTTCCTCTTCACTTAGAAATCGAACAACTTCGAAACGAGAACATACGGCTGAAAGATGACCTTGAGGCAATGAATAAAAAGCTGGAACAAGTCGATAGAATGCCACGCCGATCGAATGTTATTGTCAGTGGGTTACAAAGTACTAATTCTAGACTAGTAACCAACGAATTCAATAACATAATGCTCTGAAAAACTTAAAACAATCGTCCACATTGTTGAGCCTCGGCAAATATAAACAAGAAGCGGGTCATCCTTCCTATTTACACTGGAATCTCACCTACAATTCAACAAAATGTTGTCTGTTAAGATAAAACTAGGTGACTGCGATCTTAGAAGAAGAAATAGAGTATTTGTCACATAGACAGTGTACGTGAGTGAAGCAATTTATGAGAACCAGAAGTGTCAAATCGTTAGCGTGCGATTATAAAAAAAACAAAGAAAAAAAATTGGTACAAGTTAAAACCCAAAATAATATAACAATTACTTTGAAAAAACAAATAATTTAAAGTGCATTAGATAGACATTGTGGTGATCTTCTTACAAATTCAAAAAATAACATGAAGTACATTGTTCAGGGGTGTGGAAATCAACAAAACAAGGTGGATAAAAGCTTTTCCTTCCACAGGTGAATTTTAATATATTTTTCTCAAAAAAAGTGCTGTAATGTTTTGTCTTTAGATTGATGAACTATTAAACAATATATTTAGAATGGATTACACTTTAAATTAAGTCAGAAAATTATAATTTAGTTGAAAATGTGCACATAATTTTTTTGTTAGAATTTAAGAACCAGAAATGTCAAACTGAAATTCTCGTTAACGGGGGTGCATGAGATTATATTGGAGGTTGAAAGGCGCAACTATCTGTTAAGCGCCCTTCTTATGAAAAAATTATTTTTTGTTATTAAATCGATTTTTTACGTTTTGTGTTAGTAATAAAATATCTATTTGATCCGTCGCCAACTTATAAGTTCATATTTCATTGTTAATTTGTCTGTTCAGTAAGGTGTCTATCAGTTCATATTTGGTTGTTCATGTTTAAAGTTTAATCCATTATAAATAATATGTTCTTCTATAGTTAATTAATCTACATAAATAATACAAACAGTTAACAGCACTTGCTTTGTGAAAAATATAATAAAACTCACTTGTGAGAGGAAATGCTCTTACCGCACATACTGTTTTTTTGTGGATTGCTAAATAACTACAATGTCTATTTTATTCACTTGAAAAGGTTTGTCTTTTCAAAGTTTTTTTTTATATACATGTGTCTTAATTTGTAACACTTTTTTATTGTTCTCTTTTAAAATCACACTAGCGATTTGACATTTCAGATTGACAAATTGCTTCACGCATGTACTCTTTCTTTTTTTTAGAACATTCCACTAAAACAACTTCGGAAAATAACAAAAATGACTATTCTGATGGCGCCCTAGTGAGTTGCCTTCAAAGAGCACTCCGTCCCTGCTGTAATGCATTTGTGTTTGTGAGACCTCACACCATTTTAAAAACTGCTTCACTTTTTTCCAACAGGGGCAGTTCGTCTATTTCTTCTTCTAAGACTGCGATATTATATCCAGAAAGATTTCACCTCAGATGAACGTCAGACAAGATATAACCTTCGTCAGCTGAGTAAAACTGTCACCAAATCGGACAAACAAATAAAAGTTCATTATGGTGAGACGTCTATCTACATAAATGACAGATTATTTAGCTGGAGAAATGGAAGTTACGAAGCCAAACGAAGTAAAGATGCTGAGTTCTTACGAGACCTTTAAAAAAAACAAATTTTGTTTGCAACATCATCGTAAATGAAAACAACCACCATCCGTCTAAGGATACAAAAGCAGCGACGTCATTGTCATCTGCACATGATGAGAGTCAACATTAGCAACAAGAAGTCTGTCAGTTGGTAGCTTATAATTTAGCAAATTTGAAAAGTAAGCTAAGTTTTTGTAATTTCTTTGCTTATATAAATAATTTTGATATATTCTTACGTCTGTGAAGTTGGCAGGGCAACTTTCACGAAGAGTAATGGGACCAACGCAGTAATTTGCAGTTTTTTTGCATTTATTTTGCATTTCTATTCCTGATTTTGCAGTTCACCAAATAGTAGGTGCAATCGAGTTGGCAGGGCAGTAATAAAGGACTTCAAAATTTGGAACTAGAATTTCTTGAAATGCAAAATAAACTGCAAATTTTGAGCCTTACTGCAAGTTCCTAGCATGCTTAGTTCTCGAGATAAACAACTTGACTTGCTAATTTAATATTGAAGTCAATTTTGTTTTAATTTCTTAAAAATAAGGTCTTCAAAATTTGGACCTAAGATTTCTTGAAATGCATAATAAACTGCAAATTCGGAGCCTTACTTCAAGTCTCTAGCATGCTTAGTTCTCGAGATACCTTCTGACCTGCTAACTTCACTGTGAAGTTAGCAGGGCAGTATAAATTTTTTTTTTTTTTTTCAAATAAAGGACTTCAAAATTTGAACCCCAAATTTCTTGAAATGCTTAATAAACTGCAAATTTGGAGCCTTACTTGGAGTCTCTAGCATGCTTGGTTCTCGAGATTTACTATGTCACTCGACTACACCCACTATTTGGTGAACTGCAAAATCGGGAATAGAAATGCAAAAAAAATGCAAATTACTGCGTTGGTCGCGTTACTCTACGTGAAAGTTGCCCTGCCAACTTCACAGACGTTATATTCTTCTTCTTCGAGACAAATGTATTAAGTGAAAATAAATTAGAGTTTGTTCATTTTTTTGATAATTATGTAGGTATTGTATTGGGAAGATGCTGTTAAATTCCATAGAGCTGGCCGCTCAAGTGGAGGCTCTTTGTTCGGTTTTGAAAAGTCTTTTCAAAATAAGTATAATCTTAGTTTCAATGTTTTCTCTGATAACGTAACGCTTTCTGCTAAGTTTGGTGATATGAATGTCCATTTTATTCCGCGATATTTGAATTTTACTAAGTGGATGGGTGATTTTGAAAAGTTCGAAAAATGTTTATACGATATGAGGTTTGAATCTTTTTGCATCATTGGTGACTTGAATGCTCGTACGGGTGCTGGTCAAATAATTGATAGGCATTTAATTGAAGGTTTACCCTTTATATCGTAAGAGAGAAAATAGTTGATGCGAAAGCAAAAAAATTGTTGAATTTGTTTGAAAATTTAAGCGGTGTCATTCTAAACGGTAGAATAAGTGGTGATAAATTGGGGAGTTTACGTTTTGCGGTGCAATGGGCAATTCAGTTATTGACTACTGCGTGTGTTCGTTTGATTTTCTGGAACTTATTAATAATTTCTCGGTTCTCGGCAAACCATATTCGGACCATATGCCTCTGAACTTGTGTTTTTCTCCTCCTGAACCTAATATTGTTGTAGTCTCCGAACATGGCGCTAAAGTATTTTGATACTTTATCGAGTTTATCCAATTATGCATACATCCATTCAAATGTTTCAATTGAAGAAAAAGTAAATACACTTATTAATAAAATAAAGTTGGCTGCGGGTACCTGTGTTAGGAGAAGAAAATTTATTCCAAAACAGAAGTGGTTTGATTTCCAATGTTTACGTGCCAGACAAAAATGTTAAAGATGATTCGCCTTTTTCGTAAGAACAATTTGAGTCTGTATAAAAAGCGATACTTTCACAGCAGATTCCAATACATTAAAGTTTGTAAAAGTAAAAAGTTAAAGAAAAGTCATGGAAATATTAGCAAGTTAAATAGTGTTAGGAATTCTAGTGATTGGTGGAGATTATCGAAAAGTCTTAAAGTCGCTTCCTATAAATATAAAAGCACTCTTCAGATACATGATTTTTATAATCATTTTTAGTCCCTTTTGTTAACCTCTGAATGTGTGCAAAACATCCTCTGGGCTATGCCGATGGTTACTGACTCTTTTCTCGATCGTCCCTTTGAAATGTGGGAACTTTTATATGTATTACAAAAATCAAAGCCTAATAAAGCCCCTGGTAAGGATAGAATAAGTTATGAGTTTTACAAAAATGCACCGGAGTGTTTTCTTGAAGAAGTTCTCATGCTACTCAACAAAATATTTCTCACTGTTGATGTACCAGATTCATTTCGTAGCTCTATAATTGTTATACCATTATTTAACAAAGGTGACCCAAATCATTCTGAAAACTATAGAGGTCTATCTCTTTTGGAAACGCTTTATAAAATTTGTACAGGCCTGATTCTAAACAGATTAAATGGTTGGATTGAAGACAATAATATTCTATGTGAGTTTCAATCAGGTTTTCGTGCTGGTTACTCCACAATTGACAGCATATTTAATTTAGCGAGCATCATTCACTTGAACCGAATTAAGAAGAAAAAAACATTCTCCTTCTTTGTTGATTTTTCATGTGCATTTGATCTTATATCACGTAATTCACTCTTCTTCAAACTATCATCTCTGGGGTTGCCAACTAAGATAATAGAAACCCTACAACTCCTCTACAACAATAAAACTTGTCAGGATTAGGATGGGATTTCTCTTTCGAATTCTTTTAATGTTAACGTCGGTGTAAAACAAGGATGTTTACTGAGTCTAATCTTATTCAGCCTTTATGTAAATGATTTATACTCATACTTACCGGGAGGTGTCAGTTTTGCTGATTCGGTTGTAAAAGTTTTGCTATATGCAGACGACCTTGTCATTTTCTCCGATTCCCCAACTGAACTTCAATCAATTATTGACTCCCTACATAGTTATTGCACTTTATGGGGTTTAAAAGTTAACCTTAACAAATCAAAAGTTATTGTGTTTAGAGTTGGTCCTAGGTTATCAAATTCACTTAGCTGGAAATATGGTTCCGAACACGTTCAGGTCGTTAACGATTATAAATATTTAGGACTTACTCTTAATAACAACCTCTCGTTTAATAAACACCTTGATGGAAAGCTTTCGATATCGAAATGATGTATCAACTCAACGTGGTCAAAGTATATTCACCACCCTAATATCAACTTCTCTAATAAAGTTAAAATATTTGAAGCCATTGCGAGGTCAATAATGCTCTACGGTTCTTAGGTATGGGGTTCAAAAAGCTTTGACCAAATGGAAAAACTTTTTAGATTTTTTATGAAAAAGATGTTGAACCTTCCGAATAATACTCCAAACTACATGTTACTGATAGAAACTGGCATGAGATCTCAGTATATCCGTTCACTTTACCTACACTTTGAATATATCAATAAAGTACTGGAGTATCCTGAGAGAAGATTACCAAGAAAACTTGCTATGGAGACAATATCTCAAAAAACCTTCTGGGTACAAAACTGGGTTGAATTGTGCCAAACGCTCAATATTGATATCGACCTCACCACTCCCTCTTTTAAGAGTCTTCATACAGGTATTGTGTTAGCATTAGAAGCCCGCGAGCATGAAAGTCACATTGCTGATGCAAGAAGATCTCAATTTCATGATGTTTACCCACATTTAAAATATGATATAACACCCTACTTCACAGATAATAACAGCCCACACCTGGATAGTTTAATTTTTAAAGCCAGATGTGGTCTTTTAAATATCAATGCAAGAGCTTTTAAGAAAAATACAGTTGGTTTATGTACAGTTTGTAATCTGGATGAAGTGGAGAATACTTATCACCTTATAGGCAGATGTCCAATTTATAAAAAAACGAGATTAAGATGTTTTGGAAACGAGATACCCAACTAACAATTTAACTTGTATAAGGTCCAATTTTCAAAATTGGATAGGCTATTGCTGATATAGAATAATTTTAAGGCTAAATAATGCAAGTCAAGCATTTAACGATTTATTTATTTCAAAATAGCTTGTTTAGTGCCTTTAAATTTGTTCCTATATGAGACTTCATGTAATGAGTTCTACGGAGACCTCTTCAAGGCCTGCCGAAATTGGTTGCATAAGCTAGAAAAATAATAGCTTTTATAGAACATTCAGCTGAAAGTCATTACAGACAACTCCTTTACGGCTTGTTTAAGAAAGTAATCGCGCATTATGAAAATGACAGATAGATGTTTAAATAGTTTGATTTTAGTCAGTGTTGTTAAATTGTTTTGAAGAACGGATTTTTTATAAATTTATAAAGCATATTACAAATGCTTGAACATACGCTTACCTAAATTTTTAAACATGAAACAAATAAAAACTATAATCAGCTTCTGAAATTTTGTGCATGAAAATATCTTCGTTTGAGTTTCTCAAAAGTGAAGTCTTGCAAGAAATTTGTTTAAAGTATTTAAAACTCCAACAAGTTTAAAAAAAGTTGTTCTCATATTTTACTTAATAGCCTCAATTCGTTTTAAGAGTAAACTATTATCCTTCGTTTTCATTGACCACTCCACCAAAATTAAACCAAAAAAAAAAACGAGATTCATTTTTGAAATCGGTGCATAACAAGACTTATGACAGTAATCAAATATTTTGCACGAGTGAACCTTGCACTTTTCTTGTAATAGATATTGGCTAACGTAAGGGAACATTTTAGCTTTTGCATTTTGTTAATAGCAAACTTAACGAAATCAAAAATTAGTTAAATATAGTGCGGGAATTTTGCTTTGGTTGTGACATCAATATTGGCTTCCGTAATGAAATTATAGCTTTTGCATTTTGTTAATAGCAAACTTAAACAAATCAAGAATTTATATTTGTGACAGATATTGCCATCCATTGGAAATGTATAGCTTTTGCATTTTGTTAATAGCTTGCCTACAGAAATCAAAAATGAAAGCTAAGAAAAAAGAGGAATTTTGTTTTTTTTTTTTATATTTATTGCCTTCCTTAATTATATCTTTTGTATTTTGATAAAACAAACTTAGGTATATCGGAAAATGAAATATTATACATACCTAATTGTCCCCTAAGGTGAGACTTTGGTAGAACTAAGCAACTTAATTACACTACTGCATCGCACATACATATCTATTTGCTTGAAAAAAAAACTAAGAACTTTTTTTCAACATATGGTACGATAAAAAAGGTCATGCATACCTTATGTTCATGTAAGTTTAAAATATATACTTAACTTATGGTATATATTTTTCAAATACTTAAAGAATTTAATGAGTGGTGCTTCAAATTCAATCTTATAAAACCCTGTTATGGGGTACCAATGTTTAATGAAAATTTAGTTTGATTTCTTTGGGCTTGAAGTATCAACTCATTAAAATTTTTACACGCGTATGGTATATTGCCAATTGGCCTGGTGTGTTGCGTGGTGGCCTACTAATCGAGAGGAGCTGAGTTCGATCCCTGGATTCTGAAATTTAATGTGAGTAAAAGTTGAATTTTTTCAAATAAAATAAATTTCTATACATTTCAGAATAAATAGAAAAGCGGTTCTAACTCCCTAACGTAATGGAAAAATGAAAGGAAAAATAAAAACAATAATAATAAAATTTAAAGCAACGATTTTTTTTTTAAATAATACACTGCTTTACTAGGCCTTTTTAAGGCCTGACAATGTGAGTCATTTGATTTATGCGTCCTGCAAGTGAATTTCTTATAAATGTCAAATAACTTGTTTAGTGGAGCAATAACACTATTTTGGTTTGTTTATTTTATCAATAAGACTTTCCATGGAAAATTATTTAATTATATAGAACTTCTGATCAAAGGTCTTAAAGCAATTGAAATAGCTTGTATAATG
This sequence comes from Melangyna quadrimaculata, assembly GCA_949320155.1. Taxonomy (NCBI): domain Eukaryota; kingdom Metazoa; phylum Arthropoda; class Insecta; order Diptera; family Syrphidae; genus Melangyna; species Melangyna quadrimaculata. Next base: position 380,407,887 of record OX439483.1, read on the forward strand.
TGCGCCAAACTGATTTGCATAAGGTCTTTATTAGTTACTATACAAACTAGAAAATAGCTTGTATAGACACTTAAATAAGTTAAATTGTTAGTTGGGTACTTTCTATTGAGGAGGTATATGGTCAGTTAAAAGGAAAAAACTTGCCTTCCTTATACAACTTCTTAGCAACTTGTCTTAAATATAGAAAACTAATAATTTTCTGCGCTGCGATGTCTACGAATACAATTTTTTTCAAAAACTGCTGCCTGCTTACTTTCTGCGGGCAGAAGAAAAATAAAATCGATGCGCAAAAGCTAAGCAGACATGCGGCAGATCTATCGCAGATTTCTGCGATTACGAACCCTAAGTCTGAATTTATTCACTTTGGCTCAATTGGCTGAAGACTCCAACTTACAAGGTGAATTGAAATCCGTAGTTGAACTGAATGTTGAAAAATGCTTTTATTCACTACTTCGAATCTGAACTCCAGAGTTGAAATTCAAAAGTTGACCAACCTGCAGTTTCTAAAATATCCTTGGGATATTTGTTACACATGACGCACAAGACGTCATTCTCAAATTTTGTTTTGCATTAGAACAATTTTGCATTTTGAATAATTTTTCCGAATAATTGCATTGAATTTTTCATTCCATGTGAAGCGCGGAATCGAAAGAATACCAACCAAAATTGAAAGCTATACAAAACGGATTAGGTACAACTTTTATTTTTAAAGCAAATACATATCTAACAATAAGAGGTGAGTTTTCACTAACCTACTCTTTCGTTTTCCTAACATGAAATTATGAAGGAAGAAACAAAAATATTCACAGAGAAGAATAATGCAGGAAAAGCCAAACAAAGATCAACAACTCCATGAAACGTAAGAACTGTTATTGTGAAATGGAATCATGCATGGATCCATGTTCATGAGTATGTTTTTACCCTTGTCCGGCGAAATCGTCGCCCACGACTTAAACATCACAAGACCAGCAAATCATTCCGTACATAACATGGAACACAAAGCTGAAGTGATCTGTTTATTTAAATTGTACACCTGTTCTAGTTTTTGGTGGGGGAAAGCCACCATTTTTATAAACAAATTTCTATTCGAGAACTGAATAGCATGACCGAAATGAAGAACAATCACAAGTTTACTCGCTTACTTCTACTATTTCGGGGAGTTGAGAAAATCCAAAATTGATCAACTCTAGAGTAGAAAAGCATAAGTTGAAAATTTCAACTTAGAGTGAATAAAAACTATTTCTCAAGTTGACTGTAGAAATCCCAAAGTTGTATTCAAGTTTGAGTGAATAAATTAAGCCTTAGCATTATTTCGTTTTCAACTTTTGGTTTTTTACTCTAGAGTTGATCAACTTTGGATTTTCTCAACTCCTCGAAATAGTAGAAGTTAGCGAGAAAATTTGGTATTTTTCTTCATTTTATATTTTGTATTGGGCCATCACACAATGGATCAATTTTGAGCCGGACTAAACTGGGTAAATGAGAGTTTGTAGGCGAGGGAGGTGAAGAGTGAGGAATGAAAGGACTAAAATGTTCACCCTTGTTTTGAGCGGACTAACAAAGTATATTTTTACTAATAAATACACAGTTGTTCGTTTCTAGGCAAAATAAACAAATCTGTTGGCATGTAAAACTGCAAATTTTAAAAGAAATTATTTGATTTTGTTTTCGTTTCTCAAACTTAGAGTACTTATACAATTAAAGCCGGTTCATGTACACACACTTTTCAGCTTTGATCATTCCGTGTGTGATTGAAGGAAAAGTAAGTCTGGCTTTAATTCATCTCAAAATTGAGCCAGTGTGTGATGGCCCATTCTGTTCTCGACCGATCACCGAGTTAGTACTAAGATTGAGGATCGCATACGTTTTTTTTGGTTTCATATTTTTTTTTTTTCTAATTGAAATTTGTTTACAAAAATGGTGCCTTTCCCCCACTAAAAACTAGAACAGGTGTACAATTTCAATAAACAGATCACTTCAGCATTGTGTTCCATGTTATGTACAGAATGATTTGCTTGTCGTGTGATGTTTAAGTAGTGGGCGACGATTTCGCCGGACAAGAAGTGTAAAAACATACTCATGAACATGGATCCATTCATGATTCCATTTCACAATAACAGTTATAACGTTTCAGGGAGTTGTTGATCTCTGTTTGGCTTTTCCTGTTTGACCCTGCATTATTCTTCTCTGTGAAAGTTTGTGTTTCTTCCTTCATAATTTCATTTTAGGAAAACGAAATAGGAGGAACAAATTATATTGTGTGAAATATAATTATATAATTATTTTAGATATTTGCTTTAAAAATAATAGTTGTACCTAATCCGTTTTGTATAGCTTTCAATTTTGATTTGTATTCTTTTGATTTCGCGCTTCTTATGGAATGAAAAATCCAATGCAATTATTCGGAAAAATTATTCAAAATGCAAAATTATTCTAATGCTAAACAAAAGTTGAGAATGATGTCTTGTGCGTCATGTGTAACAAATATCCCAAGGATATTTTAGAAACTACAGGTTGGTTAACTTTTGCATTTTAACTCTGGAGTTCAGATTCGAAGTAGTGAATAAAAGCATTTTTCAACTTTCAACTACGGATTTGAAGTCACCTTGTAAGTTGTCCAACTTTGGAGTTTTCAGCAAGTTGAGCAATAGTGAATAAATTCAGCCTAAAAGAGCTATGAAAAGGAGATGTGACACATCATGTTGTTGTATGAATATAAAGTATTTTGTATGAGACCTAATAGCATACTAATAGAAAGTATTTTGTGTTGCAGAAAATTACTCTGATTACGCTTTGTCACAATTTATTGTGTTCGTTCAGACTGAAGTTTTTAAAGTTTGAACGAAAGGATGTTGTTTACCTGCCTAGAAAATGTGATAGGTACAAACGAGTTTTCAATATTTATTTTGAAGAAACCCCTCTTAAAATTTTGTTAGTTTAATTTTTGAAGTTGAAGCTGTTTTTGATGCTATATTACCAATTAAAAGAAAGAAATAGATTCTTTTGAACATTTTTTTTATTTATAGTCTAGGTTTATTTATTTTTTGTATAAAGAGGTTTTTACTACCCTTAATATGACAAGTACAGTACGAGTGTTAGGAGAATAATTAAGGATTTAAAAGGACGTACCGATGCAAATTGGTTTTGAAGTTCTGAATATCAAAATGGGGCGAAAATAGGCACAGGTAAAGCATTCCACATTCTTGTTGTGCGACTAAAGAAAGATCTCTATACTTAACGGTACGTCCGATGTTGGAGGGAGAAAATCTAAGGAGTTAGCAGCGTTTTTAGCGACATCAAATATGTGATCATTCCACAGAAGATGGTCTGTGATACACATACCGAGGACTGAGATCTTTTCGGTTTCCTCAATGCAAGTGACACTCATGGATAGGATAGTGGCATAGGGGGTGGGTTTCATCTTAACGACAGCCGACATCATTGAGTTTTTGAAGCATTAAATTCCATGCGGTTTTTGATTCCCCATTGGACAATGCTGTCAAGATCATAATTTAATGAACTTATCATATATGCTGCCGTTGAATTTTAACATCCGAAGGACATGGATGTGCATCTAAAAACGAATATGAAAAGCTGAGGGTACTTTCGTCAGCGAAACAGTTTAATGGATTAAGGCTCTCCCAAACCAATGCGGAACATTCGTTGCGGCGAAAAAACATTCGCATGTCAAAATTTATTTACATGGTGATATATGAGAGTGCCCAAACCAACGCGGCGGAGAAACATATGAAATAATTTTGAGTGACGAATGTTTTTTCGCCGCAACGAATGTTTCGCATTGGTTTGGGAGAGCCTTTAGAAGTTTTTTTTTTATTTAAAACTTTTTTTCCAAATTTGTTTTAAACTTGTTTTAACATATTTTTTTATTATTTTTTAGTTAACGATACAAAAATATTAGTAAACCATCACTATATCTTCACCGCCAGTGTCTATAGTGGTGAAAATTGTATTGTATAGTTCTGCCTAAAATTCATTTTAACAAACAAACTGTTTCGTGGCTGAAGATGCAGGTACGCGCTTACGCCTAGTCTACTTTTACACGACGGCTTTTGAGTCATGATTTATTTCGAGGTTAAATGATTTTGAAGGTGAGAGCAGATCTTGATTTCGTTCTCGGTTAATTAATTTCGACAAAAATCATGATTTAAAAGCCATCGTGTATAATAGCAGACTCAAATCTTCTTACCCTTCTAAGCTTCCGATTATGTAAAATTCATAATCAGCTAAAAATTTTCAAAGGAATAAAATATTTAAAAAAAAAAACAAAATGTATTGTGCTTTAAAAAGCGATATTACTTAAGCTTGAACATAAGCTAGAATATACTTTTATATTGAATGCCAACATTCATAGCCAGAAGTCTAATTTAAAAAAATTAATTAAAAACCGATCTTCTTCTTCAGTCATGGACCACAACTCTCCCACTCAACTGCTTTGTCTAAGGTTCCACTTGTGGGGTTCGTCGACAGGCCTCCACTTACTTACTTAGATCCTTGACCCCTCTAAGGGGCACAGGGCGTCAACTACCGCTACACGCCATCTCGTTCGGTTTCTGGAAATGTATTTAAGCTCTCCCCAACTTTTACCGAGCTTTTGTGATTCCTTGTCGACTGTTCTGCGCCAAGATTTTCTCTGGCCTCCAGGTCTTCTGCCATCTTGGATGAGTGGATCCCACTCCATTGCATGTCTTGCAATAGAGTCTGCACCACGACGTAGGGTGTGACCAATCCACTGCCACTTTGTTTTTCTAATCACGATGTCAATAGGACTTTGGCCCGTTCTCCGAAGGAGTTCTTGGTTGGAGATGGTGTTCGGCCAAAAAATCCTTAGGATGTTTCGGAGACATCTATTTTCGAAAGTTTGTAGCTTCCTTGTGACAGAGGCGGTCACTTTCCATGTACTACACCCGTATAGTAGTACTGACTCTACGTTCGACCGGAACAGTCGCAGCTTGGTCTTCGTACTGTAGACGTTGCTCCTCCAAACTTTAGACAGCATGCCGAAAGCAGCTTTAGCTTTGCCGATTCGGCAGTTAACATCTTCATCCGTACCACCGCCGTCTTTTGAGACAACACTACCGAGGTACAGGAAGTTGTCCACCGCTTCAACCTGCTGTCCCGCAACGACGACTTGAGAAGAAGATTCAGAAATGTTGAGAATTTTTGTTTTCCCGGTGTTGATCCTCAAACCGACTTTGTTTGACTCGCATTCCAGATTAGTCACCATATAGTGAAGATCCATAATGTTGTGCGAGAGCAAACAAATATCGTCAGCGTAATCAAGATGTTGCAGGAACGAAAACATCGTCCATCGAATTCCACGCGCTTGCTCGGCTAGAGCTGCATGAAGGACATCCCCTATAACCACCAGGAAAAGTAGCGGAGATAGCAAACATCCTTGACGAACTCCGCTATGGATAACGAAGTCCTCTGATACCTTTCCGTTGTGTAAGACTTGACACGATGCACCCTCGTAGGTAGCCTTTATAACGGCGATAATCTTCTCGGGTACTCCTCTCCTACGTAAAGCTGACCAAATGAAATCTCGATTCAAACTATCGAAAGCCTTTTCGAAGTCGATGAAGAGCAAATGAAGATGGGAACGGAACTCCACGCATTGTTCTATTATGATCCTCAAGGTGTTGATGTGATCAATGCAGGATGAGCCTGCACGAAATCCCATTTGCTCTTTGTCGAGAGTAGAATCGAGATGTTCTTTGATTCGTTCCAATATTATTTTCGCCATTATCTTTGCCACCGCGGGGAGGACACAGATCCCTCTCCAGTTTCCGCAATCCGTAAGATTTCCCTTTTTTGGCAGTTTGACGATCATCCCTTTTTTCCATTCAATGGGGAAACTTTCGTTCTCCCATGCCTGTGCTATTAAGGGGTGTAGCAACTTCGCTGATGTTTGTGGATCTGCTTGGTAGAGCTCAGCGGGAATTCCGTCCAAACCTACCGCTTTGTTGTTCTTGAGGGATTTGGTTGCTGATATTATCTCGGCTAAACTGGGACGGCAGGTGCGAATACGGGAACTAGTTTCTACGAATAGCTCATTTGGGTTAGGGGCTGGAACACCTCCGCTAGCAAAATGTTCCTTCCATCTCCTGAGCTGATCCTCATCCGTAACTAGCAGGGTGCCGTCTACATCCTTGACGAGGTGTTGTTTCCGGGAGTTGTTGTTTCCAACCAATTCCTTGGTTATCTTGAAGACGGTACCACTGTCGCACCTTGATGCTGCTTCCTCTGCCTGTTCTGCGAGAACATTTACGCACCTCCTTTTGTCACGTCTGACACTTCGCTGCACTTCTTTCCTTTTCCTCCGGTACTGAGACTCGATGTTAAATCTCTCACCTACTGGGGCAGCCGCAAGTTGGGATCTAATCGCGTTCCTTTCTTCAATCTTGCTCCATGTATCTGCAGAAAGCCATGTGCTTTGGCTTCTCTGCCTTATACCCCCAGACTCAGTTGCGGCAGTTGCAAAGGCCTTTTTCACATTGCTCCAGTGTTGGTCTGCATTTGCTGGCGTGGCAATGCTGATGACTTCTGCTTCTGCGGCGAGGCGTTCCTTATATCTTTGGCGCACTGTAAGATCCCGTAATCTGTCGGTATTGTACCTGGGTGTACGCAGGCAGTTTTGCCGATTTCCATCCACTGAAGCAATTCGAAGACGAACGTAGGCAAGCATAAGATGGTGATCGCGAGCTAACCCTACATCAGCACCGCGTCTGTTTCGGACGTCGAGAAGACAATTTTTAAAGCGCTTGCTAATAGCAAAGTGATCGATTAAGTTCGCTGTACATTGACGATCTGTGGATAACCAACTTATCTTGTGCGAGATCCTATGCTCGAACAGAGTACCTCCAATGACTAGCTGATTTGCGTTACAGAAGTCAACAAACCGCTCTCCATTGTCGTTCCGTTCCCCGATACCGTGGTTACCCAGAACGTGCTTCAACGCTGTGTGGTCCTGGCCAACCTTAGCATTAAGATCTCCCATTACGATAGTGATGTCTCCATTCGGCGAGCTTCTGAAAACCGCGCTAAGTTGGCTGTAAAATTCGTCCTTCTCGGCATCCGACGCTTCCTCAGTTGGGGCATAGCACTGGATGATGGTGATTTTTCTTAATTTACTCTGGAACCTGGCTGTCAATATCCTGTCGTTGATGGGTTTCCAGGTTATAAGACTTTGCCGCGCCTTTGGAGTCAACATTAAACCTACGCCGGAACATCGGGAGCTTCCAACTGGTTTTCCGGAGTAAATAAAGAAAGTGCTTTTCGAAGGTGAATCCACCTGCCCTGCGCTCAACCATCTCACTTCACTCAGACCCAAGATGTCTAGGTTGTACCGTAGGAATTCTTTCTCAAGTTGGAGGAATCTGGCGTTGTTAGGGCCTTCTTCGCGGTTATCGAGAAGAGTTTTAACATTCCAGAATCCAATCTTTGTCCTTGTTCGATAGCCAAAAGTCGTCATCGTTTGATCATTCCTTATCCGAGGCTGTATTTGCCGATTCGAAGCGGTTGATTTCTTTACATGTGGTAGGTTGCCAACCCGTCACACGACCCCCAGACCCGGAGGGCCGGATCCTTGTGTAGCCTTAGGACAGCAGGCCGGATAATCCGATACCAGTAGCCCACTACGGGGATATGAGTGCTGCCGTTGACCCTTGAAGGGTTCAGCCGCCACCATCTCTTTTTCAGCACCCTGGCTAGTACTGAAATTCCTTACCGACCTCAGCTCTAAATATTTCAGAGTAGCTCACGTAAGGTCTCTGTTGTCCATACTGTTGGTGACACCGTTGATTCTGATGAATTCATCCGCCGCACACCTTCCTTCTGATGGGCTCGTCTAGGACTTCAGCCGACTTATACAGCCAGTCATTTCCGACAGAGTATTTATAGTGTTGCTATTTTTGTCTCTTGTTCAACACTCGCGCTTATTTGTTTGGCAAGTCAAGTCCGGATGGACGAGACCAGTACCCGATGGTTACCACTTGGAGGTAAAATAAGCACAATTGATGTGTAGTATTCGTTACATCACTGGACATCGCCGTGTTGACGCCACTCAGTGACTACCCGCGTCCTACAACATCCAACCATCAACAGGCCTCCAGGTTTTGGATTGTTCCATGTCTGAGGCCAACTAAACACAGGTGTCGTTGCATTTGTTTCATCCAGGAGTTTTTGCGCCTGCCCTTCTTCCGCGAAAGTGTTGGAACGTCTTGTGCTATTGCCTTTTGAAGTGGGTTCTCATGGCATCTTGACAGTACCAGCTAAGTTGGTCATGCTGTATTTTGTCCAAGATGGTTGAAAAATCTGAGCACCCTTCAAACCGAACACAAGAGCAAAAACCAAAACACCCGTACACTTTAAAGTCTAAAAGCTAAAACTGAACTGATTTATTCAAATAAACTATATACATATACATTACAATTATTTCTTATACCTAAATTACATATATGTATGTATATATATTTTCTTAGCTTATCTGATCTGTACACGGAAACGACATGTAATGATTTAATAAGTGAAGAGGCATGCAAGGTTTCCTCAGTTCATAGATTTGAACCCACTTTCTGCTCTGTGTTTAGAAAACAACCCTTTTTGTCGTTGAATTAAAAATTGCTTTTGATATTGAAAATTATAAGATGAAAAGACTGTTGAAAAGTCATGTAGAAGTTCATCAGTTCATCGTCTTTGTCCACTCATATGCTTTGTGTTGAGTTTTAAATACTGCTTAAATGTTGTTAATTGCTCTTACTAAATTTTGTTAATAATGAATTATAAAATGTTACTATTTATATAAACTGAATCAACCTGTAATCATTCTATGTTTTTGGTATAAAATCAGTTCAATGTTACAATATCAAAAAATGGATTTTTACATAGAATTTCCGGTTGTCAAATAAATGCTCACTCACTCTTAATAAAGTTGTCAATTAGTAAAGACCGTGTCTTTAATTTAATCTCTAAATTTTAACATAATCAAGCAAGATCGTATCTTACTTCGATTTCCAACAACAAGGAAACAAAAATTCTTGCTTTCTCTCAACATTATTTGGTGACCCCGACGTGAAACACGTGTATTGTAGTTTTTATTGATTAACCATGTCTGACAAAGATGACGCTCCACCGAAATCAAGCAACAGTGACGTTGATCCTGCCATTCGCAAACTCGCCCAAGTCAACCAGAAAAAGCAGATGGCTTTAGACGCGCTCAAAGTTCGACGACTTGTGGCCATCGATCAAATCGAAAGATTAAGGTCATTCGCTGTTCAAGCCAAGGACGATCCTTCTTTAGTAACTTTGCCTGATCTGGAAGTACGTATGGACGCGATAGATGCTGCCTTCAAAGCGTTTAATGCAGTACAGGTGAAAATTGAGGATAGCGATCATGATGAAGTCTCTAATCCGGAGCGCTCAAAGTATGAAGAAATTTATTTTTCTACAATCGCCACGCTTAAGGTTCTTGTAATTGACAAGAAGCCTGCGGAAAAGGAAAAGGAAAGGACAATGGATGTATCCCAATCAAATTCCCATAAAAACGATTCAATAAAGCTACCAATAATTGAACTTCCTTCATTTTCAGGTGACGTTACTAAGTGGACGGTTTGGTACAATCGCTTCATATCATTAGTGCATGACAATCCTAAGCTTTCCAAACAAGCCAAATTTCACTACCTGCTTTCAAAGCTTAGTGAATCGGCAATTGCTCCAATTGAAGGCCTAAAGATTGAAGACGACAACTATGATGTGGCCCTAGCAAAGTTAAGGGAAAGATTCGAAAACAAGAAAATAATTGCCCAGAAACATCTACAGCGAATTTTCAATCATCCCAGGATCCATAAGGCATCCGCAGTAGACATAAGGAGTTTAGTCGACAAAATCAGCAACCATTTAACCGGACTCAGTAATCTTAACCGAACAGTGGAACATTGGGACGATCCTATTGTCTTTATATCACCTCTAAATTGGACCCCGCAACTCTAAGTAAATGGAACGACGAAGCACCAGTTGACCAACTGCCAAGTCTTCAAGAGCTTACCGATTTTCTTAGAAAGAGGGCACATCATTTAGAAGGTAATGTAACCAATCAATTATTTAGACTTGATTCATCAACAAAATCCGATATTCAAAAATTTCACAAAACAAATCCAAAAAACATTGTTAAAACATTTATTGCCACAAAAAATGCTTGCAAATTCTGCACAATGCCCGGTCACTTTATCTATCGATGTCACAAGTTTCTAAATCTTTCCATTCCTGAGCGCATTCTTAAAATAAAGAGCCTTAATTTATGCTACAATTGCTTGAAGACTACTGATCACAGCAGTGCTAATTGCCCATCTTTTGGTTGTCGTAGTTGTGAAAAGAAACATTACACACTTTTGCATCTTGTAGAAAACGCACCAACTTTTGTACCGCAAGCCCCACTTAGTTCAAGTAGTCACCCACTCTCATCTCAAGGTAGCCCCTCTACGTCTGTCGAAGCATCTCCTGCGACCACTCATTCTTTGTACTCCAGTTGCACCGAAAATAGCATTTTAGGAACAGCTGTCATCAATATTCTAAACAAATTGCAACAAATCATACCATACCGTGTGCTCTTGGATTCTGGATCCCAAACACATTTGATTTCCGAACGGCTCATGCAGTGCTTAGGAACTCCGCGTCTTCATCTAATACCTCCTTAACTTGCGCCAACAATACGGTCACTTTAGCTAAACACAAAGCTATTCTCAACATCGGTTCTCGCATAAATGGATTTACAGCAACGATAGAAGCACTCGTCATACCACAAATAACTGGAATGTTACCGGACAAAAAAATTGAGATCAATGACTGGGATATTCCAAGGAACATACGCTTATCTGATCCACAATTTAATATTCCTCAGCGTGTAGATTTGCTTCTTGGAGTAGATTTATTTTACACTGTACTGTGCGTAGGTCAAATTAAATTAGGACTGAGCTTACCTTTGTTACAAAATACCCTATTTGGTTGGGTTGTGGCGGGTCAACTTCCTAAATCGATTAATTCAGGTACCTGTAATTATAGTCTTGCTATTAGAGAAGATCATCACTTATCTGACTCTGATGATGCCCTCAATAACTCGATAAAGGCATCTTATCGTTTGTGCACTGTCACATTTGGGACAGCATGTGCTTCTTTTTTGTCAACACGGGCATTAAAGCAGCTGTCTCTCGATGAGGGAAAAGAATTCCCCGCAGCGGCAAGTGCTATCAGCACTGAATTTTATGTTGATGATTTGATCACCGGCTGTGATTCTCTCAATGAATTAAAAGCTCTGCAATCACAATTAATAACGTTGCTAGGCAAAGGAGGATTCATTCTGAAGAAATGGTGCGCAAATTCTCTTGAGATTTTACAAGATATTCCAATGACAGATCGTGAGCAATGTTTCAAACCGAAGAACACTGAAGTTATAAAGGCGTTAGGAACTTTTTGGAACCCAGTAGTTTCCATTATTAGATAGCCCCCGTGCATTCAGAGCGCGTAACAAAAAGAAGTGTCCTCTCCGATATAGCTCATCTATTTGATCCGCTTGGCTTGATAAATCCGGTGATCGTACTTGCTAAAATTTTCATGCAGCAGCTGTGGCGCCTAAAACTGACATGGGACGAACCTTGCCTCAGGATTGTTATCATCTATGGTTAAAGTTCAGAAACAATCTCAACGAACTAAATAATATGCAAGTAGGTCGACGTGTATTCTTTGGTCATCCTAACAATTATCAGCTTCACGCCTTTTCTGACAGCTCTGAAGATGCCTTTGGGACTTGTATCTATATCCGATCTGTAGATGAAAATGGTTCTGTGAGAACTGAGCTTTTATGTGCCAAATCAAGGGTAGCACCAGTACGTAAAATAAGCTTGCCTCGGTTGGAATTGTGTGCCGCAGTTATGATGGTTCAACTTGTACAACGACTAAAACAGATCTTTGGTTCAGTTTTGGAACACATCACTTATTGGACGGACTCATCAATTGTCCTAAATTGGGTTGCAGAGGAATCTTGCAATTGGCAAACCTTTCGATAATTCAACAAAATTCAAACAGTTCACAATGGCGACACATCTCGTCAGAGTTGAATCCTGCGGACATTATATCGCGCGGATAATATCCGTCGTCTTTAATCAACAACAAGTTGTGGTTTAATGGGCCTTCTTTCTTAAAACTGGAAGAAAACGATTGGTACTCCTCTGATGCTGTTTTGGCGCCTGAAGATTCTCATCAGCTCGAGCGAAAGAAGAACAAAATCATATGAAATATGCAAATACAAACTGATCTGATTGAAAGCATCAAATACTACGAAAATTGCGATTCTTTGCTTAAAGTGGTTGCTTACATTTTTAGAATGAGACATAATGGTATTAAAAAAAACATTAAATCTCTCGGACCTCTCACAGTGTATGAGCTAAGCAAAGCTCTTAAAGGTTTAGTTAAATACATGCAGAAGGTATGTTTTCAAAAGGAAATCTCAACGCTATCCAGTGGTAGTCAGTTACCTTCCAGATGTCACATCAACTCGCTTTCACCATTTTTGGATTCCGAAGGAATACTACGTGTAGGAGGGCGCATCTCGAAATCAAACCTTAATTATGACGCAAAGTATCCGATGCTATTGCCGAAGGATCATCTTTTTACTACAGTTTTAGTTCGTCATTTGCACAAGAAAAATTTGCATGTAGGCCCTCAGGCGCTTCTTAGCATTGTTCGTGACAAATTTTGGCCAATACATGGTAAGATGGTAACTCGCAAGGTGGTATACAAATGCGTTCGCTGCACTAGAGCAAGGCGATCAATAAATTATCAAATTATGGGTGATTTGCCTCATGAACGTGTACAGCAATCAAGACCCTTTAATGTTGTTGGCGTTGATTTTTGTGGGCCTTTTAGTATTCATTTTCGTCGTCGAGGAACATCACCGGTAAAGGCTTATGTAACAGTTTTTGTTTGTTTCGTAACCAGAGCAGTACATCTCGAGCTGGTTGAAGATCTAACAGCTAATAGTTTCCTTGCTGCTCTAAAACGCTTCATTGGCAGACGGGGATTGTGTTCAGTTATACATAGCGACAATGCTACAAATTTTATTGGAGCTCGCAATCAATTACATGAGCTTTATCAAATGTTCCTGAAGCGTGAGAATAGGGAAGAAATAATAAAGGCATGTACAGCAGATGGAATCGAGTGGAAATCTATACCTCCTCGGTCTCCACATTTTGGGTGTTTGTGGGAGGCAGCCGGTAAAAGCTTCAAGTTTCATATGAAACGCATTTTTCAAAATTCTTCTCTTACATATCCTGAGCTTAATACTATAATAATACAAATTGAATCTATTCTTAATTCTAGGCCAATCACACCTTTATCTGAGAATTCTAACGATATGCAGGCTCTTACTCCAGGACACTTCCTGGTTGGAACAGCCCTTAACGCAATAGTCGAGCCGCAGTTAAATAACACCAACGTCAACACTTTGACTCGCTATCAACAACTACAGTGGTATTTCCAACAGTTCTGGTCAAGATGGTCCCGGGAATACTTGCAAAACCTACAACTGCGAACCAAATGGAAAAGGCCAGGCCTCCAGATTGCCGTCGATGACCTTGTCACAATTGAAGAAGAAAACCTTCCACCACTCAAGTGGAGACTAGGTAGAATTATTCAAGTACATCCTGGAAAAGACGGTGTCGAGAGTAGTCACAATCAAAATATCCAGTGGTGAAGTTCAACGTGCTGTTACGAAGATCGCCGACTTCCTATTGAAGTACCTAAGTCCCTTCAAGGGCGGGAGAATGTTGAGTTTTAAATACTGCTTAAATGTTGTTAATTGCTCTTACTAAATTTTGTTCATAATGACTTATAAAATGTTACTATTAATATAAACTGAATCAACCTGTAATCATTCTATGTTTTTGGTCTAAAATCAGTTCAATGTTACAATATCAAAAAATGGATTTTTACATAGAATTTCCGGTTGTCAAATAAATGCTCACTCACTCTTAATAAAGTTGTCAATTAGTAAAGATCATGTCTTTAATTTAATCTCTAAATTTTAACATAATCAAGCAAGATCGTATCTTACTTCGATTTCCAACAACAGGGAAACAAAAATTCTTGCTTTCTCTCAACACTTTGTAAAGTGTGTATCGCCATTGTGTGTTCTGATAGAAGTTGATTTTGTGTTCTCTGTGTTGACATTGTCTACTGATAGTAAATATTATAAAAGGACTTATGAATTTCCATTAAAAAGAGGCCATCTCAGATTTTCTCAAAGTATTTCAGTTTTTTGGTTAATCACCACTTCGCATATGAAGTGGTGATTAACCAACAATCACTGACCTAGTGATTTAACTTTAATTTAAAGTTTTAATTCAATATTTTAGTTAACCAATCACAAATAATTCACAACACAACAGTGTTAATGAATTTACTATTTATTTCATTTTCTTCACATTTTTCATATTGAATTAACTAATTGTTGAATAAACAACTACCTACTTCTATATCTTGTGATTTGATAATTGAATTTTCATTACCATTTTCATCAAAAATATTGAACTGATGAATAAACCACAGCTGAAAAGTGGACGGTGCAGCTGCCATTCCTCAAGGAAAAAGCTGATTTTTCCTCAATGAATTTTTGAATTTTTCCCGCTGGGTAGTTTGTTATTATCCTAAACTAACATTAACAAGGTTGCAAAGTGGATAACGACGATGCGACGCATCCCTTGTTCATAAACATAATGCTCACAGATGTGTGTCATAAACACAATCTGCGAGATCATTTACTGTTTCTCTGAAAAGGGATCGACGCGACACAGCGTCGCTGTCCACTGTGATCTGTGTATGTTTACTGTATTCCATTTAAAAGCGCCGAGTACTATTTGCTGTTTTTCAGTACTATCTTGTGCCAGCGTTCAGTACAATCAAAAAAAAGCTGATTTCCATCACTGTCTTAGATATTTACAATGTTTCTACAGTCATAAAAGTACCTATGAGTAATATATATACATACAAATATAAAAATATAGATAAATAAACAATGGTATATTTGACGTGTAGGCTTCCTCGGATTTTCTTGCTTCTTATTCTATCACGCTTAGTCACTCCTGCTGCTATTCGAAGCATCTTCATTTCAGCTGCCGTCAATTAACCCTCATACTTCTTGTACATTGTCCAACACTGTGAACCGTATGTAAGTGCTGGACGAACAAGTGCCATGTAGAGCTTTCCTTTGAGCTTATGGGGCATTTTTCGATCACAGAAGATGGCAGAGTTTTCCCGCCACTTTATCCACACTACACTTACGCGATGTTTGAAGTCGTCATCACAAGATCCTTCGCTATTGATCACAGATCCAAGATATTTAAACTTTTCGCACTTGGGAAGCACTGTTTCATTGAAATAGATGTCCGAAATAGGCCTGTGTGGTTCAGAAAATGTACAGCATACATAGGTATTCGGTCTTTTTCCTCCTAATGCGGTTACCATTTCCCTCCAGAGCATCCACCCATACATCAAGTGCTCGTTGCTAGGACACAGTATCTTCACTTATAATGGCTCCATCGTCAGCAAAGAATAACTGATTCACTTAGGGGTCCGTCACTGTACGCTCAAGCAGAAAGTCAAGGACAGTTATTATATTGAGCAAAGGACTCAAGACGCTTCCCTGGTGCACACCTACTCTAATTTGGAACTTCGGTGATTCCTGCGGGGCATCTTACATTTCTTTTAACTTGCTCGTACACGGGCATAATCATCCGCACTTAAGAGTTCCGGAACTCCTCGTTGCCTAAGTGCAACCCATATCAGACCTCGTGGTTGTCTGTCGAATGCTATCTATCAACACAACCGATACTAATTCTTAATGCACTCTTTTTAACACATTAATTCAAACAAATATTATAAGGCGCGGATGTAGTTTACCAACCCAAAGTTTAGTTCCAAACATTAACAAAACCTTGAATTTTTTTCAGCACCGACTTTTCTCACAGTAGTCTTAGTTTTATTTATTCTCTTCTAAAACTCAATCAATTAAATAACATACCTACATAAAACATAACCTATAAGCCAACAGCATTTCGAGAGTGGATAAATAACCAAATTATTCGAGTAAAAGAGTTTATGAGTTCACGCGTCGTGATATCGAATAAAAGTCTTAGAGGATTTTTTTTTGACGGTACGGGCGGTTTCAAAGTAATAACTTTCCCCTTCCGAAGGGTGATACAAAATCGTGGCAGTACTCGGTATTCCATATTACGAACAAAATTACAATCATTTTCAACTTACACGCAGACTCATTAATTTAATTTACCTATTTGCCCATAATAATGTGTTGAAAAATAAATAATTATGAACTAAAGGTTTCCAAATAAATAAGCTTGCGTTCAAAATACGGCCAGATTACTGGCTCTGTTTTTGTTTCAATAATGAATAAAAAACCTGATCAATAGGACCTAATCAATATAACAAAACAAAAAGACTTCGACCAGGTAAACAATAAGAAATTCTGAAAAAAAAAAAAATAAGATTCAACTTAAAATTTACCATCGACTTTTTATCGACTTAATTTATAGTAAACTAACAAAAAATGTAGAAAAAGTTCAACAGGAACGACGAACGCACAGAATTCCTTTACAAAATAAACTTAAAGATATATAAGTTCTCTCAACCTTTTCCTTTATTGATTTTCAATTTTCTTCCGCAAGAACGACAGAAGCATCAGGCTTCAGTAGCAAATCTATAGCTCTTGGTGTTGGTCCTGTTAGAGAGATGGAGTAGAGCATAAGAAAGTAGGGCGGCATGGCGGCAAAACTTTTATCGATGCTTACCTTTTAAAAGGGAAACTTTTTATACCCTTTCATCAAAATCATTTTTTCATCTTCTTCGATGATCAATAGAGCACGGAATCATTGCCATCATCATCGTTGTCGTTGTTTCTGTCACCATCAGCTAACACCCTCCATACCCTCCTCCGCCACCCATCTACCAGTCATCAAAATAATAGTGCAAGCATTTAAGCAGAAGAAAGAGCACATTTTTTACTTTAATGGAACATCGTCCTTTGAACATAAGAGCACACAAAATAAAAAGAAGAACGAGGTAACAATTCAAATAAGAAGAAAAACATCCTCAAGGACATTACTCCAAGCTTTTATTACTTCTACCCCAATGAAATATTTACACATTCACACACTCAAGGCACACCATGATGGCGAACAAAAAAAAGAAGTAAAAACGGATAATAATTCCCTCCCCACAAAAGTTCCAAACACAACAATAGCAGCACTTACTTTTCATTAGAAATGGTATGGCAGGTATCTACGTCCTACATACCTATAGTAACGAAATCCTTGCATTTTAAGCAAACCCATAGGTTGAAGAAGGATGTTTCTGTTTGTATATATTTGTGTGACGTTATTGAAAGTTATATACAAGTTTTATAAGATAAATGTTGTTTTTGGACTTGGACTTTGGCCCTTCCTCTGGAATTCATTTTAAGGTATATGCTAGTTCTTAGTTTGGAACAAAGTTTATAGTTGGTTGTTGTGTATCTTAAAGATTTGACTTTTGGTTTTTTCTTTTTTTCTTTATTTCATAATGTGAAAGTTCGTTTTGAAACTTCTGCTGGACTTTTTCCATCACAAAGAAATGACGAAAGAAAGGAAGTCAAGAAATTATTGATCAGTCTATGCTCTATAGTCCTAACATGGAAAAATGTGTAAATATGGCAATTTTACTTGACGTTCTAGGACAATTTGAGTTTTTTTTTTATTTAATGGAAAATTACATAGGTTGGTACACCTTACTCTTTTCTATGCTTTTGAAACCATTCATTTTTTTTTTAATTTTTGGAAATATTTACCTTGAACGAAGAACTTTTGACTGTTTTCCAGGTTTCGTATCCTGTAGGAATATGAAAAATTCTCAAATTACATTTAGTCTGCATAAAAAAGACATTCAGGCTTAACACTGTCTCAAAGTTATAAAGTGGATTGGTTAATCGAAGTTCTGAGAAACGGGCATATTTGGTCATCGCAATTAAATTCGAGAGAATCTCCAGGCTTTCGAGAGATCCCAGAAATTCAAAATCAAAGGGAATTTCATAGCTTTCCACAAATTTGGAATTTAAACTGTAATTTACGCTTACCAATTATTGTACAAGGCGTTTTCATTGCCACTTTAAGCGTATTAGCTGGCTTGAACCGGTATATATGTTTAGATGTTTTCGTGTATCCAGCGATGTCTGTATTTAAGTAAAACCTCCCCAATTGCAGACTGAAATCGTATGACATCTACTACGGCGGGTGCTTCAAAGCGCAGTGTCAGGGGCTCCTTGTTTGTTGTTTTGTGATAAGGGGATTACTTAGCCAAAAAGTCTTGGGCAAGCGCTTGGTCACAATCTGCATCAAAGGAAAATCCAAAAATATAACGCTGATCTATGCTCACGCCCCCTATGAAGAGAGAGATGACTTAACCAAGGAAGAATGTGCCCGAAATCCGACTTAAAGATCATTCTTGGTGACTTCAGTGCCAAATTCGGAAAGAAGGCATCTTTGAGTAAACAGCCTGCATGACGAAACTTCCGGCAACGGATACAGGCTGGCAGAAATCTTATCATCTCAAGCACCTGTTTCACATCATACCTCTATATACGCAAGGGGAATTGGCGGTCCCGAAATCGACGAAACGTCAACCAAATCAACCACGTTGTAATAGACGCGAGACATGCTTCCAGCATCTTGTATGTTCGAACGTTTCGAGGGACCAACATAGACGAAGATCACTACCTGGAGGTATCTAACCTACGTATGCGGATATCCATGACCCTACAACACAGAGCAAATGCTGTGAAAAGGTTCAATGTTGAGAATCTAAGATCGCAAGAGACCGCCAGAACTTTTGCTAACCACGTGACTCTTAATCTCTCAGCAAGTCCGCCACTAGTGTCAAGTGCGGAGAACCAGGTGGAAACACTGTCAACAAGCCATCATAAGTGCTGCCTCTGATATGCTGGGTTTCATTAGACGACCACAAGGAAACCCTGATGGTTCCATGAAGAATGCCGGTTGCAGCTAAGAACAAGGAATACCAGGCAATGCTGTAGACACAAACAAGAGCTTCTAAGTGAGCAGCCCCGGAGCTCTACGGGCTGAAAAGAAAGGAGGTACGACGCACCAGCCAATTTCTCAGGAGTGCTCGTGTCCATTGGTGTTCGAAAATTGTATAAAAGAGTGAAATGATCCACCCAAGGATACAAATCAAGAAAGAAAGCCTTCCGAGATGAAAGTGGGAATATGGTAGTAGATACACAGTCAGTGCTAAGGATCTGGAAGGAACACTTCTCTTTTCGACTTGGATGATGATGGCCACCAGTTCCGTCAACCCGACCTAACCGAAGTGTGCCTGGCGATATCCAAACTTAAGTCGTACAAGGCTGCTGGTACGGATGGCCTTCCAGCCGAACTATTCAAATCAGCGGGAAATGAATTAGTATGGAGAAAACACAAACTCATCTGCAAAATGTGGTCGGATAAAAGTATGCCCGATGAATGGAACCTCGGTATAGTATTCCCTGTCCATATAAAAGGATATGCTCGGAAATACTCCAACTACATAGGAATTAGTCTCCTAAACGTCGCTTTCGCTTATAAAATCTTGTCGAATATCCTGTGTGACCACTTAAAACCTTTCGTCAACGATCTGATCGGCCCCTATCAGTGTGGTATTAGGCCAGGCAAGGCAACTGTTGCGTCAATAAAATGTTTAAACTCCGACAGATTTTAGAAAAAGCCCAGGAATTCCAGATCGATACACACCACCTCTTTATTAATGTCAATATCGCGTATGATAGCGTGAAAATAGACGAATTATACAGACTCATGCCATATCTTGGCATCTCTGCCAAACTCGTCCCCTTGTGCAGGATGACGATGGAGAAATATTGCTGCTCCGTCAAAATCCATAATCGAATCCTTTGATGGTCTAAGGCTAATTTCGTTCTTGAATTTATTTTACTCAACATACAAATCAACACTAACGGTTTAATTTATGAAAATTCCGTACAACTACTAGCTTATGCAAACCACATAGACATTGGCGGCAGAACGAAGCGAGCTGTGACTGGCGCATTTGCGAGTATTTAAGCGGAGTTGGCTAAAGTGGGATTGGCGATTAGTGAGGAAAAGACAAAGTATATGCTGTCATCGAGAAAGGAATATCAACATCGCCGACTTGGGTAAAATCTCACGATGGACAGATACAACTTCGAAGTTGTCAAGGATTTTCTCTAGCTTTCCAACCACTGCGCTGTTTTTTCGGTCTTAGCAGGCGGCATAGATGGCTGGAACACTTGGAGCGTATGGACAATAACGCACCGGGCCGATTAGTCTTCTAATCCAACCCTTGATGGTATACGCAGCAGAGCATGATCAAATAATAGGTGGTGCGCACATGTGGAGAACGACCTCAACCAACTTGGTGTGCGCAACTGGAAGCGGCTATCTAGCGACAGAGCTGGCCGGAAGGGCTTGTTTGCTGAGGCCGTAGTTCATCCTGGGCTGTTAGCCCATCTTATTTTAACTGATAGTTTTTATAATACCTAAATAGTTTTAAACTTAAAATTTAAAAAAATGTTGCTGTATCTTAATTAGATTAGATTAGATTTTTATTTTTTTAATAATAAAGTTTACGAATTACAATATAGTTTTTAGTAAATAAAAAGATATGGGTGTAGCATTGCCGTCTGCCCGGTTGATTCGTTGAACATTTGGTATGAATTATAAAAATAATACATTTAAAGTAATTTTAATAAAAGTTAAAATTTTTGGAATTTTGGAATTAAACAAAAAAATGACAAAAAAGAAGAGTTTACATTTTGTATGTTTTATAAGAAGAAAATGAACAAAGATTATAAATCGCAATAACAAGTACCTGTCGCAAGAACATGATGTAATTATATATTTTTTTTTAGCTAACTAAACTCAGTATTTATATAGTGTCTATATTTGAGTGCAACTTTTAAATAACTGCTGAGGGCTACCCAATTTGTTCCATTCAATATGGTTTTAGTTTGTTCCATCAAAGACAACTCACCGAAATAATTGCGTCTTAAGTCTCTGTAGATAGGGCATATTGCTAAAAGATGAAAAGTGTCTTCTTTTGCTCCCATATTGCATATTGTGCAAAGATTTGTTTCTTTATTCATGAATGTTGAACCATTTAAATTTATCATATCACACCTAGCTCTGCAAATCAACGATATCGATTAGATGCTATCGAGTCACTAAAATAGTTGTTGTAGCTTAGGCTATAGTTGAGCTCTGGGTAGATGAGTCTATTGATAGAGTTAGTTGCTTGTTGTATGCATTCCTGGAGCTGAAGAGTGTCGTGTAGCTCGAGTAACTTATAAAGATTTTGCTTGAAAACAGCCCGTTTAAGTTGAATCCACATTTGTCAGACAGAGTTTTCCATTCATCAACCCATTCCACCTTCCTGTTTATTACAAACTTCGTGAGAATATTGGGTATTCTGTGGGTTGGTGACCCAAGTGTTTTCAGGATATAATCAAAATGTAGCTTGAGAGTATAGTTGTATAGTGATGGCAGACCTGTTTCTATCATAAGAACGTAATTTGGCGTATTCATCGGCAAGCGGAAAAGTTTTTTTTAAGAAATATCGTAGCAGTTTTTCTACTTCTTCATACAAGCGGTATCCCCAAGTTTGGCAACTATAGCACATGACAGAGCGCATAATTGATTCGAAGACCTTATATTTCGCATAATTTCATTATTCCCGATTACCTATATATTTCCAGGAAGAATTTATAAGATTCTTTGCTGAAGCCAGTTTTTTCTTAAGTTGAAAAGAGAGCTTCATGTTTGATTGCAGTATAACAACAAGATACTTGTATTGTGTGACTGTTTCAATTGATTCACCTTCGAGAAACCATTTTTCATTAATTCCCAATTTAGTTAGTCTGTTGCGAATGATCATGATTTTTGATTTTTCTAAATTTATTGCAAGCTTCCAGGTTTTACAATAAGCATTGAGTTAATTGATTATTAGTTGAAGACTCTGTGGTGATTCAGCAAACAGAACGATGTCGTCTGCATATAGAAGCACATTAATTTTTATTTCTGCTATGTATACTCCAGCAGAGAAGTGAGAAGAAATATTGTCAATAAACAATGAAAACAATATTGCACTCAGAAGACAGGCTTGCTTCACTCCTGATGTTGTTTCGAACCATTCTGACATGCTTTTCCCATCCCAAACCGTTTGTCGAGTATTTTGGTACATATTTTTGAGGACTTTTAGCCGCATTCTTTTCTCTGACAGTTTGTAGAACAATGCATTGCAGTCAATAGAGTCAAAAGCTGCAAAAAAGTCGACAAAAAATATGTACAACTTTTTCTTTTATTTTAGAAAATGTTGGGGACCGGTGGTTACAGTGAAAATGTTGTCTATCGTTGAGTAGCCTTTACGAAAACCTGCTTGATACTCGCTCAATACATCGTTTCTTTCTATCCATTCGTTTATTCAATTAAGGAGAATTGAGGAGAAAATCTTAGCCGCTGAGTTCATGAACGAGATACCTCTGTAGTTGCATGCCAAATTAACATCACCTTTTTTATATATCGGGTACACAATAGCATCTTTAAATTCCTGCGGCACCCTACGGGTCTAAAGACGAAATTGATGGCGTCAAGCATGTGCGTTAAAAACTCAATAGGAGCATTTCTGTAAAATTCGTTAGGGATTCGATCAGGACTTGGTGCTTTTCTGTTCTTAGCGCTATACAGGCTCAATTGTAGCTCATTTATTTATTTATTTTGGCGACCCTATGAGTTCAGAATTTCGGAGCGCGGAATGCGACTTTTTTCATTTTCTTTGTATAGCATTGTGAAGTTAAATTTCATTTTGAAATAAAAACAAACCTATTTAAAACAAACCTATAAAAATAACAAAAATTTTATTATTTGGCGGCACATTGTATTTCTTAAATTAAATTCACAGTTTGAGCGCCTTAAGTCAAAGACATTTCCTTTTATTCCGAAACAAAACTACCAATGTTAATTCTTGTCCTTAATATATTCACAGCAGTTAAGTATAGATACTAATAATATAAATGTGAGCATATACAGAAGGAACCTTAACAATGGCAAAAAATTAATAATCTCCTTAAATGACTTCTATACAATGTATATTTGCATGAACAAAAAATTCATCATGTCCTTTGCTGAATGGTGTCACACAAAAAAAAATTATATACATAGGTACAGACAAAAATTGTCACATAAAACGTTTAGTACAACCAAAGTAGGTTATATTAACGCACATTCCTTGTTACATCCTGAATTCCGACCATAAACTGGATTTATCTACAATTTCTATCCTGCTGTTTTCGCACGCACGCAAGGACGACACAGAAGACAGAGGACGATGCTCTGACCAAAATTTAATCAAATGAAGCAAAGCCTTAGGAAAGTTGCGCTTAATTATTGTTTTCTTGTTTTCATGAAGTCGTCAGGTGGTACCTCCCGCACTGGTAGGCACTGGACGAACCAAATATTATTACCAACGGGAAGTAATTTAGCCCAACCACCGCACCGCCCACCACCGCCTGGCCTGCTACCACAGACAAAAGAAGGATACGATTTTAGTGTTTCATCACTTGATATTTTTGTTGTTGCTGTGTGTTGTCTTTGGTTGATGCTTTTGTTCAAAAGCAATCTACACACAACATAATTTCGTACATTAAGGATAAAGTTACATAGACTGCGAACCTCTGTTGATGGCTAACCAACGGGAAAGGACGAACGATTCACGAAATTTAATTAATTTTGTCATCTCGGTCATATTAATTGGCTTTTTAAGCCCGTACTGCTGTCATTTGAGCTTATTTATCGTACGATCTTAGTTCATTGACAAGTTGAATATAATTAGTTTAAGTTGCCATGTATAAATGGCAAAGTATATATGAAAAAAGTACATTTGTTGTTTGGGGAAAACAAGAAAATATTATCAAGATTCTGCCGAAGCCACTCAATGTCAATATCACCTCTTAATAAGGTTTTAAGTGAATCAGAAGACATTCAATATTTCCTTTAATATTTTTGATAAGAACATTTTGAATAAATAGAAGTTATTAAATTTTACAAAATTTTTAATTACCAAATGTTGCCCAAAGATTTTTGAATTGATTGTTTTGTTGTTTTATTTTTTGTCTGATTTCAATAAACAAACAAATCAAAATTTCTTCTTTGGGCAAATAATCTACAATATTTTCTTATCAGCCAGACAGATACAGCGGGGCCTTACATCACCTTAAAACTGTCAAAACTAATTCCTTGTTACTAAAATGTTATTTCGTCGCTTATTTGAGCTGTTTTTAAATTAATGTCTGGCTGATAATACGCCCCACTCTGTAGATGTATATGGCTGATGGGGATTTAAACAGTTGCCCATAGAACATATAAATATTAGCTTTAAAACTACAACGTAAATGGCACGAACAAATTTTAGCTTTGATCAAATAACTTATGTCTGGCCGCCCTGGGCTCTTAAGGTTCTCCCAAACCAACGCGAAAGCGGCAAGAAACATTCGCCGATGGAAGTTTTTGTTGCATTTAGCATTGTTTATTTGTCATTTTTGTAATCATTGTGAATGATTCGCCCTCCAGAGCGGATGTTCCGCGTTGGTTTGGGAGAGACTCTACTATTTTAAAACGTTTTTTGCTATATTTTTATATTTTGTTCAATAAGTTGGCTTTGTTTTTATTTAATAACACTTTTGCAATTCATTTAACAACAAAATGGGGTTTAATTTACAACATAAATTATTAATAACTTCTATAACTTGATTCATCTTTTAGTTATAATGAGTCAAAATAAGTCTGTTTATCATGTGATGGTTATGGGGTTGGAGTAGTTATGTGTTTGGAAATTTTTTGCTCACCTTAAATATTTTGGATTATGCTCATGGAATAAACTTGTGTCCAGTTTAATATTACGTCTCCACCATCCACCAACCACAAAACCGAGATTTAGGTCATGAGATTTGTTTGGTGTTTCCACTGCACAAAAAGATCAAAAAAAGGATTATGGCAAAATATTCAAATGGTGTTTCATTTTTTTGATATGAAGTGGAATTGATATATGTAGATAGTTTTTGTTTACTTTTCCATCTGTCAATAAACGAAAATGGCGTTTAAATGGGTCGGTTCCACAGTTATTCTCCGAAAAAGAAGTTTGTTTGATTTGACATACTAATGTTTCCAAGTAGATTTGAATGACTTTTATTTAAAATCGTCATTTGAGGAGATTAAAGTTTGTATGATAAATCTTCGACATTTCAAGGAGATTTGTGACAATCTTGCTAAATCTCGGTTAAGTATCTGGTGGAAATGTAATACAAGATATTTATGGTGGTCCCATTGGTTTTATTTGAAATTCGCACCTCCAAATCTAAACACAGGTGACAAATCAGTACACAAAATTGAACCTTAGTCAAAGTTTAGATAAAATAGATTCCGTTGTATAAGTTTAACAACTCTTGGAGCCAGTTTTTCAGTGCAGAATTTAAGTTAAACCCGAGTTAACTCACCAAACTCAATAGATGTTGTTAAGAATTCAAACATTCATAAATCAATAGATTATGTTGATTTCTTATCTTCCGAGTGTAATAAGTCGTTCTGCAAACATGCTATAGATACATTAAAAAAAAACTGCTTCTTGAGTTAACTGTACCTACACAAAATTATGCCCAGAGTTAGCTTATTTGACAGTTAGCTTATGAAAAATCTTAATAACCTAATATCTTTTTGATGTTGGCTGGGGGTTTAAGGTGAGAGAAAATCGTCAGAAATGGTTAAATACAATTTTTAGTCCAATTTGATGGAAGAAAAAAGCTTCCTGGTCGCAGCTTCTACGGAATCGCTCTTTTTTGTGTAAAGATTATTTAGCATTAGATGCATCAAAACACATGAACCAGAGATGACAATTTTCTTAATGTATAGTAGATTAACGGCTGGATGGATTTTCTGCAAAATTTTTTTTTTGCGTAGTATGTTCACAAGTTGTTTTGATTTTCTTAGGACCATAAATAACGGTTTTTGGTTCATGTCATATAATTTTTATAAGTTTACTTGATTTGTTATCAGTTTTTTATGGAGAAGCTTCTGAAAAGTCTTAATAGTACTGAATACCAGCATTTTTACGGAACTGTTTCTTTTGAATCAAAAACAAAACACGTACATTTTTTTTTTTTTTTTTTTTTTGAAAACGACGTGGTCAACTTTTTTGAAACTTGATTTAGGTAATTTAATTTGTAAACACTTGTTTTGCAGTTTACTTTTAAGGAAAAAAACAATTAACTTTGCATACTTAACAGTAGGTACTTGCTATATTCTTTTTATTTTCTCTTTATTAAGATGGTGAAGGGATTTACTTATTCTTGAATTACTTTTTGCATTCGACATTTTCAAAGATTGATCTTCACATAAATTTATAAAAATAAAATAGAATACAAATACATTGACGCCACAGTGTACAACGATTAAATTATTACAAATCCAGCTTAAGAGTTCTTAGTCTTTTACTTGTACCATTGTGTAATGATATTGTATTCTAAACCTAATAATTAATATGGTGTTTGAAAACACATTTTCAGACGCTTGAGTCGCGTTTTTCCTATATGGTGATGGTGCAGCTTCGATAACAACTGTTGCTATTACATATACAATTATTTTCGTTTTAAGATATAGAATTTTGTCATTAGATTTCTAAGCTTTAGTAACATCGCTGCTTGAATTGTTTATTTCTTCTCTTATGCAGAGCATATGTGGTCCTCATAGGCATTTTAAACGCAAATAAATAGTAACCTCTTAAATGAAGTTTTTTCTTAGACCAAAACAAAGTATGAAAACATGTGCGAGAACTGTAGATAAAGTTAAAATAAAACTTAATAACGAAATAAATTTAATAAATAAAATAATAAAACAAGTCAAAAAATAAAAAAAAAAAAATATTTTTGCTTTGATTTTATTTATCCGGAAAAAACTATTTTTAAAAATTATAAATGCAAAATTTGTTGACTAACGTATAAGTATACCGGAATACGAAAATATAACAAAAACAACGCAGCCATTAACTAGATACTCGTGAATATGACAACAAAAGAGGCAATCAGCTCAAAAAACCTCAAAACATTATTTGCGTTGTTCGGTTTTTATTTGGCAAAACCTGGTATGCAGTATTATTAAAACTTTTCTAAAGATTACATGCAAGAAGTTTAATCAAAATCATTAGAGATGTTTTCAAGCTACCCGTTTTAGTGAGCTAAAACAAAAATAATTACTAACTAAAAATTGTTTTTAATGCACTGAGGGAAAAAGCTATGCACTCAGTACATAAACTTAAATGTAAATGTTATGTACTGAAGAATGTATGGGATTGCTATAAAAAATCTCTTTACTGAGTAAACTTCATGTGTGCTGGTTACAATTGAATTTATGTACCAAGTGAAACCCACCACCATCAAGCTCTTTTTCTATAAATACATTTATTGAATACAAGCCGTATATACGCAATACACATTTATCTGACTAACTTATGTAATGCAAACACAAATATTTATAACCCGCCACCAAATTATGTACCACGTACAAGCTACATGTGGTCTGTATCACCTACATTTATTAAGCACACGCGCTATAGACTCAGTACATTTCTACCTGCTATTCCATTTTAAAACCACTACCAAGTTATGCGACAGGTACAAGCTACATGAAGGTGTGTATCACCTACGTTTACTGGGCACACGTGCTATAGAATCAATACATTTCTATCTGCTATTTTATTTAAAACCCACCACCAAGTTATGTGGCAGGTACAAGCGACATGTGATGTGTACACGCGCTATAGACTCAGTACATTTCTATCTGATATTCTATTGAAAACCCACCACCAAGTTATGTGCCAGGTACAAGTTGCATCTGATGTGTATGTACCTACATACGTTTCCTCAGCACACGCGCTATACACTCAATACATTTCTATCTGCTTTTTTATTTAAGACCCACCACCAAGTCATGTGGCAGGTACAAGCGACATGTGATGTGTACTCGCGCTATGGACTCAGCACATTTCTCTCTGCCCAACTAAATAAAAAGAAACTGTGTCAAGTTTTCAACTGATTAACATTTTACCGAAGATTTGTATATTGGAAATTAGCTCAGTGGATGCATGCTCGCTCTCGGCACGGAGGGATACCAGTTCAAATACAGGTAAGTAAAACTTGACATCGTTTTCAAATAAAATAAAATAATATTAAATAAAATAATATAATTTCAGAAAGAGAAGAAGAGAATTTCAGAAGAGATGACTTATGATGATTTATGTAATGAGTATATATCCACTGTACCAACAACATCTTCCTTGTACTCAGCACAAATACCCAGACCTAATTTATTCAATTTGTTAATGCAATATTTATTTTTATGTTCTGAGTACATAGCAAATTTACCCACTAAATCAACTATTTACTCATCATAAATACCTGTGGCTTCATTATTTAAAGCATCCATAAAATATTTATATTTTTGTAATGAGTACATATCAACTACATAGACGCTTTAGCAGAAAACCGGCATTTATTCATTTATTTAATCAATTTCATTTTTATATCTATTCACTGAGTACATAGAAGCTGTTCTCACTACAAAATCATTAATTTTGATTTGTGATAAGTCCATAGGAGAATTAAATTTGTATAATGAGGGCACAGCATCTGTACTAACGGCATAATAATTCAGAATCGCGAATGACCGACGGGCTTGGAAACTATACTCACTACAATAATCATTGACTCGTCACAAATAACCTACGGCTCGATACGTACTACGACCATATTGCATTAATATTTATGTGGTGAGGACATATAAGCTGTGCGCACTACATAAAAGGGTCAAAACCACGAAAATTCGAAAAAAAATTGTGCAATGGGTCCATAGAATTCTTTATTGGCTAAAGTGCTAATACAGAATTTATTTAGCCAGTAAAGATTTCAATATTTAACTAGTACATAATGTTATGTGTGCAGAAATTTATGGGATAGGTACATACATTTATGTGCTGAGTGCATACATTTCTCCTCAGAGTGAAAAACAACCAATTGAGCTGGCTACCACTAAATATTCCATAAGGCTGGAATTATAGAAAACAAAAATAATATATATATATTAATTAAAATAATTTCATTTTGTTTGCTCATAAGTCCAAACTCTGAAAACTTCATCCATATCGATGTAGCTGTTTCAGAGAAACCAAAAACTAATTAAAGTGGGCGTGTTCAAAAGTACTTTCAAATTTTGAGCAAATTGAGTAAAAATTTCACAATAAAGTGTAAGAAGTGGGTGTGGCAGTAGAGCGGATTTAACTATAAAACTGTTCCTCGATTTCTTTTCTTGCTCATAGAAACAGACTCTAAAAATTACATTCAAATCGTTGTTGTCGAAAAACCAGCCATTTCCGTGAACTCCATGAAACAAAGAAATAAGAAAATATTTTACTAAGGGTTCGCAAATAAAACTTATTTCCTTTATTCAAACTGAAACAACAATTACTTCACAAAATAAAACGCTTTTATTTCAAATACTTTTATTATAACCAAGCACAAGTATGCAACTCTTTATTTACACTGACATTTATTCATTCACTTTCAAAATCAAACTGCCACTTTCGGACTGGTGGCCCTGTATTTATATCCGAAATACAGGGTTCTAGAATTTTCTAGGGTCTGATAGATGGTGCTTTCCAAAAAGGTTTCGTCAATTATTCCAGGACGAACGAGGCTGGACACCAACCGTGATGGATTTATTAACTGGGCATATTCACCACATTACCCCCTCTTAGGATTGATCGTCCCGACTAATCCATTATTCCCACCGTTATAACGATGTTAACAGTCGCAGTGTACTACTTTAAGCTTACCCCTTACTCCTCTCTGAATGCGTTAAACCACATCATTGATTCGCTTCACAACGGTTTATCGGCCTTCCCAGTTTTGTTGAAGTTTTGGTGACAGTCCCTTTTGTCGGTGAGGATTGTAAAACCGCACCAGGTCTCCTTCTTGGAATTCCATCGTTTTTTATGTTTTCATGTTTGTTTTTTATGTTTTTCCTTGTCCGTTGATGAATGTCAATGAGTCTTTTGTTTTGAGGTTATCCACATATTCATCTGACCTTTCCGGTTTTCGGCATCCAAATTTGACTTCACTGGGCAGCCGTATTGTTGTGCCAAACAGGATCTCCGATGGTGTATGTCCTGTTGAACTATGAACCGCACTTCTATAGGCCATCAAGAACAATGGAATATGGCGGTCCCAGTCTCGTTGGTAGTCACCTACAACCTTGGATAGATGTTCTTTAAGAGTCCTGTTGAATCGTTCTACCTCTGGACTTCTATCGCAGTTGTCACCCCATTCTGGTTTTTCTTCGTGTTCCTTCCATGCAAGAATGGGTTCTATATCCGAGTCTTCTTGTTGGGCAGTCCTCATTTCGTCATTGCTCCAACCGTATATGGGATCGGCTCTTATTCGTTGGATGGCAACCGCTTCCTTTTCTTCTTGACGCGTGCAATGCTTACAGTCCTGCTTACACGGTCGTCGAGACAATGCATCTGCGTTTGAGTGCAGCTTTCCTCTTCGATGTTGAATTTCGTAGTCGTATGTCTGCAGTGCCTCGATCGATCTTGCTACTTGACCTTCTGGATTTTTGAAGTTCAGAAGCCAATTAAGCGCACCATGATCTGTCCGAAGGAGGAACTTCTGCCCATAGATGTACTTATGGAAGAGCTAAGTTGCCAAAATCAATGCTAGAAGTTCCCTTCTGGTGACACAATAATTCCGCTCTGGCCTCGAGAGTACCTGACTGTAGTAGCGACGACTTTTTCTTCTCCGTCATGGGTTTGCGACAATGCTCCAATTCTAACATTACTGGCATCGGCGTCGATGATGAAAGGTTTGCCTGGAGTCAGATAGGTCAGCACAGGAGCATTACAGAAGCGTAGCTTGAGTTCCTGAAAACTTTTCTCGCGGTCACCTGACCATTTGATCGGCTTTCCCTTTTCAGTAAGCTGATGTAAGCTTATAGCGATTCCAGCAAAGTCTGTTACAAAGTGCCGATAATATGTGGCTAGACCAAGAAAGCTACGGAGTTGGTGTTTATCCTGTGGTGTTGGCCAATTCTTCACAGTGTCAACATTCTCAGGATCAGTCTTTACTCCTTGGGATGAGATAATATGTCCCAGGTATTTAACTTCGGTCTTGAAAAACGCACATTTATCTGGATTTAGTACAGCCTTAAGGTTTTCGCAATGCTCGTCAAAAGTTTTTCCATAAACGATGACATGGTCCAAATATACAAGGCATGATTTCCAAGTAAGGCCTTGAAGAACACACTCCATCAGACGCTTGCCGGAGCGTTGCACAGTCCGAATGGCATCACTTTAAACTGCCACAGACCATTTCCGGTTGAGAAAGTTGTCTTCTCTCGATCTTCTGGATGGATTTCTACCTGCCAGTAGCCACTCTTCAAGTCTAACGTCGAGAACCATTGAGTTCCTTCCATTGCATCCAATGTATCGCTGATTCTGGGCAAAGGGTAGCTGTATTTCTTTGTCACATCGTTCAGCCTACGATAGTCCACACAAAATCGTGTACTTCCATCTTTCTTTTTGACAAGAACCACTGGTGACGCCCAAGGGCTTTTGGAATTTTCGATAAGCCCATTTCTTCATTGTCGATATCATTTCTTCAACTTCGGCTTGTTTGGCTAATGGGAGACGTCTTGCTGGTTGTCGAATCGGTCTCGCATCACCTGTGTCGATTCGATGCTGTACCAGTTGTGTTCGACCATACTGCCCACTCGGTGAAGAAAATATATCAGCGTACTCATGAAGACGGCTTCCAGCAACACTTAGCTGATGTTGACTTAGATTAGATGGCTTGAGAATTTTGGCTTTCATGGAGCTGAATTTTCCGGGGTTCACAGGTTCTTCTGCGTTCATTTCTGTGATTTTAGTTACTGCGGTCACAGATTCGCATCTTCCAATTATTTCTCCTTTCTTGAGCTTGACCTCGTACGGTTTGATGTTCAGAATCCGTACGGGTACGATGTTGTTCTTTGGTTCCACAAGAGTCTTCCCTAAGATGATGTTTTGGAAAGCTTTCTCAGACTCTGGTTCCACCATGAGGTATCAGAGCAAACGCTAATGCTTCAGAAAGTGTGCGTTTTCCAGCAGTTCGAATTGCTCGCTGGAGGTTGATGTCGGAAACTGCACGGACAAAAGCCTCCGTTTCTAGCTGGTTTGTAATTTCATCTCCTGCAGTCGGATATGCTAGGTGTGACAACCGTTCAATGTCTGCTTGGAGTTGTTGCAGACTTTCACCTCTTTTCTGGACTCTGGTATTGAGCTGGACGCGGAAGACTTCTTGTATATGGCTATCGCCGAAGCGTTTGTCAATGACCTGAACAAGAGCACTGAAGTTGCCGTTCTGGTCTTCTTGTATGGTTTGCAAAAGATCAGCAGCAGAACCTCTAAGGGCAAGCGTCAGGGCAATAAACTTGTCTTCGTCATCCCAGGCATTTGTTGTTGCGGCTGCCTCAAACTGCTTCTTGTAGATTCACCAAGAATTTTGTCCATCAAAGGTGGATGCATTTCTTTCTTCTTAGAAAAATCGCAACTGTCCTCTTTTACCTTCATTTTCCTAACCTTATCTAATTCATTGGCAAAGTTCTGCATTTTGTCTTCAAATTTCTCGAACTGTTTTTCGACGTTTTCAACGAGTTCATCAATAGCCATGAATTTATTTTTAAATGAATTTAGCTTACTTTCGATTAGGCTTTTCTGGTCGTCTAGAAGGTTCTTTTGCTCGATGCGTTGTTCTTCCAATCGTACAAGCAGATTCTTTTGGTCATTTCGCTGTTCTTCTAGAAGATTCTTTTGCTCCTTTCGTTGGTCTTCAAACTGGGCGAGCAGCTGAGCCACCATATTGGTAATGTCTAAGCTTGTACTTACTTGCTCTTCTTGTATCTCAATCTCAAATAGAAACGTGTTTGGATTTTCATCGTGGTGACTTAAATCTTCCTGCAGACGGATAATGAGGTCAATTTTCGTTCCAGCAGTAGGAAGACCTCGTCTCTTTAGTTCTGCTTTAAGTTCAACACATTTCAATGTATTCACAATTTTACCCATTTTTTCTTTTTTTTTTTCTATTTTGTTCTTATATTTTTGTTATCACTTTTCACAAACACCTTTCTTATTTGTTCACTAATCCACACACTTTATCAATTTTTCACCATCAACAATTATCTGAATTCACAGATTAAATAAGTTTTATTCCACTTTTTCTGACACCAATGTAATATTGTACTAAGGGTTCGCAAATGAAACTTATTTCCTTTATTCAAACTTTCAAAGTTTTAAAAAAAACTTCACAAAATAAAACGCTTTTATTTCAAATACTTTTATTTCTAATACTTTTATTATTTTCACTTTCAAAATCAAACTGCCGTTTTCGGACTGGTGGCCCTGTATTTATATCCGAAATACAGGGTTCTAGAATTTTCTAGGGTTTGCTACTAATGTGGCATTGCTTACATAACTGGGCATATTCACCACACTATTAAAATATGTTTTTTTTTATTTGTTATGTAGTAGCCCGTAGTGTAATGGATAGTGCGTTGGACTGTCAGCCAGCGTTACCACAATGTTACAAATGTAACAAAAGTATTACACTATTTTTAAATTTTATTTCGTTGTTACATGTTAATTTTTTTCATTTTTCTACACTTTTTGCCATAAAATATTATTGTCAACTTTTGTCTGTTTTTAATATTTGTTCAAGTAAAACTTGCAACAATTTTCTTATCTGTGGGTTTTATTTCACATTACTAATAGAAACTACGTTTATGTCTGGTGTTGAAGGTAGTTTGAACTACGCTTCCAGTCATTTGTACCTGCTTCGAGTTGACATTGGCTTAGCTGAACTCGATCACACTGGCTGAGTGCAATCGAGCCGAAACCTTGTTACCCATATCTAAAAAGCTTTAACTCGATCGCTCATTTTTTTATAATAAACACTGTGCAAGAAATGTGTTCATAAGTTAGAAGCAAACTCTGATGTTTCTTTTAGAAATAAATGGTCTAGTTAAAAAGCAATCCCCGTCCTTATTAGATTTCCCAGACCCAGTTTTTCAGTGCAGGATTAAGGTTAAACCCAATTTAACTGACTTAATTCAGTGACTTAGCTCTGAATTAACTCAGATGATTTTAATATTCTATCTTCCGTAATTGTCAAGTGGTTCTGGGTTCATAATGGACTGAAAATCTTATTCTGTATGTAACTGCAGACAAATCTTTTTCCTGAGATTAATTCTGGTCGTAATTCACTCTTAAAAACCAGACCTTAGACGGTTATCTTGTTTGACAGTAGTGGTATCTTTGTTTCAAATCTCATTTTTGTGACGTTTTGGTATGAACAAAACCGACATAAAAAAATAAATTTCAAACTGAGATAGAACTTTTTGCATACACCAAATTTTATAGATACCTACATATATGGGAATATGATTTTTTTTTTTTTAATTAAATGAAATTTCACTTTAGTCAAGATGAAGACAAGCGATTGTGCTCCTAAATTTTGACAACTGCAAGAAAACCACGAAAAATATTTCTTTAATTTTTTTTTTTTTACAATTTGTTACAATTTTTCTGCTTTTGTTACATTTTTTCTAAAAAAAATGTTACACTTTCGTGAAGGCCTGCGGCAACGCTGACTGTCACGCTGAAGGTCTGCGTTCACTTCCCAGCCTCGTCTACGTAAAAACTAAAAAAAAAATTTTCATTTCAGACAAGAAAAAAAAAACACATGGGATATCAAAATTATGTGTGTTCGGGAGGTGATGACTTTCATGAGCTTTTAGCTTATAAGGGTGTTTAAAAGCCTGTTAAATTTAAAAGCAATTGGTTAAACCACAAATCCCCATTTTAAGGCTAAATGACCTTTTAAATATTTAAAATGTCTTCATGAAATCGGCCATAAGGCAAGTATTTAAAAGTGATAACCAGTTATTAAAAAAACAAAATAGGATTGTTATTTTTTTGATTATTTTTTCTCGTAGCAGTTAAGAGCTATAACTCGTTTAAATGCAAAATATTAAAAAATTAGTACAACGCAATTTTTTAGAGGCTAATTTTTGGTAAAAAATATTTAGAGACGTTTATTCGATAAAATCAAAAACATTAATTCAAGATAGCAACACCCCTACATGAGGTGTTGCAGGTCAAAAATACATATTTTTGTGCCCTACCAAATTCTTCCCTATTTTAATATTATAAAGAATTAAAGACCGCAAGTAACAACCACTCGTGCATCGAATACCTACCTACCTATTCTCATCAACAGTGTGTTACTTAATAATAATCAATAAATCTTTTCCAAAAATATACTCTCGCATAAGAGTCATTGTCAAATTGGTTGCATCAACATCAACATGTTTTTTCTTTTATTTTTCCATTTTAATCCCTCGCCATAAAGTGTATAGTTAAACGTTTAAGTGGGTGTATTTTGTGTTAACTTTTATTGATGTTTATTGATGTAACAAATAGAGCAGTCTATACGCCCACCCTTAGGGTTTTATTTTTTTTTTTTTTTTCTTAGGTTTTTACTAAATTTTCCCAAAAGCCTTGTTCCTATCTAGGTATATAATTGAATGGCATGGTTAGAGAGCTGCCCTATATAATTCTTCAATGTGATTACTCGATACAATTTAACTGACTTTTTTGTCTTTTGGAAAATAAAAACCCGGTTGGGGGACAAACGACCGTCATTTGTTCGTTTGTATTTGATAACATCGCGGGCGTGGCAGGGCGTTGTTGCTATATTGTTAGTAACTAATATCTAAAAACATGCAAGCAAAGGCAAAATTTATAAAGAATAAGAACCTTTCACGTTGGTTGGCCCCCTTAGTTTTTTTTTTGTCAATTGCTGTTATATTTTTTTATGGGGAAGACGATAGTGTAATTTGGAACAACAAAAAAAAAAAAGTTAATGTAGTGGCACAAAAGGATTTTGATTTATACCTATGACAGAACTGATAAAAGACTGCTTATTTTCGACTCATGTCCCGAAGGATATAAAATGGGTTATAATTATTATTATTTTTTTTTGTTAGAATCCATTTGAGGAGATTTATATTTGGCAATGATTAAATGACAAAGAAGTACTGCATTTCTATGAAGATTGATATTATGTAGGTTGATATGACATTAGGTTGTTGTATTATGTCATTTGTTCGTGTAGACAGGTAGTAGCCCGTAGCGTAATGGTTAGTGCGTTCGGCTGACACGCTGGAGGTCTGAAATCGCTTCCCAGCCTCGTTCACCTAAAAAACTAAAAAGTTTTTTTTCAGGGCTACTGCCTCTTGCGAGGAATTGACAAATCCTCCAAGAGTATCACTTGTCACGAATAAGTGCTTCTCGTCTAGCCGTTCGGATTCGGCATAAAATTGTAGGTCCCTTCCATTCCTGTCGAAAGGCGCACACAGGAATGGTTGCGAGTTGTTAGTCACTAGGCCCTGGTTCTTCATGAGCCGTTGTGCCACCCGATTTATTTTATTTATTATTCGTGTAGACAGACATATATTAAGGTTTTAATTATTAGATATACCTACCAACTTAACATTACATTACGATGCCAGAGTCCAATAGGTAACTAAGGTGGTACGCAGGGTCAAGTGTCGAAAAAATCAGTTTTCAACAAATAACTTTTTAATGATAAATGCTATCGAAGAGAATTTTGTTTAAAGTTTGTAGATCACAAAATTCTCTACAAAAAAGATTCGCAAACTTTTTGCCTATGACCATTGATTAAGAAAGTACAGCTATTTAAAAGAAAAACATAAAATGACGAAAATATTGTTGTTTTTTAGTATAAATTTTAAAACGTCAATGCTATTGAAAAAAGTCTGGTTATACGCTTTTTTCCTACGACTAAATAAATAAATAAATTGGCTCGTGAAGAACTAGGGCCTAGTGACCTAGTGACTAACCTACAATATTATGCCGAATCCGAACGGCTAGACGAGAAGCAGTTCCTACGACAGTTATACTAAAAAAACAAAATATTTTCGTCATTTTATGTTTGTTTTTAAATAGCTATACTTTCTTAGTCATTGGTTGTAGGAAAAAAGTTTATGAGTCTTTTCTGTAGAGAATTTTATGATCTACAAAGTGTAGTCAAACTGCTTTTCGATAGCATTTGCTAAAAACTGATTTTTTCGACACTTCACCGTATACGTAAAAAGTTATGCTCCTGTCAGATCGACGGGGACTTCTCGCCATTGCTTTGTTATATGGTCAGTCGAAGGTCCCCAGCGTTATTAACTTCCCATTGGAAGTTATTGTAATGGGTGCGATTTGTCGAATTGAAAATGTTGACATATCTTCACGTTTCGATGTCTCTAGAATCAGAATTCGTAGTTTTTAGCAAGATGTCTGTATGTGTGTATGTACGTGTGTTCGGGGTAATTTTTTCGTCCACCAAATCTCAAGGACGCATAAAGATATCGACCTCGGATAAATTTTATTTTACAGATAATATTGTCATAACATGCTGAAAAGGTAACAGTTGAAAAATAATTTTCGTCTCAAATATTTCAAGAACAAAAAGTGATTTCGAACCCAGTCTATTTTTTTTTTTCACATATAATGACGTAGTCAACAACTGATAATTTTTTTTTTCTTAAACTGAATAAACAGTTTTTTTTTTAGAGCAAAAAAACTTGACAAAAAACTATTTAAAATTCTTATCAAATGTTTAACTCGTATATTTTGAAAAAAATAATGACATTGATTTCAAATTCTTACCAAAAATGTATACCTATACCATCTAAATGTTGTGTTATTTTGAGATTTTGAAAACCACCATTTAAAAAGCTAAAAATCAAAATGTTGCAAGAAAAAATTTTTCAAAAATGTTTTAATACAAAAAATTCTTGCACTCAAAATCGCTTCAAAATCAAAATTTTGCATATGACACTTAATTTGCCTTTTTCTTTAAAACCATGTTTTTTTTTAAGTACACTCCCCTGATTTTTGATATTTTGTTAGCCAAAAGTCTGTTTTGCAATAATTGGCTTAAATAATAATAATTAATACCTCCATACCGAGAAGAGTTAGGAAAAAAGAGTACAAAATATGTATAGGTAATGTCACATTTTGCCCTGTGTCTCTATATCTATACCTACCTATATACTGATTATCCAAAAAAGTTATTACATTAAAAATATATAATTATATAATATATAGTCTACCACCCACCACTAAGGTAAATATGTTCATATGTATATGGTTTTCAAGTGCACCAATGGGAAGTTACTAGTGTGGGTCGACCCCAGACTCATTTTCTGAATTTTGTTTCAGTTTTGAGATTTTTATGTCTGAAAATGAAAACAAACAAAAATTTCTGGCAATTTTTGTTTCTTTGTGTGAAAGGTACAAGGAAATTAAAGGAAAACGTCGAAAAAATCTCCACTAACTGATTTCCCTCTGTGAAAGGCCTAAAGCCTAACGTTCTGGACAAATGAAGTGCTTATTAAAATTTGGTATAATATTTTTTGTGAAACAGCAGCGGTACAGAACACATTTTGATTCTTAACTTTGTCAATTTATGAAAATATTATAAGATGTTTAAAAATCATCCATGTGCACAGGCATAAGTCAGTGTTCAAATAACTATAAGGACTTTTTTCCCCAAAAATAGAAAGCTTTTATTTTATTTTTTATCAAGGTTCAACAATCTGCTAACTAATTCCAGCTTATTGAGGAAATATATTTGATTATATCTTATTACCGATTTATATTTAAAAACCCAAAAACAAACTAAATATATTTGAGACTTTACCTTACTTTATATAAATGTATAAGGACAAGATTTTAGATTTATTATGAACTTTAAAAGTTTCGCTTATCTTTTTACTGCGTACAAACTATCAGGGTTATGATGTTAAGTTTTGATATTGAAACAAACTTTTATGTTGCTTTATGTTTGGTATTAATGGATATCGAAAATAAGTCCTACATCCATAAAAGGAAGAATCAAAAGCATTTAAGATGTAGGTTAGGTATATACATTATCATGACATGCATGAAGCATGCATCGATCAAAATATTTGCAGTTGTTTAAGGGCGGAGATTACCAATATTTGCACTTGAAATTCGGCTGCGGTATCTAAGCACCTCATATATGTGGTAAAAAGGTTAATAATTGGTCAAAAAAAAGTCAAGAAGTTTCAGAAATTGGTCAGGAAGATTTTAATCAATGGTTAAGGTTTTTAGCACCTTACTTATGGGATATTCGCAAAAAAAGTATACCATTCGAAAGGTCATCGCATATTGTCATAAAAGCGCATCGACAGTGTGTCATTGGTCAGCCATACGTTTTTTTTTTTTTTTTAATTTATTTAAAATCATTTAAAAAAAAACATTTATGACAATTTGGTGGCCTTTGGAATGATATACTAAAACTACTTGACCTTTTTTGACCAATTACTGACCTTTTAGATGGCATACATTAATTGGGAATATCACATATATGATGTGCTAGCGTCCCGGCCCTTAGATACGATTATATACAATACATTTATTGGAACATATGGGACCTTATCTTATATAGGGTGTCCCAACTTGTTGGGATACAAAAAAAAAATTCAAATAAGTTTCAAATAAATATGGACGATGATCGTCTGAAGACGTCGTTTTGACGATGGTATTACTTTGTGAAACTCAAAAATTCATGAATCGTCTGAACGACGTCACTTAGGCGATTTAATTATTGCTTCGTATTACAATCGTCCTATACATTTTGGTGTATTTCTTAAATTAAAAAAAAAAAGATATTTTTTCGGTGCGGGCGATATGTTCAAGGTTATGTCGTTTTATTATTTGTGTTTTTTTCTTCACATTTACACATTTTTTCCGTTATCCAATAAACTAACGTGAATTACTTAGCAAATAAGAATTTTAAAATATAAAATTTCCAACATTTTGATATATTTTCGAAGATAATGCGATACCGCAGTCAAAAGTTACAGCCATTTTGATCGCGCTAAAATTAAAACTCCGGAGTGAATAATAATACTTTATTAAAATTAAAACTGTTATTAAAATTAATATAAATAACAAAATGGCTGTAACTTTTGACTGCGTTATCGCATCATCTTCAAAAATACATATATCAAAATGTTGAAAATTTAGTGTTCTAAAATTCTTCGTTGGAAAGTAATTCACGTAAGTTTCTTTGGGAACGTCAAAAATGTGCAATTGCAAAAAAAAATTAAAACAAAACGACATAACATTGTAAAAATTCCCCGCACCGAAAAAAAAAGTATGTATATACGAAACATGGTTTAATTGCCTACAACCTTGGCCTTATAGTTTCTCCTCTAAGACCAATCGGCGATATAGGTCCATTCGCATTTTTCAAAATGGTGGATTTTGTCAGGGTCATGGATGGCGTCTCGAATACCCGGACATAAGCTTTTCTAATAGCCCTCTTTCATTTATAAAGAAATCAGCTTAACAATATTTCATTCCACGAAAAAGTATCTTTATTGTACTTTATCGGCTCAATTGATTTAGTAGCAATATAACAAACTCTCTAATTTTCTACTGGGATATCGCATCAAATTCAAAACTATATGAAAATGTGTTAAAATTTGTGGTCTACAATTTGTAGCATGGGAACAATTTACGTTAGTTTCTTACAAACCGAGAAAAATGTGAAAAAGTAAAACAAGAAAAAAAACGACAGAACATTATATTGTCCACGCAGAAAAAAGTTTTGATGACAAATGAAAGATAATATTATTTCCAACACATTTCGATAGTTTCAGAGATATAGATCAATTCGCGTTTTCCAAAATGGCGGATTTCCCCAGTGGTATGGCGTTTCTAAAAACAGGGTTAAAGCCTTTCTAACAGCTCTCTTTCATTTATACAAAATTCAGCCGTCCTATATTTCGTTCCTTGTTTTTTAACTAATTTTCCTGTACTATTATTTCAAATTCAGATTCCAACGAAATGAAAGAGAATAACCAATGTTCAAGAAAACAGTATAGGTACATCGTGCATACTACGTTCTGTATGTATAGTACATTTCTTTAGTGTAAACTCGAGTCAATATTGTTGTATACATAATTTTAAGTTGGAATTGTTCATTCTCTCAGAAATACATATTTTACCACTCAGCCATTATTGAACAACAGCTGCCATAACTTCAAGTAGTTGACTTACTTGATTTATGCCATAATAAAACTGTCATCAGATGGTTGGAATGTTAATAGACAATGTTTTTTCTTAGTTTTTGCCAAAAGTATTTCATTGAATATCCTCTTCTCTTTGCCAATATTTCTGTAGTTCTACGTTGACTATCATTTTCATTCTGCAAGAAGTTAACTATCTAACTTTTATTATTTTTTTTATTCAACAAGAAAAATATTCTCAATTTGCTTGTGTCAATACCCTTGCATTTCAATCGAATTGCAATCATTATTCTCATAAATATCGACATTCAACGGAAATGGACAAGAGACCGTTTTGTGTTTCACATAGAATAAGGAAAGTCCAAAAAAAAAATTTGCATGCGAAGAAGCTTTCTAATGGCAATAACGATTTAATCACTGCTGCCAATTATACTCTTTTGTAAATGAGAGGATATCTAGCCATGGTTCCAAGGAATCGATTATTATCAATCGTTTGTATCCTTTTTCCAATGATGAAATCTACCGTACACATACTCAACTCCCATCG
This sequence comes from Melangyna quadrimaculata, assembly GCA_949320155.1. Lineage (NCBI taxonomy): Eukaryota > Metazoa > Arthropoda > Insecta > Diptera > Syrphidae > Melangyna > Melangyna quadrimaculata. The sequence continues at coordinate 380,449,800 of OX439483.1, forward strand.
GGTGGCTGAAGTTCTCATATCAGACGGTGCAGGTAGATACCTGTGAATGTCCGTATAGATACTCGAGACTAGAGTGTTACTGCTTGAAGGACGACGTCAATATCATGTAACAGGATGTGAACAACGCAAATGAATGTCAAATCATGCAAAACAAGGTCGCTTTGTAAACTCGGAACTGTCGTTTGGACTTGTTCCAAATGCTAATTAATGCTTTCAACAAGTCAGATCCAGAAAAACAAACTTCAAACGAACTAAACGATGGCAATGGATTGAGAATGAGGAAAAATGGTATGAATTTATTGTTTTATTTGCAGAAATAGATAATTCTCGGTCTCCACGCGGAGGGAGGAAGTTTGCTTTTTAAAAATGTTTTTAGTCAGAAGCGTTTTTTTTTTTCAGTGATAAATACATAAATTACAATGATGGAATAAGAACTATCGTCAACATTTAAATTGAAAAAAAGGTTTTTACAAACTTTATGTATCAATGCCTTAATATGAAGTTGTGTGTAGTAAAAAAAAAAAAAAAAAAGGTTTTCAAAAACGATCAGTATACTCTGTCGAACGAAAATAGTCAGTACAGCAAGAGGAAGATGTAAGAGCTTTTTGAAAAACACTGGTGCCTGTTGCTGATTGCATTGTACCTACTCAGCTAAACAAATTTCCACTGAAATAAAAAAAGGACCTCTGATTTACCTACAAATTGTTTTTGTAATCTTGGTCAAACCCACGTACATATATCCCACCATGACCTTCCTACTGCACATCAATCTGCAGAAGTGCTGACTGCTGATTGTGTGCCTTCTTATGTAATCAACCTTCAACCCTCTTTGTGTGTAGGCAGTGATGCTAAACTTTTCCAGTTGGCATGCCCACACAAATGAACGAAAATGCCCTTTTCGTTCACGCAGTTGTCAACAAATGCAATATCATAAGTTTTAGTAAAATTATAGTTAGCGTTTTCATTTTATTGATTTCCTATATTAAATTAATTGTTTATAAAGCTTTTTTTCGTATTTTTATATACTTATGGGTACAGTAACATAATGTTTTATACTAAAAACTATGTTATAAACTCAGACATTTAAGATCCTCTTGCCAGATCATCTGGGAACGTTTCTTGCTTCCCTTTTCTTCAGACGTTTTACTATTGAGGAATACCAAAAACATTAGAACTTAATAAAAGAAAAAGTGTGCCCAACTTCAAGCTGGGATTAGGAAGAGCATGTATCGGGAGCTGGAGGAAATATCTGCACCGGCTGCAGATGCAAACCAAGCTATTCAGGAACTGCGACATGCCAACATGATCAAGGGCGCAACTATTTTCAAAATCGCCGCACAGAGAAGGAACAATGCTCAGGAGATTCGTTCAGCAAAATTCATTAACAACGCTCAAGGCCAACTCCTTGTGGATGACGACAAAATTCTTCACAGATGGCAGGAGTATTGTGAAGGACTTTTGAATGAACATTTTCCGAGGATATACTTCCCAATAACTGCACCTAACAATGAAGAAGTCGCCGACATCACAGTCGAAGAAGTTAGTGATGCGGTGAAAAACTCAAAAAAGGGAAAAGCCATTGGTCCAGACAAGATACCCGTTCTGGAAAAAAATGGGAGACATCGGGTCTAGATGGCTCATGATTCTCATCTCCAAACTTATCTGCGGTGACCAAATGCCTAATCAGTGAAGGGAAAGTTACCTTCTTCCAATCTACAAGAGGAAGGGTGATACACGAAATTGCGACAGCTACCGTTCGATCAAGCTGATGTCACACACGATTAAGATCGTTGAGCGGATATTGGATGGCCGCCTACGAAAAATAATACGGCCGTTTGACGACCAGTGCGGGTTTGTTTAGGGTAAATCAGCCACAGATGCTATTCAGAGTATAAGAATCAGAATGGAAAAATATCGGGATTCCTTGAGAGATTTGCATATTGTATTCGTTGATTTTTAAAAAGCATTCGACAGACAACTACGAGATATGATATGGGTTGCACTTAGGCAACGAGGAGTTCCGGAAGTCTACGTGCGGATGGTCATGGACATGTACAAGCAAGTTAAAACAAAGGTTAATTGCCCCGCAGGAATCACCGAAGAGTTCCCAATTAGAGTAGATGTGCACAAGGGAAACGTCTTGAGTCCTTTGCTCTTTATTACTGTCCTTGACTTTCTGCTTGAGAATAAGCTGACGGACCCAAAGTGAATCAGTTATTCTTTGCCTACGATGGAGCCATCATAAGTAAAGATCCCGTGTCCTTGCAACGAGCACTTGATATACGGGTGGATGTTCTGGAGGGAAATGGATACCGCATTAGCTCGAAAAAGACCGAATACCTATGATGTCCATTTTCTGATCCACACAGGCCTATTCCGGACATCTTTTTGAATGGAACAGTGCTTCCCAAGTGCGAAAAGTTTAAATATCTTGGATCAATGATCAATAACGAAGGATCTTGTGATGACGACATCAACCATCGCGTAAGCGTAGGGTGGATGAAGTGGCGGGAAAAACTCTGCCATCTTCTGTGATAGAAAAATGCCCCCTATGCTGAAAGGAAAGCTCTACACGGCAGTTGTTCTTCTAGCGATTACATACGGTTCACAGTGTTGGACAATGTACAAGAAGTATGAGTAAATTGACGGCAGCTGAAATAAAGATGCTTCGCATGACAGCAGGAGTGACAAAGCGCGATCGAACAAGAAGCAAGAGAATTCGAGGAAGCCTACACGTCAAAAATAACATCTTGGACAAAGTACAGCATGACCAACTTAGCTGGTACTGTCATGTACAAAGAAGATGCCATAAGAACCCAGTTGAAAAGGCAATAGCACAAGACGTTCCAACACTATCGCGGAAGACAGGCAGGCGCAAATACTCCTGGGTGAAACAAATGCAACGACATCTGCATTTAGTTGGCCTCAGACATGGAACAATCCAAAACCGGGAGGCCTGTCGACGTTTTCTGAGGTCAACCCGGCGAACCCCACTAGTTTAACCTTAGGTGAAGCAGTTGAGTGGGAGAGTTGTGGTCCCCATCGAGATCATGACAATCGCCGCCGGTTAATGAAGAAGAAGAAGAAGATGAAGAAGAAGAAGGAGAAGATTAGAACTTAATATTAATTAATAATATTGGATGAACATATATTATCTAATTAACAGCCAGCGAAACTCCTTAACAGAAAAAGACAAAAGCGATCCACGCATCCGTGCAATGGAAAATAATCTACGCCTGACAACAAAACAACGAGAACAGTTCGCTTGACATTTGTTGACGTTCAGAAAATTGAAAATGAGTGCATTCAGTAAACAAATTGAAATGGGTTGCTTCAAAGTTTGAAAGTTTGAATAATATTGCATTAAAATGCAGACATATTTTATAAAATGAATAAAAAGGATTGAAACATAGAAATGCCCTTTTTTGAACTGAGAGTCATCAAAAGATGCCCTTTCTCCCTTTTAGCTTATTTTTCCATGCAAAATGCCCACAAAAAGGGCATTTGCCCACGATCTGGCATGACTGTGTGTAGGCACAATGAATGAGAGTTGCCATTGCCACGTGAGTTGATCTATATCATTTCGGTTTTGGTTTTTGGTAGGATTTAGGCTTTTTTAGAGCTTTTTGAGAACAAATAAATAAACATAAGGAAGAAAGATGTGATTAATTGCCGTTTTTCTATGTCCATGTTAATTTTAATCTGTGGAAATTCGTTAAAGTGTGGTACCAAAATGGTTGACTCTTATCTTATATGAGAAATAGACATTTACAATGATTTGATAAGGTGCGGTTCAGTAAGTGATGTAATTTTCAATTCCTTACCAAATAAATTTGTGTTTATGCTAAGATAAATAAATTTTGTATGTGTATTAAGTTAGCAGCGCAACTCCGAAAATTCATAAAAAAATTATATAGTCCTGAGCTGCTAATCTATTGCTAATTTGTAACGGAAAAAAATTATTGCGCTGTTGGATTTCGAGATACGGGGTTACCTGCTAATTTGACCTCAATATAGCAGGACTACTTTCTTAAAATCGAAGATGAACGACCTGGGAGTGGACAAATGTTCAAAAAAACTTTATTGCTAATTTGTAACGAAGAAAAAATATTACTTTTTTTTTTCGTTTACGAGATACAGGGTTACCTGCTAACTTGACGTCAAGTTAGCAGGTAACCCCGTATCTCGAAATCCAACAGCAAAATAATTTTTTTTTCGTTACAAATTAGCAATAAATTAGCAGCTTAAGACTATTTATTAATGTCATTAGGCGTGTTCAGGAAAGGGAGATATCGGAGGGCCTCAGCAATCTCAGTTGCCTAAACAGGATTCCTCAGCAAAAAATCTGGGGAAAAAATACTGGAAAATACTGGGGAAAAAAAAATTGTTGGATTGCTTGCTTAGATTTTGACGGAGCAAAATCTGTATCTCTGTTTCGTGAACGCGCCTATTATGTAAAGAATAAAATTAATCCAAGGCCGTGCATTATTTGTTCTGCAGATATTAACAACACGCAAAAGTCAACACCAGCGGTACAATTAATCAAAAGTCCGTTCAATTGCTTGCGTATACAGACGACCGAGACATTGTCGGCAGAACGAAGCAAGCTGTGACAGGCGCATTTGCTAGCATTGAATCGGAGGCGGCTAAAATGGGATAAGCGGTTAATGAGGACAAGACGAAGTATATGCTGTCATCGAGAAAGGAATCTCAACATCGTTGATTTGGGCAAAATATCACGATGGACAGCTATAGCTTCGAAATTGTCTACCTGGGATCCACTATTACCTCGCAAAATGACATCAGTGCAAAGATCATACGAAGAATTGCTCTTGCCAACCGCTGTTTCTTCGGTCTAAGAAGGCATTTAAGTAGTAAGGCCCTCTCTCAGAGAACCAAGGAGACTTTATACAAGACCCTAATCATCCCAGTCCTGCTCTATAGCGCAGAAGCATGGACATTGAAAAAATCGGCTAAAAATCTGCTAGGGTGCTTTGAGAGGAAGATTCTTTGTGTGATTTTCGGTCCGGTATGTATCGAAGGAGTGTGGAGGACAAGATTCAACGACGAGCTGTACGGGCTTTATAGCGACGTTGACCTGGGGCCGAATTACGTCTTCAGTGAACGAGTGAGGAACTTTTACACGTTATCGAACTATCGAGTAATCAAATTGGTATGATGTTATACGAAGTATCACGTATCGAATTGAGTTCGTAATGTACTAGGATAATTCTAGTACATTTTCCTAAACGTCAATAGTCCTAACTTTTCATTGGTCGATTGCCACAGCTGCTTGTGTTGGGCTCATGTTTTGTTTACATTTGCCTTTGGAATTTAATTTGGCCAAAAATATTTTTTGGCTAAATCGAATTATTGTGATGTTTAATTTATTTTAATTCACCCTGAAACACCATTAATTGATATTGTGTTGGAATATATTTGCAGAAAAGAGAATAATTTTATTTTTCTGCCATTTTACTGCTCACTCGTCTACCTAGCATCTATCGTATGAAAAAGCACTCTTTCACTGACTTCACAGACGATGAAATACGAAAAATCGAATTCGATACTCGATACTTTACTCGATATCTTAGGAAGGAATCCCAAATGCAGCCAATTCAGTAACGTATTGCTCACTCCCTGATATGGTAATTCGGCCCCTGGTCAAAAAGCTGAAAAAACAGCGGCTGAGATGGCTGGGGCACGTGGAGCGTATGGGCAGCTACGCACCTGCCCGACGAGTCATCGAATCCAACACCGATGGTGTACGCAGCAGAGGAAGAACCCATAACAGGTGGCGCGCACAAGAGGAGAACGACATCAACCAACACGGTGTGCGCACCTGGAAGCTGATAGCTAGGGACAGAACTGGCTGGAGAGGCTTGTTAGTTGAGGCCTAAGGCGCCATCTAAAGTAAAGTAAGTAAGTTAAAATTTTTAACATTTGGTTAGCCTATGAAAGATCGACAAATGCTATTTCTTTCTTATTTGTAATACTTCCCATATCTCTTAGACCATCAACTGATGAGGCTTGGTCCTTCTTAGTCTCCGAAAATTATCTCGTACATTCAAGACAGTCTCCATTTCGGAGTTAGTAGGACTTTGCAGTCACTGATTATATGATACCACTTCTGTAACCTACTTAATTTGACGGTCACGAGGAAGTTCGCTGTTGCTTATACCTATGCCAAGGGACATTTATTGCCCCACCAATTACTTTGTTTTGGTATTTTTGGATGGTTTCAGCATTTTGTTTCTTCAGTGAATTTGATACTCCATTGTAGCGTCCAATCTCTCACATTATCGACTGCATTTTGAAATTAATCTGAAGCCTTCGTTACGGATTTATCTAATACCAATATGATCGGAAAAGGTGTCAATTATCAACAATCCCTAGTATATTACAAATACACGGTTGGTCCTAGAACACTTCTTTGCGGTACACCAGCTTCAAGCTATGAATAATTTTGGTCGTACTGTATTGTACTGTAGGACTACCTGGGGAGATTCATTAATTTACTTACACTCAAGTCCTTAATGGCAAAACTTATCAAAGTCTTGAGCAACATCTAAGAATACAGCCGAATATACTTGTTTTTCTTCAAGTGCCTTTTCCACAACATCAGTAATTTGATCCACATATTCTACCGTAGAATGTTTATTTATAATTCCAAACTGATGGCTCGGTATAAGTCTTCTTTCTTCTATTATTTTTCTAAGCCTTTTCGGGAGCAATTTTTCGAATACATTTATTATAATTGGAAGTAGCCCGTAGCGTAATGGTTAGTGCGTTGACTGTCACGCTGGAGAACTGGGATCGCTTCCCAGCCTCGTCCACCTAAAAACTACAAAGTTTTTTTTTCAGGGCTACTGCCTCTTGCGAGGAATTGACAAATCCTCCAAGAGTATCACTTGTCACGAATAAGTGCTTCTCGTCTTGCCGTTCGGATTCGGCATAAAATTGTAGGTCCCTTCCATTCCTGTCGAAGGGCGCACACAGGAATGGTTGCGAGTTGTTAGTCACTAGGCCCTGGTTCTTCATGAGCCGTTGTGCCACCCGATTTATTTATTTTTTTTTTGTTATAATTGGTATAAGCGATATTTGTCTGTACGATGTTACTTATGTTAGTGGCTGATTTAAAAATAAACTGCACTACTGGATCGCACGCGAAGAAGTGCATTTGTATAAAATTTGACAAAAAAAAAAAAAAAACATTTACGAAATATGAGAAAGTAAACAAAAATATGGCAATTTTATTTAAAAACGAATTGCATCAATTTCCGTAATGCAAATTTTTTCACACTAAATCCTGACTAGAAATTTTCTAAAAACCATTAAAAACATAATAGGCAAGAAGTTTTATTTAAATCGTTGGAGCTGTTTTTGATAAAATAAAAAAAAGAAACCGTTGTACCTAGGGCAGCTATTCATTCTAAATGAAGCAAATCAAAAACTAGAATCTTTTCCTCTAAAGCTTGAAAATTTGAGAAATTTACAACATTTTCAATGTTTTCATACTTTTCAACTAGGATCAAAACTCTCGGCTTCAAGTTTATCTCGAACAATATGAATAATAGAGCTATGTGAAACACATAAAAGCTTATTTATATAAAACAATTAAGATCGTTCATAAAAATTGTTATCTTCAAAAGAAATCTATTTCCCATTTGTCTTAGCTCTTCGACATTCCAAAGTACCTATTATAATGCAAAAAAATCACAGCAAAGGTAATTTTATTCTTTAATTGTAATTATTTATTTTCTAACATTTCATTCGACAAGAAGACAATAGAAATACAAACAAAATAAACCATTTCACAAAATGGAATTTGAAATACCTCCACATCAAGAATATCTACTATCTACAATTAAATCTCTCTAACACGAGCTGCGCCCCATAGAACAGCAAAGTGATTTAATTAGTTTTCGTGAGCAACTGAATGGCTTCTTTGAAGATGTATTATTAAAAATTAATTCGAATTTGTTTTGTATCTGAGGGCCATTATTTGTGAGATAATCTTAACGTCTGAACATTACACACCTAGTATATGAATTTGAATTTTGAAAAATAAATTTTTGACGATTGGAATTTTAACCGTAAACTGTTTAACAAGAAAAAGGGAGACAAAATGGAACATTTTAGAACATGTGGTTAATTGAAAAATTTAGCCAAAAAGGATTTCCCATTTCTACGTACTCTACTTTAGATGGAACTTACAGCCCAGAAAAAACTACGGCTTCAACCAACTAGCCCTTGTAGCCAGCTCTGTCCGTCACTCTATAGCTAGTCGTTTCCAGTTGCGCACACGAAGTTGGTTGAGGTCATTCTTCTTACGTGTAAGCCACCTATAATGGGTTCTTCCTCTGCTGCCTACACCATTGGGGTTGGATTCGAAGACTTGTCAGGCAGGTGCATTGTTCTTCAAACGATCTACGTGTCCAAGCCATCTCAGCCGCTGTATTTTCAGCTTTTTGTCCATGTTGATGCCGCTGTATAGCCCGTTAAGCTCGTCGTTAAATCTTCTCCACCACACTCCTCCGATACACACCGGACCAAATATAACACGAACAGTCTTCATCTCAAAGCAGACTTTCATCCGTTGTTTTTCAATGTCCATGCTTCTGTCCCATTGAGCAGAACTGGGATGATTAGGGTCTTGGTTCTCTGGGAGAGGGCCTTACTACTTAAATATCTTCTTAGACCGTAAAAACAGCGGTTGGCTTCGTTTGATCTCAGCGAGATTTCTCCATCGTCATCCTACACAATCGGACGAGTTTGGCAAGGATGCAAAGATATGACATGGCTCTGTATAATTCTTCCGTATTCACACGCGATATTAAAATTGATAAAGGGGTGGTATGTATCGCTCTGGAATTCCAGTTTTTTTTTTTTTTTTGTAAAATCTGTTGGAGTGTAAAGATTTGATCGATGGTTGACTTACCTAGCCTAAGTCCACAAATACGAATTTCAGAGCATCTCCTTTTTTATGGATGGGGTAAACTATAACGACAACGAGGTTCCATATTCATCGGGTATACTTTCATCCGCCCAAATTTTGCAGATGAGTTGGTGTATGCTCCTTATCAATTCATTTCCCGCTGATTTAAATAGTTAAGATGGTAAGCCATCCGAACCAGCAGCCCTGTACGACTTATTGGATATCGCCAGCCGCACTTCGGTTAGGCACGGTGAACGGAACTGTCGGCCATCATCGTCCAAGTTGAATGAAGTGTTCTGCTTAGTAGCGGTACCTTGGCTGACTTCGCCGCTAAGCAGTCTAAAGAAGTGTTCTCTCCAGACCCTCAGCACTGACTGTGTATCATCTACTACCATATTCCCACTCTCATCTGGGTAGGCTTCCGCTTTGGACTTGTATCCTTGGGTGGATCGTTTCACCCTTACTCACTTACCATTAAATAATATGGATGAGCTTATTGAGCTTGAGGATTTTTTCCACCCTAAGGACCTGTGGGCAATGAGAGACTTGACTGTTTTTACATAGTTATAAAACTTATAAGTTACAAATTAGCAGGGTGGGTGTTTCGCGGCTCGTGAACAAATAAATTATTTAGCAATCTTTGCACAAATTCCCCTAAACAATAAATTCCCATTACTAAGCAATTAATTCCTATCTCGCATTTCGAAAGTATAATAAAATGTGTAGGTACTCCTCACACAACCAACTACCAACCAAATAAGAAGTCGTACCTTACCATCATCTAAGCATCTACAGTAGAGATGTGAGCCTTCTTGCAATTTCTGGTCTAATACTCACAATCCTCAAGACAAGAAGCCAATTCTCGCCAATAAAGGAGTACACGACTACTTACGCTGGCTGTTTACGTTTTGACACAATTATAAAACGAGGAATAAGCCAAACACTTTAACAGGAAGGCCCAGCCCCAACCCTACCCGCTCAGAAAACCACCATGCTACCCAAAAAAAAATCCGTATTCGTTGAACTGAACATGATTTATTGTACTGGCGACCATTAATTTCCTTCCGACTTGGGTGGGGTGGGTTGTGTTGGTTAAGCGGTGTGCGGTACATTTCTGCAGATATACCATCGTATCGAATCGCCCGTACCGTCACCACTCACCAGGTACGTTCGTATAAAAACAGAACAGAGACGGGTACCTTTCCTGTCGGGACGAAGTCGAACAGGGTTAACTTTTTGCTGTGTCGCCTGTTAAGCACGGGTGAAAGATATTGCCCCGAAAAATGTCTAGTACATACCTACATACTTATGGGTTGCATGGGAGCAGTTAATTTCAACGGTACAACCATACAAATACATCAGGCTCCTGATGGCAGTATAGAAAGGGAAACACACAGTCAGGCGGAACTCGGAAGTCGGAAGGAAGTGTTTTGGGGTTCTTTCGTATGTTTTATTTTCCCTGTCTCTTTCCTTTGGGATCTGGGGAAAAAGAAAACAGTTTTTCTTTTCTATACCGAAGGTCTTTGTGATAAAGGCCATGTAAATCGTCCACGACCACCCTCGTTCGAATTTTTGATAAACTGAATGGAAAAGGAACTTATGCTCCAACGACCTGTCTGCATTAAGAGGCTTAAGTATATACCAACATAGCGCTATGTGCGATGACGGGCGCCAGCGTTGGCGTTGTTGAATGTGGAATGTTTTCGTTTTTGAAAAGGTATTAACGGCCTGGCAAAGTGTCATGTCAAACGGACATGCAGTTATGTTCACATCACTGCTATTGTTATGGGTAAGCATGTGAAGTCTCAGAACATTCTTTGGATGGCAGCTATTAAGAGAATATACCTTCCAAATAAAATAATAAAAAAAAAACACACAAAACCATATGGAATTTCGGAATTCAGGATTGATGTTAGGTATTATATTTATTTCATTATTTTTTTTTCCAGGTTAAAGGAGAAACTGTTGATGGTTTGAATTAATTAAAACGATTCAAGCAATAAAATATTTCACTTTGCCTTTGCTTGTTGTGTCTTGTGTTTGAACAATTTCAAGTTAGGAGATGAAATTTATTAAACTTACCACTTTTTTTTTTTGAAACTAGGTGTGGCTTTGGTTACTGCTCATGAATGTGAAATTCAATTTCAAACATAAATTTAATAAAGCTAATCATGGCTAATAATTATGCACCACACAAAATGTAAAGTACACCACATGTAAAATGCCGCATTTGCATGCGCCATGACGTCATTTTGACGTAAGATATGCGTCCCAATTGTCATATGCGTTGTATGCACTTGGCATTTTTGTGACGGCTGCATGTGGTAACCATGCACATGTAGACTGCATGCGACGCTCCGACGGTTACCTCGATAGAGCCGATTCTGTCCTAGCGAGGTATCCGTCGGAGCGGAACATTTTCCCCAACGAACACTCCGTGTGGGAATATGAGCGAAATTTGAACGCCGGCGTTATTTAGAAAAAAAAATTTGGAGGTATATCGAATCGGTAAAATCGCTGTTTTCGGTAAATATCGATATTTTTTTCGAAATTGTAATCTCTATGTTCAAACATATGTTCTGCAATAAACCCAGTTGTCAAAAACAATTTAAAAATAAAAGATAAATAATTGAACTAACGTTAAAAAAAACACTAGTTTTAACGATTTTGATGTAGTTTCGTGCTACAACTTGCATTAAATTTATGAGAGCTTTGATTGTTATGCTTGTTTTTTGGTTTACTCTTGTCCTGAAAATTTAAATTCAAGCAATAAGTACAAACTATTTTTTTTTTTTATTAATTTTTTTTTTATAAATTACTTAAAATCGCAAACAAATTCCGCGAACAATTTCTGTCGGAGGATTTCGGAACCATATTTTAAAAAAATTTCACTCAAAAACGCATTACATCGCATGTCAACGCAGAACGCCAGGCTGCCTCAAAGAATGTCGGAAAAATGTTCTGGCTGTTCGGAAGAATACCTCGAAGCAAAAGCCTCCGATTCAGAGGAAATCGGAGAATTTACCGTTCCGACGGATACCTCGCTAGTGCCGATTTATTTTCTTCTGCACATATTTAAACACAAATCGAACATATTTCGTTCCAATAATCAACAAGTTGTCCGGAATCGTATTTTTCGGAGATCGAGACGAGACTTAATTATACGAGACCGACCACGAGACCGACCACGAGACCGACCACGAGACCGAAACGAGACTGAAAATTTTCAATTTTAACGAGACGAGATTTACAAAAGTCTCGCAGAGTCTCGTCTCGTGGCCAGCCTTACCCTTTTATCTAGGTGAAAGTTACTGTGCCAAATTCTCAGCCGTCATTTTCTCGATTGTTCCATCCACAAGCTTTTAACCGAAGGTACCTATGTATAATTTTGTTGATAGATAGATGAATGAACGAAGCTTTCATTATTTTGTATGTCGAAGACGTATCTTTGTTCCAACCTACTCTACTTAAGTAGTTTTTAAAAATTCGCAGAAACTTTTTAAAATTCTTTATAAAGTTTTCAAAAAGTTAGTTTGGATAGTTTAAATTCATTTTCAAAATTTGAATAAGGTAATATTAAAAAAATGTACGCCCCAATTTCTTGAAATTATTTTGTACATACATACATATTTTGGAAATGAAATTTTAATTGTTCAAAATCATTTCGAAAATTTTAAAAAGTAAGTTATCTATTTTCTAATGTTCAAAGTGATTTGGAACAACTTAGATTTCATTTTCAAAATTTGTGTAAAAAAAATTTAAAAATTTGTAAAATGAAATTTGAATTTTAAATTTAGTAGTTGTTTGGGCTTAAATGATCATTAAAATGGATGCAATTAATAAAATACTAATTCGTATACTCTACGTTTCGTCGGCTTTTTTCCGACTTCTTCAGGAGTTTTTTTTTTTTTATTTATTTTTTATGGAAAAATTAATTGTTGTTAATTTATTAAAATCAAACACAATAGTATAGACCACCTCGAAGACACACTCGACGCCGAACAAGCAGGTTTCCGCACTGGATCTTCCTGTGTGGATCACATCAACACCTTGCGGATCATCATCGAACAGTGCGTTGAATATCGATCACCACTTCACCTGCTGTTCATCGATTTTGAAAAGGCGTTCGACAGTGTCAATAGAGAATTTATTTGGCTTGCTTTGCGCAGGAGGGGTATCCCAGATAAATTGATTGCTATTATCAAGACTACATATGATGGATCCAAGTGTCACGTTTTGCACAAAGGTAGGCTGTCAGAGGAGTTTGAAATCCAAAGTGGAGTAAGGGAAGGCTGTATACTGTCACCAATACTATTCCTGTTGGTGATAAGTGACGTACTGCACGCAGCTTTGTCAAGTGGAAATGGAGGAATTCAGTGGACTCTGCAATCTCACCTCAAACATCTGGACTACGCGGACGACGTATGTTTACTCTCTCATAGGATCATGGATCTCCATCAAATGGCAACAAGGGTGGAGAGAAAAGCAGAAATCGTAGGGCTTAAGATCAACTCGGCAAAAACTAAAAGGATCAGCCTTGGAACTTCCTCATCAATCCAAGTAAATATTTCTGGATAACCGGTAGAGAGGATTTCCAATATCTTGGGAGTATTGTCTCTACGGGTGGCGGAACTGAACTGGACGTAAACAGCTTAATCAGAAAAGCAAAGGCTGCGTTCGGAATGCTGTCCAAAATATGGACAAACAACTCTTTTAGCTTAAAGACCAAGTTACGACTGTTCCGCTCCAATGTTGAATCCGTTCTGCTTTACGGCTGCAGCACTGGGAAAGTCACTGACACTGTCACTAGAATGCTGCAAACCTTCGTTAATAGATGTCTACGAAACATCTTGAGGATTTTCTGGCCCAACCGTATCTCCAATGCCGAACTTCATGCGAGAACGGGTCAGGAGCCCATAGACTCCATTATACGAAGAAGAAAGTGGCAGTGGATTGGCCATACGCTTCGAAAAGGCGATCGGTGCATTGCATCTCAAGCAATGCAGTGGAACCCGCTCACACAGGAGGGAAGTACATGGCGAAGAACGGTCGAACAGGAATCGGCACGACTGGGGAAAAGTTGGAGAGAGCTGAAATATATTTCAAGAAATCGTACCCGATGGCGCGTAGGTGTAGTGGAGGCCCTATGTCCCGTAAGGGAAACATCACGGACGTAAAAGGTCCGAGGACCTAAGTAAGTAAGTAGTAAGTAAACACAATAGTAAAAGAAAATGTAATAGATATTAATTTTCCATAAAAAATAAATTCAAAAAAAAACCCTGAAGAAGTCGGAAAAAAGCCGACGAAACGTAGGGTATACAATTATTATTTTATTAATTGCATCCATTTTAATGATCATTTAAGCCCAAACAACTACTAAATTTAATGATTTAATATATGATCAAATAATATAAAGCATTATTTGAATTTTGCAAAATCTCTTTTTGAAATTTTATAAGGTAATTGGCGCGAATTTGTAAAATAACTTTGAACAAATTATCGAATTGAAATCTTAACTGTTCAAAATCATTCAAAACTAAATTTAAATTTATTAAAATCAGTTTTTGAAATTCTCCATTCTTTTTTAAGAAATTTGATCATGAAAAATTCAAATATCATTTTTTCAAGTTTTAAAAAAATTGAACTTTTTTTTACAAAATTTGCATGAGTAATGTTAGTTAATTAACTCTTTTAAACACTTTTTAAGTGTTTTTGAAAATTAAAACTTAGTTTTAGATTATTTTCAAACTGATGTTCTTTTTTAACTTGCGAGATACATATGTAGGGCAAGTTTAGGATTCTTGCAAAAATAGAACTCGAGATAATAATTTTCCTTACATTACGATAATAGAAAATTCAAAAAAAGTGGGTCCCGCAATTCTTTCTTGTTGTTTGTTTCTGAAGCGATTTTCTTCAAACTTTGGACTTAAGGTTTTTTGGGGATTCCCTAGAGGGGACATAGAAATTTAGAAAAAAAATTGTACCTGCCCTACAACCAATAAAATGTTTGTATTTCAAAAATGGCTCTAATAGTTCATATAACAAAATAATGAATTTTTATTGAGAGTTTGATTAATGTGTTTTTTTCGGTTTTCAAAATTTCTCGTTAACCAATACACCGATTTGAATCAAAATTTGTATACAGAACTGCCTCACAATTAAAACAATTTTGAATATAAAATTTTCTGAAAAATAGTTTTTGGATTTAAAAAAAAAATGTTGATTTTTTTTTTTTAATTCAATATCTTGAAAACAGGCACATGAATATTGTTTATTTTGTTTAAATTTTTTTAATGAAATGAAAGTATTAAGGAACTAATAAATATGTAAAACATCAATTTCTAGCTAGTTAAAAGTCGTGGCCACTTTTTAAAATAACTTAATAAAATTTTCAAAATCGAAATTAAAATTTTTCAAATTGACGTGACGTTATACAATTTTATTCAGTTATTTTGAAAAAGTGATTTCGAAAAATTGAAATCTCGTTTAATTAATGGATAATATTTTCATAAATAATCTTAAAATTTGAGAGAACAGGGGGTCTAAAGGTTTCCGCTATCAGTGCAAGTTATTTTTGTACAAAAACATTTGGTTTATTTCCATATCAAATTTGGCCTTATTTCGTTTTGGAAATAAAGCCAATTTGGCCTTATTTTCATTTTCAAAGCAAAAAAACACAACATTTGAGATTATATAAAATAGTATGACAGCAAGAACGATATACCAAGTAGTTAATTTAACAAAGACGGCCTCTCCAGTCTTATCGGGTGATGTCATCGCATCTTATATGAACCTCCTTATTCCAACCAAATTATTATTACATAATTTGAAGTGAAAAGAGAGAGTCGAAGGTGGTGAATTAAAAATCTGAAAAAATAGTCAGTGTGTATTTTTTTACATTTCGAGCTAAATTACAGCTTTACATACCAGGACTTTGTCTAAATGAATATAAAGATATCATGACCTTAACTCAAAAATTTGGATTTAAGCTTCATATATAGGTAGGGCTGGCCACGAGACGAGAAAAGTCTCCGTCTCGATCTCGGTCTCGCATGACGAGACCCAGACGAGACGAGACTGGCTTTTAAGCAACCGAGACGAAACTGAGACGAGACTGTATATTTGGACCGAAATTAACAGAGTCTTATAAATTACAAAATCCAATTTCAGTTTAACATTTATTTTCTTCTGCACGTATTCAAACTATAATCGACAATATTTCGTTCCAATAATCAACAGGTTGTCCAGAAATCGTATTTTTTGGAGACGAGACTTAATTATACAAGACCGACACGAGACCGAGACGAGACTGAAAATTTTCGATTTTAACGCGACCGAGACGAGACTTACAAAAGTCTCACAGAGTCTCGTCTCGTGGCAAGCCCTATATAAAGGGTACCATAACGAAATCAACAAAATTCTTCCCCCAATAAAATACATATATACATCCACAAAATAAACTTGAATAGTTGGTTGACATAATGATAAAGTTTCACTCTTCAATACGTAACGCACAGGCACAACTGTTAAAAAGGATCGAGTTAAGGCCGGACGCTTTTATGAACATGGTCATCTTTGGATTAAACTTATACGACACGACATACGATTTCAGTGAGGAGGGTACTTTAACGATGATGTGTCAAAAACGGTGCTCCAAACTGATGTTAAAAGCAAACCATTTGTATAGTCACTGTTAAACGATTTATTTTGTGCCATAAACACAAGCAAGGAATTTTGTGTTTTCTGCGAAATAATATACGAGCACTCAAAAACTTTGCGCAACGACCGATAATAATGATAATGACTTAGCACTTATAGGACACACAAATGGCTGCCAAATGACCAGCGAATATGCTGCACACATATATAGCGTAGCGACTATAGCTTGCGGCCATTGTTGAGGCAAAAAGGGACCATGTGATTCCCATATTAGCCCTTAAATGAATCCGGCACTCTGCCATAATATTTAATGCACTTTTCGATTGTTTCGTCACCAGTGAAACAGGGATGGATGGATGGCGGTGCGAGGTGACTATACTGGCAGCAGAATGGTCTAACTCAACGACGGCGACGAGCGACGACCACAACAATGATAACCCCACGAGGCGGCATTGTTGTGTTTCTGTCCCTGGTGCTGGTCAGGTCAGTCGTGATGCCTCGTACGACGACTTCAGTCCTTCAGTGAAGTTGTTAATCCTTACTGAGATGGACAAACGATTAAATTTTATTGCGAACACTTTGGTAAGATGTTCGCAGTTTTGACAGCTTTGTTTTGCTCCACAGCAAGCGAGTTTTGATGACGGCTTGGCTAACATGGGTGCCATTAGAAGTAATTGCGGTGCACGTTGCGGTTTATTTGAAGTGATGGAGCATCACCAAATGGACTTGGAATTATATATTTTTCGTTCTAACATCACTAAGAGGATGTTTTCAGTATGTCCTCCTTGTGATGTTGGTCCATTGGTACACTTCTCATCTTAAGATAATTGAGCTTGACATGTGGTAGCAAATATGTCACATGATGTTCTTATTAGAAAATCGAATTGAAAGACTAATTAATCTGCACAAAATTCAAGTAAGGAATATGAAATAGAAAAGCAATCATGAAAATAAATAATGGCATAAAATTTTATTTCACTGAAAAGACTATAATGTTTTATTTTGCGTACTCCCATTGTTAAAATGTATGAGTCTAATTGAGGAAACTTAGATCAAATGTCAATTTTCAAAAACAGTGTTTCCTAAGTTAAATTATTTTTAAAAATGAGTTGTTCACACTGTTGGGCCTGTATTATTATTAAACACTTCTTTCTTTAAAATAAAAATATATATAAAAAGAGGTTCACAATAGAAAATAGAACACGGCAATAGTTGCCGTCTGTCGAAATTAATTTATTAAATATAAAAAATAGAAAAATGTATTTGGATTCTTGAATCCAATATTTTAAGAAATCAAAAGAAAAGAGCTTATAAAACAAAATAACTTATTTTATTAATATAAAAGATTTAAAGCGAAACGAGTTGTTATTAGTAACTAAGGAATAACTTGAATGAAAAATAATTAAGAATTTTTTTAGAATATTTTAGAATTTTACAAATAACGTTTAAAACAAAATCCGATGTTTTTGAATATCAAAACTAGAGTTAAATATGAACAAGTGTTATAAATATTTGAGTAAAAAATTCAACGTTGAAGTTGAAGTGCATGTGCATGAACTATACCGCCACATAGGCCCTCCAGAAGTTTTCTGCACTTAGTGGAATCGTTGTGGAAAGCGTACATGACGTCCGGAACGGGTGCGGAAAGACTGAGGTGATACATGATGTGGCGGTTGTATATTAGAAGTGGAAACCTGTGACGGATTATCGTCCTCTTGGGTGGCTTCTAAATATGCTGGTTTCAATCTGTCTATTGAGATTTTGATGATACGTCCTCGGACATCCAGAGTGAAATACTTGTCATGTCGTAGAATTATTTTGTAAGGCCCCTCATACGGTGGGACTATCGAAGCTTTAACTGAATCGTTTCGGACAAATGCGTGTGTCGATGTTTTAAGATCTTTATGAACAAATGGACGTTGACATGAGTGCCATGCTGTCTGCTGCGGCCTGCAATTTTGCATCATTTTTCGAAGATCAGAGATAAAATCATTTTGAGGGCGGTTGTCCTGTGTAGGTGCTAGCAAGTCAGCTGGAAGACGAAGTACAGTGCCATATACCATCTCTGCTGGTGTTGCTCCAATGTCTTTTTTAACGGTTGACCGGAGACCTAAAAGGATTAGAGGGAGACGTTTAATCCAATTTGTAGAATCGCTACAGTTTATTGCCGCTTTCAGGGTTCGATGAAACCGCTCTACAATTCCATTTGACTGTGGGTGGTATGAGGTTGTCATCGTGTGATTCGTTCCTAAACATTTGCACAGTTCAGAAAAAATAGATGAGGTAAATTGTCTACCCTGGTCAGATGTAATTTGTGATGGAGTTCCGAAACGAGCGATCCAACCAGAGATAAGGGCGTTTGCGCAATTAACTGCGGTCATGTCCACCATCGGGTACGCTTCTGGCCATCTAGTAAATCGGTCTATGACAGTGAGCAGATAACGATAGCCATTTGAAGGTGTAAAAGGTCCTAAAATATCGATGTTTATGCTGGCGAAGCGTTGATCGGGCATTGGGTAGTGTTGGAGTTGAGATTTTGAATGGCGATGAACTTTGGTTTGCTGGCAAGCTATGCACGTTTTCGCATAATTTGAGGACTGCTGACGAATTTTTGGCCAAACGAATCGTTCAGCCATAAGGCGCGCTGACGCACGACAGCCTGGGTGCGAAAGGTTGTGAGTTGCATCAAAGAACGACTTGCGTAGCTCTTTTGTAATAAAAGGTCGAACTCGATTGTGCGATGTGTCACAGTAAATCGGTTTCTCTATGTTCGGGAATGAAAACGAGGTCAGTTGAAGTGAATGCGAAGGATTACCTGAGAGCATTTGTTGGAGTTCAGCGTCCGATTCTTGAGATTTTGCCAGTTTTGTGTAAAGGTCTTCTTTGGCATCCATCGAGTCAATCCGTGATAGCAGGTCTGCTGCGTGATTATCTTCACCTTTTATGTGTCGGATGTCAGTGGTAAATTCGCTGATAAATGACAAATAATTTGTTTGTCGAGCAGAAGATTTTTCAGGACGTTGGCGAAAAGCAAAAATAAGTGGCTTATGATCCGTTTCGATGTGAAAAGTTCGACCTTCTAGCAGGTCTCGAAAATGTTGAACTGCCAAATACATCGCCGTGAGTTCTCGGTCGTATGTAGAGTATTGTTGCTGTGCAGAAGAAAACTTTTTAGAAAAAAATCCAAGCGGTTCAGCTACGTTGTCAACAAATTGATGAAGGGCCGCACCTGCAGCTAGATTCGATGCGTCTGTAATAAGGACCAGTTTTGCATTTGCCACGGGATGTGACAATTTTACTGCATGAGTCAAGAGATGACGGCAAACATCAAATGCTTTTATTGTTAAGTCGGTCCATATTAGAGGTGTTTTGTCATTTTTTTTGTTACCTGGAGCCATTGCCAATAATGGAATCTGAGAACTTACGGCATGTGGAATGAACTTTCGGTAAAAGTTAATAGTCGCTATGAAACCCTTGAGCTGTTTAACGTTTTCTGGACGCTTAATCCGTTGGATTGCTTCAATTCGAGATGTAAGCGGCGCTATTCCGTGTTGAGTGATGAGATGGCCAAGGAACTCCAATTCTGACTGTCCGAAAATACACTTTGCAACATTAATAGCTAAATTGTGGTTCGAGAGCCTTTTGAAAACTTCCAGCAGGTGATTGTGGTGTTCTTCAATGCCCATTGAAGCTACACAAATATCGTCCATGTACGAAAATACAAACTCAAGTCCACGTAGAACTTCATGAACCAAGCGTTGAAGCGTCTGTGCTGCATTGCACAGCCCAAATGTCATATGCGTAAACTCGTACAATCCAAATGGCGTAATGATGGCGGTCTTGTGGACGTCGTCCGGATTAATTGGTACCTGGTGGAATGCCTTTTGTAAATCAATTTTTGAAAAAATTGTCTTACCATGCAGGATGTTGGTGAAGTCGTGTAAGTATGGTAACGGATATCGATCTGGCAAGGTTATTGCATTTAAGCCTCTAAAGTCTCCACAAGGCCGCCATGAACCATCTGGTTTTTTAACCATGTGGAGTGGGCTTGACCAATTTGATTTTGAAGGACGGCATATTCCGGCTTGCATGAGCAACTCGAATTCTTTTTTGGCAGCATTTAGTTTGTCAGGCGGTAAGCGGCGAGCTCGAGCTGAACAGGGTGGGCCGTTTGTCCTCTATAAAATGTAATGCCTTGGAGTTCGTAGATGCACCGGGTGTGCAAGCCGCGTGATGTTGGGAAACTTCAATATGATAAT